>VZRZ01006734.1:107037-191480 GCA_013398175.1 Climacteris rufus | reverse complement strand
ATTAAAAAAAAAAAAAAAAAAAAAAAAAAGGAAATATTTTTGCTTTTTTGCCTTGTACAAGCAAATTAATGTTAAGGGAACTCAACATCTTCCCTGTAGTGTCATGAGAGTAGCGGAACCAGTAAAGATGGCTCAATTACAAAATAAGAATGTTGTATACAAGTCAAAAACCAAATGAAGCAAAACTAGCCCATGCTTCTGTTCTGCTCATCCACCCACTCCAGGAATGTATGTCAAGAAAACAGCTTAAACTCTGGAATTTATTTTCAGGAAAAAGAGGCAAAAAACCCGCTCAGAACATCCCAATAAATGGCAGAAACAGAGCCTTGAGACGAAATCTGCTGCATTTCCATAAAATCATAGAATGGTTTGGGTTGGAAGGGATCTTTAAAGCTCATCTAGTCCAACTCCCCTGCAATGAGCAGGGACATATTCAACTAGATAAAGTTGCTCAAAGCCCCATCCAATCTGGCCTTGAATATTTCCAGGTATGGGTTACCCACTAACTCTCTAGGCAACTTGTGCCAGTGTTACACTACCCTAATGCAAAAAATATTTACTTATATCTAATCTGTATATACCCTCTTTTAGTTTAAAATGATTATCCTTTGACCTATCACTGCAAGCCCTACTAAAAAGTCTGTCCTCAGGTTTTTGACAATAGGTTTATCTAGCTGGCAGCATCTTTCCTCCTTAGTGAAGCAGAAGCAAATAACCAAGTAATATGTTTGTGGACAATGTGCTGATGAAGATGCTATCACTCAGAAGACTTCAAAACCCAAACTATCAAATGTTTCTGATCACGTATGCAATCAGCACTAAGGCCATCAACTCCTGCCTGGCATCAAAGAGGTTGTGAGTGGATCAAGCAGATGCTCTGTTCTCGGTGCATTTTTGCTAGAATGATTCCTCTGTGCTCTGTGTAGCTTAAAATGAATTGTAAAGGGCACAGAGTCAGAGAAACAAGTAAATCCCAGAGGCTAATTAATACATGCAGAAACAATCTTCCTAATTTAGGTAGCAAGGTCCAATCAACATAGTTCTCCAGCACATTAGACTGGTAGGGTATATTTAAATACAGGTCCTTGCTGGGATGTGAAGTTGATACAGGGTGAGAAACTAACTCTGAATTTTCAGCATGATCTGGTCACCAGTTTGCTTTGTAGTTACTCACCAATTTTAAGTATTCCACTAAATTGTGCCTATTAAAATAGAATTATGTGCAAAGATTTGTTTAAAAAGCATTCCAGATGCAAGGCAGTTTGCAAAGAGATATATGGAAATGGAGGGTTAGTATCTCAAGATATTTCTGTGTTGAAGGGATGTGTCATTAATCTACTCAAAACCTGGAGGTGAAGCTTAGCAACTAGAAGTGTCCTTAGTGAGGCGAGGGTAGTAGGTAGGCACCTAAAATTTGCAGAGGAATACTGATTCTTGGGTTTATATATGATAAAACTTTATGTGCAGTATTAATTAAAATCCAAAATATGAACCGCAATTAATTAATGAGCTGCTTTATAAAAGCAGCTGAATTACTCTTTGTTTTACCCCACTGCAGGAAATTGTGTGATCTGACCTTCCCACAACAATCTCAATCTCTTTAGACTTTTGCTTACTGATAGAAAAACACATTATGTTCTAAGCAAGCCCCATCCTGCCTGCCTTTCACAACAGTGTAGGATCAAGCGTAACCCCCCACTGAGAAAAAACAGGCTGACCCCACTGTGAAAGAGAGATGAGTAAGGCCAGATGGATTTCCAACACCACACTGAGCACCAAGGGCCAGAGGGAGCAGGATGACACCAGAAGAAAGAGGGCTTTGCTGGTCTCACCGTGAAGTAACTGCAGGGAATTCTTCACCTTCTTGAGGCACTGTACCAACATCTGTTTGTCACTGAATTTAATACAGCAGCTCCTCAGTCATGACTGAATTAGATTGCCCCACCAGAAATCAGTTTGAAAGTAACAAAAGAAGTATCCGATAGTCAAGGGAGATAATTGTCCCTCTCTACTCCTCTCCAGTGATACCCATCCCAGAGAGCTATGTCCAGCTCCGGGGTCCCCAACATAAGAAGGACATGGACGTGTTGGAGCAAGTCCAGAGGAGGCCACAAAGATGCCCAGGGGACAGAAGCACGTCTGCTATGAAGACAGTCTGAGAAAATTGCAAATGTTCAGCCTGGAAAAGAGAAGGCTCCAGGGAGACCTCAGAGCACCTTCCAGTACCTAAGTGGGCTTCAAGAGAGCTGGAGAGAGACTTTTGGCAAGGGCATGTAGTGATGGGACAAAGGGGAATGGTTTTAAACTAAAAGAGGAGAGATTTAGATTTAGATTAGATACTAGAACGGAATTCTTTCCTTTGAAGGTGATGAGGCATGGATACAGGCTACCCAGAGAAATTGTGGATGCCCCACTCCTCGAAATGTTCAAGGCCACATTGGGTGGGGCTTTGAGCAACCTGGTCTAGTGGAAGGTGTCCCTGTCCATGGCAATGGGGTTGGAACCAGATGATTTTTAATGTCCCTTCCAACCCAAACTATTCTATGATTCTATATTACTCCAGACTGTAAAATCACAGCTCAGTATAAACAGAGCAGAAAAGCTCTGTGTTTCTTTCACTTGCTACAGGAACTCACACCACCATCCTTACAGGGGATTTCTGACCATTTTAAAGTATAGGTTGTAAAGGACATTATCCATCCCATTTCTGTTGCAATGTTCAGAAGACTACAAGCTTTGTGGGTTTTGAGAAGATTAATCTCTCCTATCTTTAGACATCTACAAAGTACAACTTCATGTCTCATCTAGTCCTTTGATATTCACTTTAGAGCAAAGAAAGGTTCTTCTGGGGTGTAATTCCATCCCATCCCAAGGCAGACATCTAAAACAGGTCAGGGAAATTGCACCTGAAGAGCATCTATTTTGCCCCTCCACTGACTGCGGGAGTTTAGTTGCAGAGCTCACATGCAGAAAATTACACTGGAATGTCTGAAGCTGGAGGAGGTAAATCCCACCCTAGAATTAATGCCTCCCAAGAGCTGTCAAAACTCTTCATTGAAACTCTTTGAGGCAAGGAATTATTTAGACTGTAAAGTTTTAGGGGGTCTCCTACTGTAGGCTTGAGGAATTATTGACATATTGAAAACTTGGTTTCAAGGAAAGTCTCTGCACACTGTAGTGGTACTACCTGGTGGGAGTTTCACACAATTCCTGTTTAAATGAAAAGGAATATGATCTGTTGCTTGTTGCTAAACATGGTCCCACTCTCCAATATGCAAAATCCCACAGCTAATGAGTTGTATCTCATCTGAATTACCCTAATGCAATGAGAAAAGGCAGCACCAAAATTCAATTATATCCAATTATATTGGTCTAAATCTGAGATAAAGCAAACCCTAGGTCTAGTCCATTCCAGGTCTAGTCCATTCCACATTGATTTCTAAGTTTTCCCTATGTTCAGCTCTCAAAATAGCTCAAATATTGATGACATGCAGGAGCAAAGTTCTATAAAATGTCATTTTGATATTCATTTAATTATGCTAATTGTGACTTGTTACCCTCTACCTCTTATTTGTACGTTTAAAACATGCTCAATTCCCCTCTAGTGAAATTCTTTTGCCAAAGGAGATCCAATCATTTTTAGCTTATATTCACAACCTCATCCCAGGAAATGATAAAGAGAAGTATTTAGATAAATGCATAGTGAGAATTTAACAAAACCTAAAGTGCATACAAATGCTTAAACATTTAAAATACTTCTAGTAAAAAAAATATTTGTCTTGTTTGTTTGAGGAGTTTCTGTTTTTGTGGAGTTGAACTTTTTTTGCCTCAGAACATAAGCTTACAAAGCATTTTAAAAGGTAAAATAAATAAATAAATTTATAGGAATTCCTGAAGTTGTTTTTGCACATACAGCAACATTGCCTACAGTGAATCATCTCCATTTCATTGCTCTTTCATAATGCAACTCTGTAAGAGCATTTCCAGGCTCTCTGGTTCTGCATTTCATTCCTTACACCAGGGTTTCTTGGTGTACAATCAGAAGAACAACCCTGACCACAGCCTGTCTCTCAGAAGAACAACCCTGAGCACAGCCTGTCTCTCAGCCCACCCATCTTCCCAATGTGTGGCTGCACAATGACAGGGAACATGTTTATTGTGGTAAGTTCAAAAAACGATTTGCCCACATGGATGGCATGTGGGGACTGCTTTGGTGGGAACCCAGTGGCAGAGCTGAGATCAGACTTACATCATCCATGGACAGAGAGCTTCACTTCTTGAGTGGCTTCAGAGCAGTCCTCAGATAACAGGGACTTTTTTGGGGAGAGAGGACCATTGGATTGTGGTGAAGCAGCACCTCTGCATGATAGTTAAACACAGGAATTGTGGGGAATAAGTCTTCCACACATCATTGAAGAACAGAACCAGGTGTGACAGCAGCTTCATAATAGTGGAGGTGTTAGGGCATGGGTTGGACTCGACGATCTTGAAGGTCTCTTCCAACCTAGTGATTCTGTGATTCTGTAATACCTGCCATGGCAAGGTAGAAACTGGACATCTGCTGTGCCCTCATAATAATATATGATATTTTCCATCCAGATGGCATATTACCACAGTGTTACACAAGGGAGGATGTTCACGTGTCCTGAGGATGTCACAGGAACAAAATCCATGGCAGAAAATGAAGCAAACTTCAATATTTCAGAGTCCCAAGCTCAACAAAGTGTAACTGTGCATGTGTGGATATACACACTGAGAGCCAAAAATGCATAGGGAAAATTATATTTTCAATAATATAAAAAATTACCAGTTTCTAATCCTCCAAAGCACTAAATAAAGAGAAGGCACATATTTAACAACTCTAACTCAAAAGTGACTGAACTCTGGGAAAAACCCCTGTTGATTTCACACTGGTTATAGATCAAGCTCACCATACAACAACACAATTTCTCTCATTAGAGGATGTTTACATTTAATTAGGTAACTGTATTTTTTATTATGCATTAGTTCTCCCTGTTCTTGTCATTAGGCTATTTGTTTACAGTAGCAGTGAATGCTTTAATAAAAAAATGCTGAATACAAGTTTATTAGAATTCTCTTCCTTGAGCAAAACTAAACCAAACTCAACAAAGTTATTCCAAAGCCATGAATTACGCACACTGCTCTTCATGAGAGACGTTTCCAAATGTGATGTGTCTAACAACTTTGTTCTACCGTTGTGACATTCACAGATTCTGTGGGGTCTAAATGAAGCAGAAGGATTAACTGCATACAGATGCTTTCCTATTTCTGCTTGCCACTGTTTTTTATTATTCCTTTGTGTTTTTTTTTAAAAAAAACCAACAAATAAAAGGATTTTGCATTATACTAAGAAAGTTAAATACAACCTGTAAGAAGTAATTACAGGCACAAAACATATGGAAATGCAATCTCTTGTTTTGGTTATATTTGCACATAATGTATGCAGAGCAAGTCATGATTAGCAGACAGGAAGCATGGTCTGTGATTATGCAGGATTTGGTAATTGAATCCACCAAGGATAATGATGCTGACCTTCCCATTTGAAAATAAACTAGGCATTCAAGTTTTAAGTGGTTTGCATTAATTCTAATTGTATAGACATGTCTACTCAGACCTGCTGCTGGGAGGACATGGAACAGGTAAGTAATGATTACATTAGAGTGTTTTATTAACAGCAACTAAAGTAATACTGTTTACAGCAACAGTGCTTGGACCATATAAAACCAAACTTTGAATACCTAGGAGCCTTCATTTTCACTGAGGTACATATGTTAGTGCTGCATCAACCACAACAAAAAGTTGCCCCAGGGGCTCTGTGATTACAGAGTACCCCTTGCAAACCGACACAGAAGAAACTAGTAGCTAGGTAATTCCTGAGAGATCTGCTTTCTTGCCTCTTCTATTATCCTTCAATCTTTCAAGGAAGAGAGGGTTCCAAAAGTCTGGAAATGCAATGGAATTTGAATAAATAAAGGCAGTATTTATCCTGGAGACATGGCATGCTTTGAACTAACCTACCAAACCACAGTGTTTTGGGGATTTTTTTTCTTGAGGTGGTTCTCTTTAGCAGAAATATTAATCTGGTTCTACTACTGTAGTTCAGGAAGAGAAGCTATTTGTCATATGAAAACAGGCTGGTGTTTAAACGCTGGTATGTTAAATCTGATATCTTGCCTCCCTACAAGGTGATCTAGTTCTCAGTTAGTCCAGTGAACCCACACCCAAGTGCATCTGTGATGCTCTTTCCTAAGCCCTCCAGGCACATTTGTCTCAGTCCAAAGCCTGCAGCAGAGTTGTACTTACAATACGACCAAGTCTATGTTTCCTAGTCTGTAGCTGGACAAATTTGCCAGAGAATGAAAAGCAAAGACCAGTGGCTTAGAGAAAGCTGCATGGCCCCCTATTCCCAGGGTCACAGCAAAAACATGTTGCTGACTGGGAGCAAAGTAAAGGCCATGGCCATCCAGATGCTGTCTCTGATGGAGAAAAAGTCTGTCTAGAGTAAGTTGGGGTTTTTTTTCTGGAAAAAAGTTTAAGGATTTTTCTATTTCTCCTAGATTTCTGATATGTGTCAGCCCCAGTCAGATGTGAGATCCAGTCACCTGCTTCAGGACTGGAAATGATAGACAATTCTATTTTTCTTGAGCATATAATCTGCGTAGTGCAGGCATGGAAAGCAAATAGAAACCCTCTAGAAATGCCAGACTTACACATGGTCTGTAATTTCAGCCTGCGAAAGCCGTGCTCCTAATTCTTGTAGCAAACCCCAGGAACGCACAGGACTCGCAAGTCCAAGGTGTCCAGGAAGCACTTGGCTTATTGCATGTGTGGTTTACAGTCACGTACAGACATTCCTGCCTGGAGCATGGCACAAGAAAATACTGCGGCTCAATTTCCGCTTTTCTTTACTCCCTGTTCCAAATAAAACCAAGGCATTGTCGGATTTCCACCTGGTCCTTAAACCTGATGTCTCATGCCTGTAAGAACAGCTCAAGGACCCAGAACTGCAAGCTCTAGAAATCTGGCCTCAGTCACAATATGTATGATTCAGGTCTGCAGAAACATCCCTGGAGTGTCCAGCCACCAGGGCAGACTGATTATAACCTGTCTGCTAGGACACAGCAGTGGGAGTGAACGTTCACCAGTGACTATAGGTCAAGAAGCCCCCACAACAGTAGTTAAAAGCAAGCATGGCTATGCTATGGCAGACAACCAACCTGCACAGGGAATGTTTACAATCTAAATTACTTAAAAACAGATTAGAGGAATCACAATGAAACTCTATAATTGCACTGGAATTAAGTTATATACTTACATTTTGCATGTGTAATAAACTGGCACTATGGAATGCACAGGCTTTCACCTCTGGGTCACTGGCTTACTGCTCCATTATATTTAATGCTAAAACAGGAAAACATTATGTAGTCTTCACTTAGAGTGTATTTATGTCTCAAGAACAGTCTAAAATTATGTCCAAAACAATCTTTTCAGCTCATTAGAATAACTGCAGGAGGGAACCATGATACTCTGGGTTTACAAGTTGATGAGAAGGTCAAAACCATTCCAGGATCACTGTAACCAGAAGTTTTTATTAGTTACTTCCCACTCTGTGATGCCTGAGATATGGATTGATGGTCTCTGTCCAAGTCCAGGTGCTTAGATACATCTACCATACATCCCTCACGTGGGAAGTAGGCAAAGAAAGCATAAATATCACTTGTTTGTCCTGAAAAAACAACATCTTGTATGTCTGAGCACAAAAGTCAAACCTTCAATCTCGATAACAACCTTTAGGCCTCACAGACAATGGAAAAGATCTTTATCAACTGCTTGTTTCACTTTTACTCCATTTTTAAGCTCTTAGATACAAGCAGAGTTAACAACAACAACCCAACTCAAAGGCCAAAAAGATCTTATGAAACTGTACAGACACACAATGAACATTTCACTGGCTGCATAATGCTGCCACTTCTTGCCTCTACACACCAGGCTCTGCTACCAAGGAAATTTAGCAGCAACATGGGAGTGATAGGAGCTTGAACCTTGGGGATAGAAGCAGTGATAGCAGCAGGGAGAGCTCAGTGCTAAGATATTGAACTACCTCATTTTGTACAGTGTTGGTAAAGATAAAGAGATGTGGCAGAGTCAGCGGGACAGCTGTTCACCTCCACCTTTGCAGGGAACAAGCAAGTGGGCTCCATCAGCCCACATCACTTATTATCAGCCTCAGCTTCTCTTTCATAGAAAAGGTCATCAAATCTGCTGTATCATCTCTAGCAACAGGAAAGAGACAAAAGGACTAGAATCAGAAATGTTCCTCTCCCTTTCACAGACCTCCCTGTCTGCAGAAAGATAGGCTAAAAGGAAATCTGAGTCATGACCTTCGTGCTTAGCAAAGACCCCCAGGATCATCATTCGCAAAGGCATCTTTGCTCTTTTCAAGGGTGACCAGCACCCAAAACATGTATTTGTCATATTCAAACCAGAAATGAAGAGAAATATCTACATGGAATCCCTTTCTACCGCCGATGGGCAGCACAGTTCATACAGACAGCCCTGGATAAAGCTGATAATAGTCTGCTCCTGTTCACAGATGAAGGAAAATGAGTCTCAAATTACCAGACCTGTCCCTGGGCTTTGATACTATCATGCACACTGCTGCTATCCAGCCTCAAAGTCACAAGAGGGGCAAGCACTGTGGCACCAAGGAGGGACAATGTGGTTTGTAAGAACAGATGCAGGAAAAAAAAAAAAGAAAGAAAAGCACATCCTTTCTTATATTCACCATCCAGCACATTTAGTATCATGATCCTTGTTTTCTTATAGTACCAAATCACATGGGGCCCAAAATATTCCTCAGGTTATTACATAGTCAACTCAGACACAAAAGCTACAAATATTCCACCAATTTAAACAGGGACGGGCTTTTGGCTGGATAACTCGAGTGTGACTGCCCACATTGTTTAATTTCAGCACTCTTTCTTGTTTGGGTTTGGTCCATAATAACAACCAATCTCTTAGACAAAGCCCAGGCATATTTTGGGGGATATATGAACCATGGAAACAGAGCCAGTGATAATATAAGATGACAAAATGGATAGTAGACCTACAGAGAGCTTGACTTCACTTTCCTATCACCAGTAAATTACCTTGATACTTGTTCCTTCCAAATCCTTTTTTCTGAATGGTGTTATTGAGACATTAAAGGATCAGAGCAAAGGACAGTGAACTGGGACCCACAACATTAATTATGGCTCTGACACTGGTTACTGAGGAGACCCTTAGCAAATCACAAATTTTCTGTGTCTTCTCAGTGAGAAGACAATGATTGCAAATCCTTAACACATGTCAGAAAGGAGAGACCTAATTAATTAATGCTCAGAAAGTGCTGTGAAGATTAAATGTGCAACTCTTGATGTCATGAGAGCTAAGTATTATTACTGAACTCAGATTCATACATATGGGCAAAGGTTCCCAGAAAGAGAAGCATCAGGGGTGGGAAGCAAAGAATGCTCTTACAGAAAAATACTCAGTGCAACTAATTCTTAAGCTATTTCCTTGTGGCCAAGTAATTGTTTTCCTCTAGGTACAAGGTAAAAAGCCTTTTTGCTAAATCCCAGGTCTGTATCAAGGTTTAGGGATATGACATGAGCTGCAATCTTCTCCAAAGCAGCTCTCAATATTAGTAGGGGCGTGTGTATAGTTAACCAATTCTTTAGGTGTAGACATGACTATGCAGAGTTAGGGTTTTCTATCTCTGTGTCCTCTGAAGAGCAGTTTGGTAAACAGCTAAAGAAACAGTGTTAAAAATGGTCAAAAGACTCTAGCTCTGATCACTTCATTCTGCTGCTTTTCTACATGGTACAGTCAGAAACTGGGAGTTCAGCTCAAATATGATGGAAGTTGGGCCATAAAGCAGGGAACGAGAGGGTCCAAAGGGAGAGCACTAGAAGCTAGAATGAAGCTCCAGCAGCCAAAGGCAGGTTGTCACCCAAAGCAAAAAAAAAACCAACAGTACTTTTATTTAATGCTTATTAGCTCCCAGTCTTTCTGGGAAATGAGCTTTTTCAAAGGCCTACATTTCTTGAATAATTTTTTCCCCAGTAGAAAAGGAGGAAGTGATGTGCTACTGCACAGGTGGTCACAGAAGTGATCTCAGTGTGAGAAGTGGGATAAGCTAACATAAGCAGGGCACAGATCTTTCATCCATGAAGCTAACTCAAACTTTGCCACAGACTGTGACAAAAATACACACACTTGCTATACACTGTTACTCAGATTCATGGATTTTAAAGGACCTTCAAAATCACCATTATTTGATCCTGCATAATGGCTTTGGACTAGATCTTATCTTTTAAGAAAATATCCCGACTCTAAAATCCCCAGTTATTTGCAGGATTAAATACAACCTTTGAGAAATTGGTGCCTAATTTCAAGGTTGAGGTTGTCTAGGTTCAGGCTGCATCAAGATCCTCTCAGCTCCTTTCAACAGATTGAAGAGCCATTTGCAATGTTTGTATTCTGCAAAAGTATGTGCAAGGACTTAATCAACCCTCTTTCTGCTTCTTTAACTTAAACTGTATTTATGGTATTTTGAAATGTTCCATTATGTGCATGATTCTCAATTGCTTAAACATTCTTGGGAATTTTGCCTGAATCATCCCCAGTTTTTTAACATCCCTGTAAAAGCCATATGCAATATTCTGGTAACAGTTTCATCAGCACAAATCGCAAAGGTTATTCAGTAAATTTTACTCAAGGTTCCCCAAAACCTATGCCACATATTTTTGGCACTGATGTTCAGTGAGTGATAAACCAGGACCCCAGCATATCTCTGAATCACTGACTCTAAAAATAGAATCAATCTGTGGCCTTTGTTCCCATACATTTGACTTTACTTTTGTCTCATACCCTGCTATCAAGTACTCCAGATTGTTCTGTATCACTGATCAGTCCTATTCATGATTTATCACTTCCTCGAACTCTGAAATCTGAAAACTTTATGAGTAATGAGTACATCATCTTCTATGTTGTTCCTAGAATTATCAAATAGCTGAAACTCAACAAATTATATGTGTTTGGCCCACTAGAAACAGCCCAGCATGATGTTCTCATTCACAAACACATTTTAATACTAATATTGATCTAGGTTTTACCATTTTAATAAGTTCCGGTGTGAGCTTGTATCATTCTGGTTTGTTAATCAACATGCCATGCAGCACGAAGTCAAGTGTTACAGAAGTCTAAGTCTATTACTTCAAAACTAGTACCTTTCTACACCAAACTTGTAATCTCACAAAAAAGACATCAGGATTATTTGACAAGAAATATAGTTTTTTTCAGAAAGCTACACTGATTTGCATTAATTGCATTACCCTCCTGTATCATTTTACTATTTGAGAGCTGCATCAGCCATGCCATTATTTTGCCTGGGATCAATGTCAATCTGACAAGACTGTAATTACATGGGTTTTTCCATTTACCATTTTTGAAGCATTGGTACAATGTTACACGTCTTTTAAACTTTGTTAAGTATGGAGGGTTTCATGACCATTTTGACATCTCAAGGCCACGACAGAGATTGAGGCCTCTGTGTGTGAAGTTCCCCTTACAATAATTACTACTTTGCATCTTCTATGCTTGCAGAGGTTAACAGGGCGTCAAAGCTCTCCAGAACCCCAGCCTGAGAAAGTTTGTATGAGGAGAAGTTCAGGAGCATATGAAATCTCATGCACTGAGAATGATATTGATCTGATACCACCTCACATGTTTGTTGCTTTGATTTTTGCAGTCCTGGATGTTTTCATTTTTCTGTAGCTAGTTTCTCACAGTTTTCTCTGTAAACATAGCTATGTTATTGTAACTGTATCTTATCATTCACATTCCTTTCTCATGGACACAGAACTTTGATGGACATTTCCTTTGACCACTGTAATTGAGGGAGGAAGAACTGATTTCCTCCAATGAATAGTGATTTCCAAATGTATATAAAAAATAAAGAAGGCGGGTCTTGTGGCCCTTCCTTCCTTCTCTCTGATCCTGGTAACAGGGGTCTCTGGCTCTTCCTTTCGTGTCGTTACTGCGACACATGCTTCCATCCCTGTCCCAACACTTTTACTGCAGGCATCCATAGCTCACCATGCCCTCCTCTTTCCCACTTCCTGTACCTCTAATTTCTGGGAAAATCATGAGCCACAACCCAGTTGTGTGTGAAGCCACCAATGAAGAAAAGACTCCAGCCCTGCACTGCTGGGGATGTCTTGCCTCTGAAGGACAGTGAAGCCCTAAGCGGCCAAGCCAAGCTCCAGTACGGGTGAGGTTAGCTGGAGAGAAGCTAAATCTGATAAAGCATAGGGAAGGGCTAAAACATTGTATTTCTGACACCACTCTGCTGCAGATCACACTGTTTCTTAGAAGCCCTCTGAGCAGCATTCAAAGTGGTATTTGCAGTGAAGAATGAATTATTTTTTTTTTAATCTTTTCTCTCACTCCAAAGGGACTAAGATGCTGCTACAAAGACAAAGCTGAGGTGTAGACTATGATTTCCCCATTGGGAGGAGTCAGCTTTGGCAAAGAAAAGGTTCCCCCTAGCACAAAGGGAAAAATTGGCTAAAAATAGTATTACAAAATCCAGCAGCATCAGGCTCAGTTTTAAGACTGTGGCCAAGTTCAAGCTTGGAACTACTGCAACACCTCAGTTTGTCCAAAATTCACATCAGCATTTCTCCCACTCAGTGCACTGACCTGGAGGAGGGTGGCTGTGATGCGTCTCCCTGGTACACAGCAACTTGCTCAAGGTGATTCACAGTCACATAAAGCTGTGTTCCCAAGACACAACAGTCAGGATGCTTCCTTAAAACCTGCAGAAACAAGGCAATTTTCACAGCCCTTGTAGCTGGAGGTTTTGTAGCACATGAGCTGTGCTCCCTAGGAGAGCAGAGATTGTGTCTGGCCATGACATCTGCTCTGGGTTGTAACCGAGGTCTCAGCCTTTCAGATTGGTCGTTTTTATTCTGTTCTTTTAACAGGGCAAACATTGAAATATGTGTTGATGTTTGTTTTATCCACAGTGTTTATTTCAGTGGTTGATTCCAGCACTTCTAACGTAAAAAAATTATACTCGCTTAAATTCTTAGAAACCAAACAGTCTGTGTAATATTCCAAAAGAACTGGTCAGCAGCCACAAATTCACAGGCATTACATACATTCATGTATAAAATTATTTCCTAGACCAAGAAGACAATGCAGAGAGCTGTGTTTGATGCATGATATACAGTTTAAATTTCAAGACAGTGTGGTCTGAACTGAGGATTAATTCCTGCTACTCACTGTGATGCTCCTTGTATCGGATGCTTATCCTGCATTCTGCTTAAGGAAACAAAGTAGCAGAAGAAATTTTATTCATCCCCCCAAAAATGTGTGAAAAATCCTATTTTCTTGTGAATAAAGTGTACCTTGAATGTACTCCATCTATTTGATAATGTAGAAACAAAAGACATGGAGGAATAAAAGCAAGAAGAAAACAAGTTCTGTGTACAATTAAATATGACCACACTGCATATAATTTAATTAAGGCACTTTAATGTGCTCTTGTGTTCTTGTTGCCTAGTACCTGAATTCACGCAACAGTTAATTAAACATTCAGCTTAATAATGGTGACTGCATCACACATTTCACAATGCTTTGTATTAAAATTTTATTAGTGAACTCAACTCCCAAAAAATTATTTGCTCAGTTTTGTCATCTTGTGTAAATGCAAAGAACCATAATCAGTCCAGGAAGGTGCAAAGTTTGTGATTTTTAACACAGGATAAGAACAAGAACAAATGAACATACGTAGAAAATACAAGATGACTCTTTGGGGATTAGCCACATAGGGAGAGAATAGACTCTGGTGCTGTATCTCATTATTGTATTTAATGTAAAATAAATAAATTTTAAAAAAAGTTTGAAATATGCCTAGGTTGGAAATGAAACATCCCCTTCACAATTCATAAAAGATGAACAAAATGCTTCTTTTCTTTGTCTGCTGGGGATATTTTAAATACTGTTTGGATTATCCGATGTGTTTGGTTTGGTTTTTCTTTTTTTTGTTTGGAGATGGTACATGCTAGCTAGAATGACTGAATACACATAGCTGAGTTCACAATGTAAATAGTAAATAAGACCCATCACTTCTTTTTTCTCTTTGCTTCTGCCCCATGAGCAAACACAGACTCAGGCCTGGTTTGTGTAACTGGACTATTCTGCAGCTCGCTTGCTTGCTGTTGAGCTTGTCATCACACTGCGTACCACCTATGCTCAGAAGTATCTCTACAAGCTTCTCTACAAAGCCTTCTAGGATGGTTACTTACACAACATCATCAAGAAGACTGTAGAATGCATCTCATTACAATGTATAGAAAGATTATTGCTAAATGATTCACTTTGTTAGTACATTAAGTGGCCATATATTCAATCCCAGGCAATTAACTGACCAACACAGTCAATTATCTAATAATAAACCTGGACTCTTCAAGACTTCCAACTAAATTAAGGGGTCTCTTGCAGAAGAAATGGAGTGGCCATAAAACTCTCTGCGACTTAACACTGTTAGAGGAGTCTAAATATTTCCTGACTCCATTTGGAATATAGATTTTTTATTTTCTTCCCAAATGACCACAGGAAACAGGTTATATCATTTTAATTATTGCTGATGCTGCTCAGGGGTTCTGAGAGCTAGCCAATAATTCCGAAAACAGGTCTCTTCTTTAATGCAGTTCCTCTTCAACAAGCCTTCTGCTCCCATGCTTAAACTCTCCATCCAACTTATATGCTGTCTTTTTTAAGGAAGCCTTGAATATAGTACCTAACACTTTCATTCTCCCCCTTCTCCCCTCTCAGTTAGTCTTCCCCCCATCATTAACTACAAGGTCCAGATTGTTAGACTCACAGGCTAATGGAATGTCTAATGCAGAGCAGCTGTACATTTTTAATGCAAAAGGGGAAAAATAAAGACAGCATATGGTTTTATGTAATCTTCCTATGAATTTTTAACTGAGCGTCCTAATTCATGTCGGACAGAAAGAGCTTTTTTACTGGTCCTTTGTGGTTAGAGCCTGCTAGCATGAACCATAGAGTACTATAAAGACACAGTGAGTGCAGGTGAGATTGTTCTGCAGTAGATGCTAGTGTGAATGGCATTTGTTTTGTATGGATGCCTTTAATCATCACAATTCAGTGGCTGGAAAAACAAAGGCATGTATGACCAGGATGGATGAATTGGTCTCCTCTGTACAAGACTGTTCTTGAGGGTTTTTTTCGGTCCTGCATAAGCATCATAAAACCGGAAAGTACCACACCAGCTTCTTGCCCTTCTTTTCTTGTAACATGCTCGGACAGATGGAGGGACGGACGGACGGATGGACAGACAGATGTGAAGGGAAGGAAGGAAGGAAGGAAGGAAGGAAGGAAGGAAGGAAGGAAGGAAGGAAGGAAGGAAGGAAGGAAGGAAAAAGAAAGAAAGAAAGAAAGAAAGAAAGAAAGAAAGAAAGAAAGAAAGAAAGAAAGAAAGAAAGAAAGAAAGAAAGTTTTTTTTTACTAAAAGCCCATCTTTAAGGCTGATATAGGTTGACTCTGCTCCCTGACCTACCATATGTCAATATGTGGGGCACCAGAATGCTTAAATTCCTTCAGTCCTAAATGACATTCATTTTCTCCCTACATGACTATTTCCATGAGAGGAACTTCCTAAGGGTAAGGTAAACACTGAGATAAATGGTCTAGGAAGGTTATGGAGTGTCCATCAAAGGAAGTCTTCAAAACAAATTACAGAAACATGCACCAGAAATGACAGAGATACAGCTGATCCTGCCCTGGGGTTTTTTGAATCCCTTCCAGACTTATGATCCTATGATTCCCCTATAGCCTCAAAGTTGACCAATGCAGATTCCTCTGTTACTTAGCTACTACCCTCTAAAAGCCCCCACATTAAACTGATCTCTTACATTTATCTGTTTTCTGTGCTTTCAGCTTCTCTCTTTCCCTAGCTTGTTGCTCACTCTATTTTTCTTATGTCCTATTATTTTTCTTATGTCCTATAGAAGAACTCCCTGCTTCCCCATTTCTCCTCACCAAAGTGGCTGCCCTCTCTTTCTAACATGTCAGCTCCACTCTTCATATTCAGCTTTTTCAGCAATCTGTGGAACTCAAAATTGTTTTAGGAAGGAGGCCATTTTACATGTGAGGAAACAAAATTGGAGAGAGGTAAGTTACTTGCTAAACAGACAATCAAGAAAGCAAAGAAGCAAGGCTGCCATGCCAGTTTGAAATCTAGCAATACGTTGTTTTTACCCATTAAGGATAACTTGCTGTAATCTTAGAAAAATGGACAGGAGAACTGAGAATACAGGATGAGAAAACCCAAGGAGTAGATGAAGAGACCATTTGCGGTGGTGTTGCCATCCAATAGGCTTGACACATTTCCTAACCCCAATTATTGGACAAACAAATGTCATCTTTTCTTACACATCACAGTCTTCCTAACTCCATGTATCTTTATGTGCCAATAGTAGTTTCCTTAAAAAGGTGTGGGGGGTAAAGCAAAGAAGAAAGGTAAAAGTTTTCTCCTGGATCTTAAAAATTTGTTGCAGAATTCAGACCTGCTTTCAAGCTAGTTCCTTTTGACTGTAAAATCTGAGAAATTTTTCCTTAAAGGATGATATTTTTGTCCAATTATCTGACTCTAAAAGTCAAAGAATCCCACATATGGATTGACTAGCAGTAAGATTGCTAGCATTATCAATACTGAAAAATTTCCTCTGAAAAGAAGGTCCTGCTTCAAAATTAGTCTTAGATCACACTCACTTTGTAAAAAATGTTTTATCTACTTACTATGGGAAAAACAGTAACATTAGAGAGATCTGGTTCCTATTTTCATCGAATGATGGGTTATCTGGAGCTCTGTTTTCTATTACCACCTACAATCTCATATGGAGACATGTCCTGTGAGATCTCCAGCACTGTGCTATGCACTCCAAGCACCTTGATTTTCTGCCTCACAGGACCATATTTCCCTTTACAAATCAATTGTTATCACGTATGAAGGTCTACACATAGATGTTTTAATTATAAATATAAATGGAGATGCAGACCCATGTAATTGTGCCTGAAGAGAAAAAACTTAGGTCTAAAAGCTGGACTACATTGCAAAGATGTTGCTGCTCTTGCCAGTATCTGGCCATGGACTTGGACTTGGTTCTTCTTTGCTGCACTGATGTAAGTCTGGCACTAATGCAGCAAAGCCAAACAATTCTGAAGTTATTCTGCACTTGCAGGAGAATGACATTTGCCAAATAGTCATGGGCGTCATGCATCTAGAGAGTGTCAAGAATTTATAGAGACAAGAAGCAAAAGAAAGTAATTAATGGGCAGGCTACAGTGCTTGGAAGCAATCAGCATGGCTGCCCAGAGAAAGAATTGTATTACGACCCAGTATGACTGATCCAAAGACTGAGTCCAAAGATTTGTCCAAAGACAGATAAAAACAACCAGAACACATCCTTTCTAACCATATACATTTAGCAATGTTTTCTGTATCTCTGACTTGAAGGTCCTGTGGGCAAGTCATCATGAAACTCACATTTTTTAGGGCTTTTATTTTAAAGAGAGTAAAAAGTTGGACATTTTCTGTCCTACTTTTGTGAAGAAACTTAAAACTTCTATTTCCTGGCATGTGCAGTCATCAAGAGAAAAGAATTCAAATATTCCACAAACTCATGAAAGCATTCACCATTACAAAGTCAACATTTTGCCTACCACAAACACAGTGGTAATGAAAAAAAAAAAGCAAACGTATTTCCTATGAAAAAGGACAGAGTTTTATTCCTCCTCCCAAACCACCCTTATATGGCCAAAAAAATATATTCCAAGCGCTGGAGGACAAGGTTTTATGCTGAGCTTGGCTGTGCATTCTCTGCCACTCACCTACCTAATTATTTTACCTTACCATCACCTCTTTCCTGTCATATAAAATGGACTACTATTCCTTATTTATATATAAAGCACTTTGAGACCCTTTACTTATATACAGTCTGAGTGTAAGAGATGTATGGAACAATGCTAACAACTGACTCACCTATTAGAAGTAGGGAAATAAAGCTCTTTATATTATTTTTGGGTTTGATGCAATATTATTTCTTGTAAAATGTGTTTTCACTGCACACCTCTCCTCCCCACCTCATTTTCTAAAGCATGCCTTTCTGTTGCAGGTATTCTGTTCCACTCACAGCTTCTCTGGTGCTGGCTGTGCAGAAGACTGTATGCCACAGAGACCTGAGAACTGCAGAATACAGGGCAGATCACAATGGAAAACTCTGCCTATTAGATGCTAACAAAAAAGCTTAAGAAATAATAACAATAATAAAAGGATTATTTGGAAAACCCTAATAATGGTGAAAGTTGCCATTATTTTTTAATTGGAATGATAAACCTTTTTGGATTATCCTGAAAATGCTCCTTGTCTAAGATTAAATTGCAATCATTTTATATACTATGAGTATGATGGTTTACCAGTTGAGCATCTTTGTTTTCTGGATCAGTGAATAACTGGTTCAACCTATGGCAGGAATTCATTCATCCTTGACATCTGAATGAGTAAGGGAAGAAAAACTCCAAAGATTTCCTGCAAGAAAGAAGTCTCTTCTCCCAAGACCATATTTGTCAAAAGTTTCATTGTCCATTTTAAGTCCTCCTCTGATGATCCACAGAAGATTATGAGGAGCACAGCTTTCTGCGACTATTGCATTCATAGCCACAAGTTTCACAAAGCCTAAGATATGTCAAAACAGCAGGGGTTCATTAAATGTCATAGCACTTTGTTCACAGGAATGTAGAAGGATTCACTAATGAGGAACGACTTCCAAAGATAAATTTACAGAATACAGTTATATGGTGACAAAGAAAGTGTCTAAACAGCATGGAGACTTTGGGAGATGTCAGCATCTTGGAGATGAGGCAGCTATTTAAAATGGTACAAAACACTTGGAGCAGGGGGAGTGTATTTAAGAAATGAAAATAGTAGGGTTATTAGGGGAAGAAGACATCAAAATACTGATGATAAAATGGTTTATCCAAAATAGGTGTCTTGTCAGTAGATTCAACTGCTCAGGGTGCATTTAGTTAGAATAGAAAGTTACTGTCTTTGTTGGGGAAGTTTGCCTTTCTGTCTTTAACTCATAGAGAAGTTTCATTCAGCTATGGCATCCAAGTGGGTTCATAAAGATTTCCTTTTATTCCCCCCACTTTTGTTCATATTTATTTACTGTCTATGCTCACAGAGAGCTGGATGCACATGTGGGTACATGGCAGTAGTTAAACATTCCTTTGCTAATGCTAAGGTATGTCACAGACTCTGTAAAAATATTCCTACTTTTCTCATCCTGTTGGCTTTAGTCAGCGGAGGTATTAGGAAGATAAGACCTAGCAGCAAAGCAAAGAGCATCAGAATAATTTCTAGTATTCATCTCAAATATCATTTGAATCCAGGAGCCTTGAATCCCTAGTGGAACTCACTGCTGGAGTCCAAAAGACTTCAGAGTATGTTAGAAATGTTAACAACTTTTGTTGACTTAAATGACCTGGTTGCTAACAAAACACTACCATCCTCTGAAGTCTGATCATTTAAAAAGCATGAAAAAGGTCCTCAAATATGCCAAGTGTCTTAAAAAATCTTTGTTATCAATATGGATTTTCAATAATTTTGACTGAATTCAGTCCCAGTAGCATATTCAGTTTCTATTAGAACTGATAGTGACAACGAATTTCATAGAATCTTAGAATGCCTTGGGTTGGAAGGGACCTTAAAGATCATCTTGTTCCGACATCCCCTGCCATTGGTAGGGACATCTTTCACTAGACCAGGTTGCTCAAAGCTCCATCCAACCTGGCCATGAACAATTCCAGGGATGGGGCTGCCATGACTTCTCTGGGCAGTCTGTGCCAATGTCTCATCACCCTCACAGTAAAGAATTTCTTCTTAATATCAAATCTAAACCTGTCCACTGACTTCTAGCTATGCAAGTCTTGGTAGCTGATTAGTTTGGATTTCCCTTGAAGCATCCTGTGCTTTTCACTTTTGGAGTCAGGATAGTGAAAGGGATTACCTTTGGAAATTGCTCCTCGATATTCTCCAGTAGCATGTTTTGGGGTTTTTTTCTATTTTTGCACATATGTAGGAAAGTGAGGATGCACATAACAGGAGGTTTTTTACACCTTTCAGTCACTCACTTCCATAATATTTATAGGTCTGAGCAATATCTTGTGAGCAGATATGACACTGCTGTGTCCACAGGAGTCAGCTCAGCTCCAGGTCAAAAAGTGTGACTGTGTTAACAAGGTTACAAGTCTGAGCTCATATATCCTGCTAATACTGAGCCTATTAGTATGGGTTTGGCCACAGGATACACGGTGATGCCCCTTGCTGCTTGGTTTGGAAATGCAGACCCTAGGAGCCCACTTCACAGCATTCCATAATGCAGAGAGAATTACTGCCTTCTCCACCTGTGAGTGGAACTGGCACCAAAGTGTATTTGGAAGCTTTGTGCTTCCCACATGGCAGCAAAGGAGTTGTCTCTTCTACATACAGAGAACAGGAGGCACACAATAACATGCAATGATGGGTACTCATCCCTTTGGAAAGGAGAATAAGAACTGTTTCCAAAATCAAGAGAAACTCAAGAGAAAACACTAAGAGAAGCACAAAAGCAAAAAGGATCTTGTAGGTTCACAGTCCAGAGGAGTATGTTTGAGTTTATCCCCTTGCTGTGGGGTTCAAATGGTGCTACACTGCAGCATGTCTGGCACATCTCTGGACAGCGAGCACATGTGTTGGCCACAGGATGCACAGACTTCCTTGCAAGATTTTTATCTGTGGAGTTGGAAGGCTGATTGTGTGCACATTTCAAGTAATCTACACTTCTTCAAAGATCAGTTACTAAATTATACAGATAACCATCTCTAGCCTGAGCAGAAGGTTAGAGGTCATTTTTGGCTTTTTTAGGCTGCCAGAAGAGAACAAATATGACTTTCTCTGAACTGGCATGCACCCTCATAACAAGACCTGCTGCTTTTTATTGACTAACTGGACTGTGACCTTTGGAGCCAGTATTTTGTGCTTAGAAATGCACAGAAAATGGTCTGCATAATGCTGCAAAGGGTTGGGAAATTACAGATTGTTATCAATAATTAGCATGATTTTTTTGCCATTTGCTTAACAAAAAGACAGAAAAAGCCTGGGTCAGTGGCAGTGGTTCAGCCTTGTCACTTTTCATCAGCTTAAGTGCTGAGAGCAGATGTGAATCAGGTTACAGCTAAAAGCTTTATACACCAGTCTTCACAGCCAAGAGTGCATCGAATTTAGTTAACTTATATATGTTATGATTCCTAAAAGGGGAAGGCTCTTGATGACTAAGAATCCATTTGAGGTAATGAGAGCTTACTTAGAGCTAACAGGCTCAACTTTGTTAAGGAGTACATGCAAATAACCTGAATCATGCTGCAAACTTTGCTGACAACTCAACAGTACCCAGTACAGATTACAACAAACTTCAACCCACAGCATCATGCAGCTCATGTGAGCATTTCCATTTCATTTTTAAGCACATAAGTCACATTTGTTGATATTAATATCCAGTAGATGACTATCTAATATATATAGCATTCAGAAAAACCTGTATATGCTTGGAGAAGGGGGCTTACTCTGTGGAATAGCTATTCAAATGGACTCACTCCAAGCTAGCTCTTCTAAATTTTCTGTCTCCATCCAACTGCTCAATTAGCTGAAAACAAGTAATCATGCTACGAAAGTAAAGACTTATATTTTCTGGGATGCAAACTCCCATTTTGCATTTGGAAGTGTTTGGAGACTGGTTGCAAGAATATCCATCTGCTTGCATACAGAGCAAAAGGAGCTCAATACCTGTTATTAAGCCTTCTGTGTAATTTCCCAAGCTTGTTGCACTGTACTGGGGTGGCAGAAAGGCACTAATCCATACCTTCTGAGTTTCAGTTAATTAGATGACCTAATTTTTAACCATGTTGTGACATGGGGACTTGTGGGTACATAAATCCTGAGTCCAACATGGTAATATTAAACCTTTTATCAACTAGTCAAATACCTGTAATCATGTTTTAAAGTGTTTCAAGAGAAGTGAAAATAATTTTGGATGATACTTGAGGTTCCTTCCAACCCCAGCTTTTCTAAGGTGTTATCAGAATGAGCCTACATCAGCCCAGTAGATTTTTCTTTGCTCTCTGGCATATTCTGCCCATCCTAAAATAGGAAATCATCCAATCTGTGCACAAACTTGCTGAAGGGTATGGAAAACGTTATTTAAAAAAAAACCAAACCACAACATGCAGTATTAGCAGCCACGTTTTAGAAAACTCCCAACTGCAGCTGTCAAGCAAGAAACGCAAATAACAAGTCTACGATGGCTTTAAAGTAACAGCTTTCTAAAACCCTGTTGTCTGTATCATTTCCATGTTCCTTGTCCTTTAGTAACTCTATTCTACCATAAGAAAAATGTCAATTGTCTTCCTGTGCAGAGCTAGAATTAATGATGTAGAGAACAGATGCATTGCAGAAACAATACAGAGTAACATTTTTGCTTAACACAGGAAGTTGTAGGTAGAGTTTGAGACTGCAAGTAAAAAGTATAGGAGAAAGAGATAAGGTTTCAAATAACAGCCTAATGGTTCACATTCTGTTCTGCCCACCATGTAAAAACTTGGATAATGATGACAGCAAATATATTCCTGCACAAATGCACACAAACAAACAAGAAGAAATGAAGCAAAATTAGGTCTGTTGTAAAGTTACCACTGTAAAAGCTATGGCAATCACCATCAGTGATAAAAGTCTGATCAAATATTTTAGCTGCTAATAGCTGGACCAGTTCCATCTTGTACTCTAATCCTATTGCCAAATCTGCTGATGCTGTAGAGAAGCCTGGTAGATCTCAGGTAATCTGAATGTAAGCAAAGGCAGCAAGGAAAGGTTAACAGCATCGAAGGTAGATTTTCAGATAAACAAGCAACTAGATTAGTGCTAAAAATCACTGATCTTCATGATTTGAGTGGGACACTGACCACGAGGTGGAGTCAGAAAAAACTAGTGTGAACAATTTGTAAAGTATAAATTATTTTGTTTTCTTCTGAAGTGTGTAGCTTTTATTTCAGCTCTGGAAGAGAAAGGGTGGGTAAAGCACCAGATTCAGACACCTGAAATTAGACCTCTACAGGAGATGTAGGTGTCGTGACACTTCAGTTGCAGTCAGAGGAGACCTGATCAGCACAGCCAGTGGAGTTTAGAAAGCCATTTGGCTGGTCAAATGCAGGTGTCTGTCTCAGGGTCAGATAAATAGCTCTCTAGACTTCATTGTCTGCATTGAATAGATCAAGTTTAAAAGGAGCTTTGCCATCTAGCTCACAATTTGATTCACAAGACACTAAAATTCAACAGCTTGAATGTGCAGATAAATCCTGCTCAATGCTCATTTTTTTTATATCTTTATTTTGATGTGGCAGTTCCCAGGTCATGTGCATGAATGTGTCTACTAAGACGAAGCAGTGAAACAGCTCAGGCACAGCATATCTGAGACCATACAGGGCCTTCCAGTACCTAAAGGGGCTACAAGACAGCTGGAGATGGACTTTTGACAGGGGCATGAAGGTACAGAACAGGGGTTAATGGCTTTAAATTTACAGAGGGCAGGTTTAGAGTACGTTTAGATTAGATATTAGGAAGAAATTCTTCACTATGAGGAGCATAAGGCACTGAAACAGGTTGCCCAGAGAAGTTACAGCTGCCTCATGTCTGGAGGTGTTCAAGACCGGGTTGGGTGGGGCTTTGAGCAATCTGGTCTAGTGAAGGCATCCCTACCTAAGACAGGGGTGTTGGAAGCAGATGATCTTTAAGGTCTCTTCATACTCAAGTCATTCAAGGATTCTATGGCTGACCTAAACCAGCATTCTCACTTTGGTATTACAGGTACCTTTGTCGATATTACAAGGCAGTCATAAACTGCACACTGCCTTGATTGCTGTACAATGGCAGATTTTCAGGAAGATGATAAGCAATACATTTTCCCCAAACTGAAAAACATTTCATGAATTTTAAATTCCCTTCATTCTGATAATGCTTAGTCTCTCCTTCATACTCATCTTCCAGCTTATGATACTTTAATGAAATTCCTCCCATGCATACTTACAGATATACAGATCTGAGACAGTAAACCAAGGCCAGTACAATAAAAGTGAAGTACTGAAATACAAGTACCTCTCCAAAATTTGTAGCAAACATGTAGCACGATCAATAAAATCCACATTACAACAATCTAAACCCTTTTTATTTTATGTTAAGGGTTATTTTATTCAGTTGTCTTTTTTCTTTCCCAAAGAAATCTCTTTGTAAAGAAAAAAAAAAAGCAGCAACTGCTGCAAAACAGATAGTATTCAAAATAACCTGAACTCACAGCTTTTCATCTTTCCTCATCCTGAATCAGAAAAATCTCAAGTGAGAGCATATTATGTCCAAACAGATTGCTTGACCTCCCCTAGAACAGTATACCAGGAGGAAATGAATGGAAATTTTCTTTATTTTTCATAAAAGCTTATGCTGTCCTTGAATGAAGTGCTAACAAGGAAACATTATGCTCAATTAAATTGTTTATTTTGGTAAAGTCTCCAGGCCAATGCATTTTCCTATTGATTATGTGGAGTCAAAGGCAGCATTTTTATGGAAGCCGAAAAGGGCCAAAATTTGGCCCCAAACAGGTCAACTAATTGACACTTAAACTCATGAGATGTGCTAAATCTACATAGCAATCAAAGTTAAATAATAAATCCCCACACCTCCTTGTTCTGGTTGAAGCAGCTCCTATGAGCCCTATACTATGGTTACATAGACTGGGAACAAATGTAGTAATCGAGAGAAGGAGAGATGAAATCTCAGCAATTCCTGCATACAAACCTGCACTCAAATCACTAAAAAAGAAAAAAAGAAAAACTTTCTCCAGCCAATCATTTTTGTGCTCTATTTCTTCTAAGGTACTTTCACAAAGGAGATCAAATATGGCCCTTTGGTATGAGCTGGAATTCAATAAACCTGGTGAGTTGTAACACAACAACAATGACATTGTTAGCTTGAGTAATCAACTTTCAAAACACAACTTTCTTCATGGCATCAGTTCCCATGGTTTTAAAAACCTTTTTGTTTTTCCATTGACATCAGTGTATGCTGAGGAGGTGTGAGAAAGACAGCAAGAAGTGGGCAAAGTCAGGCCTGTTTGCCAGAACAGCACCACAGAGTATAAGACATTTGCACACGTCTTTTTGACTAAGTAATTTCACACCTGTCACAGGAGAGAGTCAAATACAATGCTTAAATCTTTTATATACCCTGAGGTTCCATCACTTCATCTCTCCTGAAACACAAAATTGTTCATTTCTCATTAACTGTCCTTTATGCAGAGAGTTTTCAATTAAATTGGGAGTAGTGTTACACTCCCTACTTTGTGATATTAGCCCCCAAAGATTAATAGATTGCTCGTTATTTCTGAATTGCCGTCTGTGTTCTATTATGCTCTCATCATTTGTTCTGATTATAAGACCAAACCAGAAAGTGTCTCACGGAGAGTGGCAGTAGCCATCTGGATCCCTGGGGGAGCTGTTTTGGCAGAAAGAATGGCCAACTTGGTTTGAATGCAATGACAAGCCTAAAGTCATTGCATGGAAGCCTACAGCTCCATGGAGGATGCCATCCAAACTTAGATTCAATTTACTAACTGCTAAACAAAGTCATCCAACAAGGTGTCTTTCTGCACAATCAGTTTTGTGTGCTTCTGACTTAGTGTGGGGATTTTAGTAGTGTTAAAAGACAGACTCAAAAGAAAAAAAAAAACAAACCTTAGAATTTTAGCAAAACCTGATTTTTAAAGCTGTCTTCTGAAATGATAATTGTAAACCAAATAATTGCAACATATTTCTTAAAGAAGCCACATCGTATCATTAACCTGTTATACTTACTACCCTGCTTTTGTCACTCTTGTTTCATACTTGCACTCAATAAGGACCATATAGATGTCCTAACAACTTTGCTAAGATTAACTATCTGCTCTAAAATTTTACAGATTTTAGAAAAAAAAATATGGTTTTATATTCATAGTCTTACTACCAAAAAAGAGCTTTACTCTGGATGTTAATAAAGATAATTCATCCTTTAACCCGCCTGGGTTTGAAAATAATTCTCCCTATAAAGAAGCAAATCTATAATAATCTATATCAATAACACTGTGGCTTTCAAAGAAGCACTAGACATTGGTGCATAACCCAAGGTGTGGAACAAGACAGGTTCAGCCTGACCTAGCAATTCCTGTCACTTGAAAGGAGATCAAACAACTGTGACTATGGAAAAGGCAAAGAGCAAAACACCAGAGAGCTCACCAAAAAGAACTGAGCCCTGCTCTTCACACATAGAAAGTACAATGAGTCATAAACTACCTGAAAGACAGCATTCAACATCCAGTCTTTAGTTACAGCTCACACCAGTGATAGTTCAAGTAGATGGACAGGTATGGTAGGTAGCACTCCTGCTGGGATCACAACATCTGTCAAAGCCCCAGTGATGTCCAGCATTGTCAGTGGTCCCCTTCAAGGCTCTGAAAGACCATTTATCTGGCATAGCTCATGATCAATGATGCTCTTCATAACATCACTGTGACATTTTTCTAGCAAGACAAGGATTTGTTTTGGAAAATAGTCTATGTTTTGATCTTTTTGTCTTTAAAGCTCTGGGGCCTCCAGTACACGATAGCCATGGACCTGTTAGACAAGGTGCAGAGGAGGGTCACAGAAATATCTGAAGGGTGGAAAAACTCTCTTATGAAAACAGGCTGAAAGAGTTGGGTTGTTCAGCCAAATTTCTTCAGGAGAAGAACATGCTCTGGGAGGGACCATATTGCATCCTTTCAGTACTTAAAGGGGGCTTACAAGAAAGACAGAGAGAGACTTTGCCCCCATTTCTCCTCCTTTATCTGAGCTTTAGTTGTTGAGCAGACCTCATATGATATGGAATATCACTTTGGTCAGTTTGGATCAGCTGTCCCAGCTATATCCCCTCCCAAGGCTCTGCTCAGCCCCAGCCTACTGGTGAGGGAGGAATATTGGAGAGACAGCCTGGATGCTGTGGAGCATAGCTCAGCAGCAGTCAAAGCACTGGTGTGTTATCATTACCTTTCTAGCTACCAAGGCATAGCACTCTGAGGGCTGCTGGGGTGAAAAGTAAGTCCATCCCAGACAGACCCAATACAGCATCCAGACTTTTTATTTCTGGCATTTTAAGTTCTGGTCCATCTCAATTAAAATCAGTTAGAAGTCAATTTCACAGCTGTTGGTTTTTAAGATCTCACAAAAATGATAATTCACTGCTAGGTAATAATTTACTTCAGCACAGCAATTCCCAGGATAAAGCTGACACTTTTTAAAATCTCTCTCACTCTCCCTTCCTCATATCCATCCTTCTGTAATCCAGGGCTGGGGAAAGGACAATGAACTTTCTTCTTGAGAAGTATGGGAAGGAAGAATATTACAGATCTAACTCACCTACAGCCACATCTCACTGACATTATTTCCAGGTATAAGGTGAACAGGAGCTGTCCATGCTTTGTCCACTGATACCTGAACCATCCTTGTGCTACACTTTTGTCAGACTGAAAGAGTTCTTGCCTTAAAAATTGTTATAGCAAAAGTGTATAAAGAAGCCATGACCACCACCCCTCCCTGGAGATGTCTGACTGGAACTTTGGACTGTAAGCCAAAGTGCTGAGATTAGATAAAGGGAATGCTACTGGTTCAATCATCTCAGGTCTGAGGAGAAGTAAACAAGACTATGCATCCACAAGAAAGCCAAACCTAGCAGCTGTGCTGGTCATCCCTGGCTGGGCTTGGGGTGGGTGAGGCCACAGCCCACAGCTGAGAGCAGGTTTGCACAGATTTCACCCCCAGCTGAGGCGGGGGAAGGAGGCTTTGGATGTGGCGTAACCTCTGATCAGCGGCAATGAACACCCATCCTCCCTGACTTGGCTGTGGAACCCCCAACCCCGAGAGAGGTATGGGACATCCACGAGGGGCAGCTGAGGGGGTGCCATAATCCACCAATGACCCCCTGAAGTGCCCCCCAGACTCATTCCTGAGGCGTGGCACCACAGGACTGCACGTGATGTAAAGTGATGCAGCAGATCCAGGGGCTGCTGTAAGAGACAATGGCAAACCTGCCCCCCCTGGGGAGGTGCTTGGATCTTCCTACCCAGCCTGAGCGTGTATCAACCCATAGAATGCTATGCTTTCTGGCGGACCCTCACCACCAAGAAGACTTGCTGGAGAGGATCAACAAAACACTGCTGGGATCCATGGAATGGTGATATTTTCTTTCTCTGTCACTCTCTTTCTGTCCCCCTACCTCCTTTTCTATTTCTTTCTTTTGCTTTCTCTTTCCCATCTTTACTTTCAATTAAAATCCATACTATCGACACTGTCATATGGTCTCATTTGTGCCTTAATTTGGGCAGAGAAATATCTAAATAACCTTCATAAACGGGACCTTAACAACTTTGCCTACACTAATGGCATCTCATGAGAAAATGAGCCTGAATGCAAGAGCCTGAGAGGGTCTTTTTCTAATATGAAATCTCCTTTTTCTTGGTTAAAATATTTGGACTACATTTACATTTTGAAACCTATCCTAAGCACCCTCCTGATGGATCAGAACAAGATCTGTCCTATGGTGGAATTTGTTTTTTAAATAAAGGTGGAAAAAATTGTGCTCGAAACCTTAGACACATTTTCAAGTGGATAATTAAACGAGACAGCCCCCATGGGGGGTGGCCTTTAGTGCAAGTTGGTTGCCAGTACAAGTCTATTTAAATATTACATGTTATTTCTTTGAGGTTTATTTGGTTTGTATTGGACTGCATAAAATTGAAAATAGATGGGCTAACAGGCATTACTTAAAGTTATGCACTTGAATTGCTCACAAGGGTGAGAAAGATGGGGGAAAGGAGTATCCATCCTGGCCCCCCAAATCCATCCCGGGCCTGCATCTGGATGTTATGTTCAGTAGTGTGATGCAGAGCACCTCTGGTATGCAGCCAAGAGAGGGATGCCATGGAGCTTGGTTTGCTTCTATGAGGAATACAGAAAGTTTTGCCAAGATCTAGTGGAATTCACTTCATACATCTTTTTACATCAAATATAAGTCAGCATTTCAAAATTTGAACATTGAATCATTAGCTCAGCTGCTATATTACTGACTTCTTATAAATCTCAAGCTTATCTTTCCTTTGGGACAAAATTCAGTTCATTTGTATAGCAAGTAACAAAATGATGCCTTGATCTCAATTAGTTGTTAATGTTATATGAATGCTCATCTTTAATAACCACAGTCTACAGAGACCTGAAAAAGGGTCAGGTAAAGAGAATCTGAATTTAGTTGAA
The DNA here is from genome assembly GCA_013398175.1 of Climacteris rufus. Classification (NCBI taxonomy): domain Eukaryota; kingdom Metazoa; phylum Chordata; class Aves; order Passeriformes; family Climacteridae; genus Climacteris; species Climacteris rufus. The sequence continues at coordinate 161,930 of VZRZ01006734.1, read as the reverse complement.
TCCTGATAAAACTGTGTTTCCAACACCAGGTCTAAAAATTATCCATGTTTACCTTTCCTCTCCTAAAGACCATGATTTCAACAGTAATGAATTAACACAGCTCCCACAATGCTAGTGGGATTATGCATGTACAGTACTGATAATTGAAGCACATCCATTTTCTGCAACATTATTTTCATATCTTTTCCCCAATGACTGGTTCCCACTTATTTTCACATAAGTTATTGAAGTAGATCATATGCCATCTGCCTTCAACCTTACCCTCCATTACCTACGTTTGACATGGTTATGTTTGAAGAGGTCTACAACTGTAATTAATGTATTCCCAGTCATCTACTCAATATGGAGGCAGCCTTTGTTTTATTATATACAGCATTCTGTGCATCAAGGTAAGTTTTGATGCAAATTATCAATTACTATCCCAGTGTATCACTTGCAAAGTACTTTTAGACAGTGAGACATCAACACCCCTGCAGAAATATTTCTCATTTATTCCTGATGTGGACAAACATGCCTTAACTGTAGCCCACTGCTAAATAACAAAAAAAAAAGCGCCATTTCAAAGAGTCAAACATCTGCCCAATTTCAAAGGGCAGCATCAGAGCACTTAAACAAAAACACAGCAGGGAATTTAATCATGAGAAAACTGAATTGAAAGAAGGTTTTGTATGGGCACAGCTAGTTTTAGTTCTTTCACGGCAAAAATAAAGGGGTCAGAGAGATCAAGAGGTCACCCATTCATGGGTTAAAAAAAAAAAAAAGAACAAAAAGGACTTTTCTATAATCTACTATGCAATGCTAGGAAATGTCCAGATCAGGGTTTCCCCACTCTGTATTCTACCCACCTTGAAGGATAAAGAAAATAAAATCCTTGGGCTTCAACCTCCCAGCCAGCTTTTATCATAATCCATATTATTCACAAAATAGACTGGAGGTGACTTATATGGTGACCTCTCACCACAATTCAAAATGAGTCTTAATGAACTAGGGTAATTCATTCCTCTGGCAGAGCTTATGAGATAAGGCAAGACTGCACTGGTGGGCTCAGCAGACTGAAATGTTAATCTTTTGTAGTCCCTGCTCCAGAGGACCCCCAGGTCAAACCCCAGTGCTGCTGAGAAGTAGCAGGGCCTTTGTTTGGGGTTGAAGCAGCATGGTTCTTGATTTCAGTGTTGCCATTCACTTTGCAGAATGTAGTGTGTGTGTGTGTGTGTGTGTGTGAGTAAAAATAGCCTGTAAAGTTATTTAAAACCATACAACAGAACTATCTGTTGAAAGGCCGAGAACAAAGGTTTAAAATTAAAAAAAAAAAAAAAAAAAAAGAAACCATAAAAGGAAAAAAAAGGGGGAATTTAAGGAGTCTGAAATAAAGAAGACAATAAGGCTGTGCTCCTAATCTGCGCTTCTGGTCCTTGTCCTTCTCTCTGGGTCATTAAAAATCCACTGTGACATTGCTTCGAGAGTTAGAAACTCCAAATGAAATGGCTTTGATTATTCATTACAAAACAGAAATGTATCCCATTTCATCCTACAGTAGCAGCAAAAAAGAATGATTTGCCTTATCAAATGTGATAATGATTTGCCTTATCAAATGTGATAGCATGTAAACATCTCTCATTTTTTCTCTTCCCTGCTACTAGACAAGCTATCTGCTTCTGAACTCCAGTGTACAGAGCAGTCACTGGGATTCCTTCCTTTGAATCAGTAAAACAGAGGTGTTGAGTAAGATAAGGATCTGTTTAAAGTTACAGTGGAAAAGTATAGATTGAGAAGTTGATTTGAAATTCCCAGATTCCAAGTTCCTGCCCTAGTCTTCCTGCTTGTGCTTTTCTTTTCTTTGCTGTGGCAGCAACTGTAAAGCAGCAAAACTAGTGAAAAGGTCTTTGGACATCTGGAAAAAAAATCGAAAAAACAAGAGAGGGAAAGTTATAAATGGTGGGCCTGAATGTAAATAAAGTAATGGAGAAGAGTTAGCAAGTAAAAATCTGGAGACTTCCCAGGAAAAAAAAGAGTGGACGCAGAGTTAAAAAAGGGTTTTAAAACTGGTTAAATGGTTTGCTATACTCTATCTCTTTTTCAAGAAGATAGCAAGGTGGGTGTACACAGGAAACAGAACTTCCCTAATATAGTAATAGCAGACTCCAGACTGCTGGAAAATTATGTGTAGGTGGAGAAAATATACCTGAGAACTGCTCATAGTCATCCAGACCTCAGCAAGTTCATCCTGGACATGGCATGTTTGTGGTCAGCACAGACCACCCTCCTGGTCAAGTTCAGGAGTCAGAAGGCCAGGGAAAAATCTTGGTTTCTCTTAAGTCATCGTGAAATTTCTGCTATACTGCAATTGGGTTGGAATGTTGGGCTGTAGACTGGCCCCAGAGAGATAGGTATGTGTGGCAGAAGCTACTTCAAACTCCTGACACATTTCTGAATTTATTGGAAAATGACTCAAGTATTGACAATTGCACGTGGACTTCTGCTTTTGTGGTCAGGATTGATGAAGGGCCAGTTCTGAGATCCTCTCAGTATACACTGTCTAAAAGCACTGTCTCTTTTTGTCTTTTTATGGTTCTTCTTCCCATGTTGAACTTGAGACTGTTTGAGAGATGAGCCACACAAACCACTGTTAACTGCCATGGAAACTACCCAGTTTTCAGCTTAACATGATCTACTCACTTCCACATTGTTATTGTTGTTACTGTTACTGCTATTAATTTTTAGGAGTAGAACATGACTGATGCACCTATGTGTGTGGATACTGTATGGCATAGAAAGCCTTATTTTCCCCTTGGCTTTAGTTATATTGTTACATTTTCCCCCTTGACCTATTTCTGCAAAGGAGAAATGAGAGAAAAGTTGTTTCTAGACAGGAGAGAATTCTGGGGTAGGGTTTGAACAAGGCTAAGTGCCACATCATATCAGAGAGTCCACGGGATCCTTCCTCGCACTGGAAACCTCAATGAATACCCATGATCTCTCACACAGGTGCTTGGATTAGTAACTAGGACAGCAAGTGTAAGTACCATGATAGAGGGCAGCGGGCACCCGCCTCCAGAAAGAGAAGTCCCTCTAAATTTAATGTCTAAATTTAATGTCTATTAAATTTAATAATCTAAAGTCAGAGTATCTTGCAAGCACATTGCATCCTTGGCAAATAAGACCAAGACTTTTAAAAATAATTTTTCTTAATCTTTTCCCCCTCTTAGTACTATTTCTTTTTCACTCAGTTTCATGGCTTACAGACTTCTCAAGCCTGATCCTACAACCAATTCATCAATGGAGAATACAAACAAGACTGGAAATTGAATTTGAGTGCCTGTATCAAGAAGACTCACCACTTTACTTCTGGGTAATTAAAGCTATTCTTCGTTAGGTTTTGTGCAACAACAAGGAGGCATGATTTCAACAAGTTGATAATTTTTTTTTTGTGGCCAAGTATTTGAAGAATATTTCCACCGTGAGAGCAACTCATGTCAATGCAAGCTAGTCATTGAAGTTTGAAGAACACTGCTGCTCTAAAGGCTGCATTCCTATAAAATTATAGGGAAATAATTTTCCTCTTCTTCACTTTTATTAGTTTCCTTAAGCTGGATCTGTAATTGCTTTTATCAAAAAAGAGAAAAGAAAAGAGGGAAAGTAAGAAAGAAGAAATTGTACTTTGGAACAATATACTTGGTAAGCTCAAATAAAATATACAGCTATGTTATCACAAAGTAATGCCCTATAATTATACCCATTCCTTAATTTCCTACAAGTTTTCTTTTACAATCCACTAAACCAAAAGGCCAGATCACTCAGCTACCTAGATCCCTTGCAGTCTATTTAGCCAAGGGTGAAATTAATTGAAGTTCAATGGTGATATGCTGATTTACGAGTAGAGGATCTTTCTGAGGATACCACAGAAATCTCTTTTGCTTTTGAATGGACGAGTGGTTAGATTTAGATTAGAGAACTCATATAAACAAGGAAAGATAAACAGTTGCCACAGCCTTTTCTTAGATCATAAAAAATAATCGGATTCAGGGTTAGCATTCTAAAAAGAACAATCTGCAGAAAGAAAACTAAAGGAGCATCTTAAGCCGCTGTCACCACATTCTAAAGTGCCCACACAATAGATTCACTTCAGAGTGAAACCAGTTCTCCTTTTGGTTCATTTGCTTATATTGTCTGATGGGCAGCTTTGCTCTTTGCAAAGAACGGTTCAGAAATCCTGAGTGAAAGGTTCAGAGCTGGTCAGAGCAGACAATCATTCATCTATTTTGGGATCACAAAATTCGGGCACCTATGTGGCTTCTGAGCAAACAGCTACACTGAAACCAGGATGTGAGAATGGCTGCTTGCTCCCAGAGCAAGGATCTGAACTTGGGCCCCCAGAAGTATTTAACCAGAAATTTGCCTAGAGGGTCTTGTTGCCATTTGTCTTTTCTGCTTCCCTCTGTCTCTGAAAGGGTTTATTTTTGATGAATGATTGCTATCTGCCATCACTCCCCTTTAGGTGAAACTTTATGCCCTTTAAACAGTGTTGACTAAAGACCTGGGAGTAAAATAAAAGGGAGAGAAAACATCTCTGGCAGGAAGCATTGGAAATCCAGGAGAGCAAACTTGGGTCTTGTTCACTGGTTAGTTATTGAAAACACAAGACTTTGCCTTAAACACTCCTGAAGCATCATATTTAACCTCTGCCTAACCAACATGTGGAGGAAGATGCCAAAATAGTCACTGCCTTAGCAGGGATGTATTTGTGACCAAATAAACAGCTATCTCTGTACACCAGGTTTTTGTGTGAGCAGAGCCCTCATACAACATCTGAATATCTGGGTTGCTGACCCAGAAAGTAAGATGCTGTCTGTGCCCCTGTGCCCACCTGGCTACACCCCTTCGTCAAGCACCTTAATGGAGACCACTACCCTGACAGAAGGTTAACATGAATGTGGGAGGGTCAGACCACACGGATCTTGGAGTGAGCTGAGGTCAAAAAATTATTACCGAATATGTGCTTGGGAAAAAAAGGCTTTGAGCATTACATGTTTTTTGTTATTAATGTCTAATTTCCTCTCTCTTTCAGTCAAACAAACAAACAAACAAAAAAAGCAATTGGGTTTCCCTTGACTGAAGGCTAATAAAGCAACAAGCATAGTGAGCAGGACTTGGCGCTAATGTGCCCAAATGACTGACTTCACCAGCAAAATCAAGTTTTGTCCACTATCAAATTGCAGGGATCAGCTAAGACTGATGAGATAGGAACTAAACATTTTGTGAAGAGTCAATATTACATAAACCTATGTTTTCACTCCAGGACCTCTAAAAGAAAGAGTTAGACCTTTCTGCCTGACCCCAGGCAGACTCGTTAGCATGAGCGTTTCTAATTCACAGTCCCAGCAAAAAAGTTACGAGCTGAAGTAACAGGAAAGCTGTTGTACCACTGCTGTCCCTAGAGACAAGATAAATGGCACAGAATGTTCCTTTCCTCCCTAGGGTCCCCCTGCCTCCCGCCAGATTGAGGAGTCAGTTCAGTGTGTTCCCTCACTTGCTAAATTGCCACTTAGAGGAAGACACAGTTAAACGTGGTCACCACTGGAGATACACCTTCTGTGCAGTGATGAAGTCAGGTGGCCACTAGATAAGCCAGCTAAAGAGGGTCAAGAAAGCTGTCCTCCACTTCATAGCAGCATCTTAATAGCTTTCTAAAAACAGTAGGCCATCAAGTACCCAGACAATTTAATTTCACTTCTCAGCTGGAAAATAAGTACAGTACTTACTTTCATTCAGAAAAGAGAGCAAAAAGGACAACTCATCTGTCCATTGATTCATTTGTTCACTCATTTTTGGTGTTAACTGTGATGTGCTGTAAGCTGCAAATATTCAGAAAACTTCCTATGCTAATACATGATGACACTTTACCATCAGTAATTTCTGTGACACGTTTGTAAGCTCTGAGGGTGCTTGGCTACCTTGTTATACTATTGGAAATGTCTAGGTAACATTGAGTGATGAAGTCATTGCATTAACTGTATTCCTGCTACTCTTACCTAGTAGTGATACAGTTAATATGGATGTATGGAGCAGGCACCTCTATGTCCTTAGGCTTGTGAAAAAGTCTAGTGCTGAATTAGATTAGTTTTCAAATCTGACACAGACTGCAATAAAGTGAGAGCCACTTATAATCTTCCCGAGTTTCTTGCAGACTTGGGCAGAAACAGATACACTGTTAAAGTATATTCTCTAGTGAATAGTTAAACAAAAATCTGGAGAAGGTCCAGGTTTTACCAGCTCCTTCATAAATGGTTCAAGACAGACATTCTTTCATTTTGTCATTAACTGGATTGAAATGATATTTCATTATGCAAATGGCAGTGTTGGGAGATTTTTGTGTACCTTTCTTTTTTTTTTTTTTTTAATGTAGCTTTCAGAAAGTTGCCAGATGACTTAGATAAAGCAGAGATTTGCTTTCTGCCTCACTCAGTCTTCACCACAGTGGGACTGCAGTCCCAGAGTACAACCACAGCAAAGATCCCAGCCACAGGGCTCCCCACAGCAAAGCCGCTGATTGCTGTCAGATTAATGTGGACTGGCACTAGAACAACAGACCGTCTGGAGTGGCAAGAGCAAACCTGTGATTTAGCTGCAAAAATTAAGGACATGTATACAGTGACTTACAGTAGTATTTGAAACATCTTTTGCTCCAATGATGCACTCTAGCCAGTGTTTTGGTATAGTTACAGTTCTTCAGCCCTGCATACTAGACTTGAGAAGCTGAAGACCTGCCTGAAAGGCTACACCGTCATGGAGAGGACTCCATCAGTGCTGGGATGCATGGCATTTAACCACAAGAAATAATGGTTCTTACTTGTCTTGATGGAACTGTTTAGACGGGTCAACAAAAGTCTGGGTAGTAACCAAAAAACTTTAATAATGTTATTAATTATTAGGGTGATCAGAATTGTCCCTTCCAGTTTTGTAAGCTACAATATATGCTTTTCAAATCACTGAATGTAAATGCTTTTAAATAAGTAAAGACAGTCTGGAAATCCCTTAAAGTGCTCCCACCAATGTTGTATTGGCAGAGTCTTTTATATTCTGTGCAACTTCGCAGGCAGAAATCTCATCAAGGTACCAAATTAAACTGTCATGCTGCTCTGTGACTCCTGAACTGCTGGCATGCCCCAGCTGTAATGCATGTTATTAATAACACCAAGTTGTCGGGAAAACAGTTTCCAGGTCATATTGTAAAGGCATCTAATTGGTAACAATGAATGACAGATTCTCTTTAAAGTTCTGGAAATAACTGGATGCAAACAATGCCAGATGATGCAAAATATAAAGACAGACATGATTAAGACATTTTTGGCATAGTTGTACCTCTCACTAAGACCTTTCTCAAAAGACAAACCAAAGTATTTGCAGAGAATCTCAAGCATCAAAATGCTTCATTTTCCAGACAAGAACTAGTTGCAGGCAGCATAGCAGGAGAATGAATAAATAATGTGGGTCATTGTTGATTATTATAGTTAATCTATAATAACTAACTAACCAAACGTAAAGTAAAGGTTAAATTTCCAGAGGTGTTGAGATACTATTGATAGCCTCACATGACCAAATTAAGACCACCAAGCTTACACTTCAGAACCCCTTTTTAACCTTTGGATAAACAGAGGCACTGCTGAGGCATAATTCATCACATCTGCAATAGTTGTGAACAATGACTGCTTTAATAGTGCCTCTTCCTTAAGTCTGAACCTAAATATAGATTAGAGTGCTTAGCTTAGATAGAGATATTGAAGTTCAACCAAGATGAATCCCAGTTTCTGAGAAAAGAAAGCCACATAAGAGTGTCCTGTCTAGAAATATGGGTGCAAGGATGCACTGTATATGCATCAGGTGTGTATGTTTGGAAGCCAAACTATCCCAGGCTATGACTTCTCCCTCAGTGGCTGCAGTTTCGTGAGCAGGAATAACAAAAAAACCTTTACAAAAAAGTACTGTTTTAATGGCTTCTGTTTATTCCTCAGCTTATTAAACCAACCTGCTACCAATTTTGCATATTAAGGTGTAACCTATACCCCTCTGGGATCTGCCTTTTAGGCAGCCTCCAGGGACAGGGCAGACACTTGGGATTTCAACATCTCCTGTGGCAAGTACTGAGCAGAGTTGGTGCCTTAGGATTTTAGCTTTTATATTTTTCACATATTTATAGTTCTGTAGCCTTTTATTGTATAACTCCAACCCCATATATATCCTTAGCTAGTATTCCAAGCCCTGTTAGGTAGACAAAACACATTCCTAAAATCTTGCTCTTGCCTGGGAACCAAAGACATTGAGTTGTCCCATGTCTCATGAAGTATAAACAAAAGTGAGCTAGGGGGAGCCCAAACTCAGGGTGCAAATGACTTCATTACCTGGACCTCTAATTGGAAGACTGGCATCAGTATGCAAATCTGCTAAACTTATGAAAGTGTCAAAGTACTATATCACATGTGCATTGTTGGTGTGCATCTTGTGTGCATTGTTTGCCTTAATGTACCTGAAGGACCTTCACTAAACCATAACTGCTTTTAATCCCCCTAATTTTGTCTGGCTTCTGATTTTTAGGTGTCCCTATAAAGGCAACAGAGTGCCTATATTCCTTGAATGCCTCTAGTTTGAGCACAGGAGGGGAGTTAGGCAGTACACAGATGCAGTCATACCACTCTACAAAACGTTGAATTTCATCCTTGGTGCCTCGACTTATCATCTGCAAATGATTCAGCGATATAAGGCCAGAGGGATCTCTCTCCAGCCCTTCCCAACATACAGACAAAACAGCTATTCCCAAGAGGTGGAGTAAGCCTTTTGAAGATAGCTAACCTTGTTTTAAAGAACCAGAGTGATTATGAGTCTGCCACCTCTCCTAGTAAGGTGTTGTGATCCTTAACTACCCTCATTGCCAGACAATTGAACATTCCTTTAAGGCTGAATTTGTCTAACTTTGTCTTGAGGCCAATGAATTGTGTTACGCCTTAGTTTGCAACACCAAAAAGACCTCCCTGTCTAAAAGTTTATCTGCGCATCAGTGCCTGCATAAGGAAGCCAAACCCTTGTCAATTTGCACTTTGATGAAGGGAAAACTGTGAACTCCGCAACCTCTGTATCGCTTAGGCTGTCTCCCTGGATCTAGTTTTTGGGCTCCATTGCAATTCTCTGAAACTTTCCTTCATTGCCCTCCAACTCGATGGAAGAGAGACACGACACGATGACTGCAGGGCATCCTGGGCTTCGTGCACAGGTGGGGGATCATGTGGGTATGGTAATGTTTGACCTTCAGCATGCAGAATGAGAACTAAGTTTGGATGTTGATTTTCACCTGCTGTGTTAACAACTCCCCTCTGTCTCCATTCAAGCCTCGTCAGGGTCAGCTCTTTTCTGGTAGAACCACACAATTCTGTCAGTTTTAGAGTATATTATATGGTCTCCACAGAAATTTCTCAATTTTAACTACCTCTTTGCCAGATTTTAACTGTACTTGCTTTTCCCGCCACCCCCCCGCCCATTGAGATCCAGAGAGCAATTGTTACATTGTATGATATTGAGGCGTTTTTTAAAAAAAAAGTATTTATCCAGCTTACATTTATTGCCACACACTCTCATTGGGTAACTTCTTGTCTTGTTTTTAAAATATGATTCCTGACAGGTTAAATGGAAACTGTGTACAAAGTATAAAGTACACGACATTTTCTACGTAAGTTTAACTAATCATATGTCTTTCCTATCTAAATTACTGTTTCAATCTTCTTCCTCTTAAATAGAGTCTCCTCAACTATAGCTGATTTAAGAATTTCTCTGCTATTTGCGTTGCATCTCTCTGAAGTTAATACTGAGCACATGCAAAATTATACTATTACTTCACAATATATAAAATGTTACTTTTATAGCATAATAACACACAATATAATATTTTGTTTGCCTTTTTGACTATTATTGATCTATTAGTAGAGAAATTTTCAGTGAATTTTGTGCAAGCAGAATCCATCTTTTTTTTTCTTTTTCCTTTTACTGGGGGTGCAGGTTTGCAGACACTCAACAATCAGGAAAATTCAGAAAAAAATTCAAGTACCTGTCTCAGATTCAGGTTTTTTAAGAGCATTGAAGTTCAGCCTTAGTTGAAAATTGTGAAACCGAGTGGCAGCTAAGCTATAGAAATAATGCATCCACGCGTGAGTACTGGTATGTGTTGTCCCTCTATGCCACTCTGGTGAGACCCTACCAGGAGTACCACATCCATCTCTGGGATCCTCTGCACAGGAAGGACACGGACCTGTTGGAGCAAGTCCAGAGGAGGCCACAAAGCTGATCAGAGGACTGAAGCATCTCTTCTATAAAGACAAGCTGAGAGAGTTGGGGTTGTTCAGCCTGGAGACGAGAAGGTTCCAGGAGACCTTAAGAGCACCTTACAGTGCTTAAAGGGGCTACAACAGAGCTGGGGAGGGACTTAGGACAAGGACATACAGTGACAGGACAAGGGGTCATGGCTTAAACTGACAGAGGCAGATTTAGATAACATATTAGGAAGCAGTTCCTCACTGTGAGGGTGATGAGGCATTGGCACAGGTTGCCCAGAAGAGCTGTGGATGTGTCAACCCTGGAAATGTTCAAGGCTGGTTTGGATGGAACCCCAAGCAACGAGATCTAATGGAAGCTGTCCCGACCCATGGCAGGGGCTTTGAAACTGGGTGATCTTTCAAGGTCTCTTGCAACCCAAACCATTCTGTGATTCTGTGATTCTTTAAGGTCAGGAGAAAGTAGGTTTTTGGATAAGAAGGAAGTGGCCATTCTAGTGTTTTATTGCCTGAGCAAGAAAGGAGAGGGGAAATGAAAAAAAGAACCATCCCTGAAGAGTTATTCATCAGTTCAGATGAGATCACATCTGCAAAATCTGCAAGGTAGCAATTCCTGGGACGTGCTGACAGCAACACAAACCTGACTGGGGGCCTGAAACTCTATCAATTTCACAACACCGTGGTTGAGCTGCAGATTCTGTGCCTTGCAATAGCAACCCATGGTCACAGTGGTGAATGATTCTCCAACTGCTGCTACAGGCACTGCAAGAAGGGTTTTGGAAAGGCAGGATGAAAAAGGCGATAGTGGATAAATATATTAAAAAAAAACCTGAGAAAGATAGTTTGAAGAACCAAGAACCAAGTGTAGTTACACTTTGTAACTGGCAAAATAATACTTCCAAGTCATGACATGTATAGCTATCTATGTGGAAAAGAGAAGGGGACAAAGAGGGAAGATAAAAAAGATTAAGATGACAGTGGAAATGGGAAAAAAATAACCTGGACAGTAGAAAGACTGGTGTTCATGAAAAAAGTTATCCCTGCACAAAGGTCATGAGTTAACAGCAGAAGTGCTAAATGTAAATTCTAGATATGTCAACTTGGTAAGAACAGTCTCATTCTCATGGGACAATGAGAAACTAAGGTAGAAAAGGGATACTTAAGGAAAAGCTCTAGGTTCTCTCTTGGCTCTGACAATGCCTCTGCCAATATGCAGCTGTGAGCAAGCTGCTTTAAAATTGTGAGTCTTATGTCTGTTTTGTATAAAAGATAACTGTGACAGAAACACCAACCAGTTTATAGACATTATTTATGACTAGACATAATTTTGAAAGTACCTTACACTTATGGGATAATTAAGTATCACAACAGCACTTGAATAAATTGTATCATTATCAGTTTTGTAAACAGGAAAAGTAAGGCACAAGAAATGTAAGATCAAAAGTTTGGCATCTATGCACATGTTAAAACCAACAGTTCAAGGCTCCTAATTTAGACTGGGTGCCTGATTGTTCAGCTGTTCATTGCAATAGCGTGGAAACATGATTTCCCTGAAGCGGGATTCCTGTACTACTTTAAAAAATGCCAAGAATGTAAAATAGGAATTTTTGTAGATCTAATTCAATTGATCATAGTCCGACAATGCATCTTTCTTAGCAGTGTCAACACCCATTGCCTTCTGTAGAAGCTAAACTAGCTTGGGTTTCAGCAGCAAGCCTCTCCTCTGCTCCCACAGCTCGCTGGCCTCAGTGACCCCAAAAGCCAGTGCTCGTGTCCCCATTTACCTGAGAGCCAGCATGAATTCTTCCTTGCTGCAACCAGCATGCTGGCTGTCCTATGGGCAGTTCTGAACTCTCTTATCTGCTCAGAGCCTTTGTGCAGATTTTTCCTGCTGTGGTGGACTGAATACCACAGGCAGAACAGCAAAATATAGCTAAGGCAGGACGTGCCTTTTGCATGTGCTTCAAAGCAAGAGCACTCCTGTGGTTTTCTGCCTCCCACCACACCCTGCAGCTTTAGAGCTGGTTCAGGGCCAAACCTGGCCTAAAAACCCTGTCCTCAACCTCTTTCTTGTTCATGGGCATAAAAATTGCCCATGGAGAATAACACAAGTGAATGCAGGTCATCAAATACAGGTCAACTGTATTTCTGCCATTGCCTCTTCCTGAAAATTTCCCCAATAAGATTTCCATAGACCTGTTGGACAGAGTCTAGAGGAATCCACAATGATTATTAAAGGAATGGAACACCTGTCCTGTGACAATGACAGGCTGAAATGAGGTTGTTCAGCTTGAAGAGAAGGCTTCAGGGAGACCTTAGAGCATACCTTCCAGTACCTAAGTGGGCTACAAGAGAACTGGAGAGGGACTTTTGACAAGGGCATGGAATGACAGGACAAGCGGGAATGACTTCAAGCTAAAAGAAGAGAGATTTAGATCAAATATTAAGAAAAAATTCTTCACTATGAGAGTGGCGAGGCATGGTCACAGCTTACCCAGAGAAGTCATGGCTGCCTCATCCCTGAAAGTGTTCAAGACAAGGTTGGAGGGAGCTTGGAGCAACCTGATCTAGTGGAAGGTGTCCCTGCCCATGCCAGGGGGGTTAAAACTAGATGATCTTTAATGTCCCTTCCAACCCAAGCCACTCTGTGATTCTGTGATTCCAGGTTGCTAAAATACAATGTACGATTAAACTCGCTCTACATGCAAATGCAGGCTGGAAAGGCACTGAACAGGATGTTAAACTAAGATCCCAATTATGAACACTGGGATATAATTCTAATAAGGTAGGAACCAAATGGCCTCCCTCTGCCTTGCCACTCATGGCAGGCCACAGTACCCGCCTTTGTGTATACACACACTGGGGACCACTCATCTTAATGACACAGACGATGAAAACTTAGTGCTGAGCTCAGGTAATATGCATTAACAAGGTTTTATCTGCTGCAAATAAATGGCACTTTACCACCCTTTTAGTATTTAAAAAACATATTCTATAAAAACCATGAACTTGTTTTACTGGCATTAAATAAAGAAAGGATCTGGAGAGGTATCTATCTATCCTTCTATCCATCCATCATTAGATGTAATTTAACACTTAATGACATTTGTGATCATCATGCTATGCTTGTAATTGAAAATGAATAATTGAAATTCCAATTACCACAGGGGTCAGTGTAAGGGGAATTCGTATAGTAACTTGCTAGGCAATAGCCTAAATCTGCAGTCATGTTAGGACTGCAAACAATGTGTCTCATTCTTCAATTATTTATTGGGAAATGTCATCTTAATTTCGCTTAGCTATCTGCGAACAGTCAGGGCGTTGTCCTGGAAGGCAGAAAATCTAGACTTCCTCATGCTCATTCAGCATCTGTCTGGAGAGTCCTGGATCAGCACTTCTGTGGGGCTCCCCATTGGCATCTCTCCTTACCAAAGCAGCTGAAGGTACCACCAGCAGACTAAATGCATTTCAATACAGATCGCACACCTTCCAGCATGAGGGAAATGGAAAGAAAGCATAGAACTGCACAAGACCAAGAACACATGATACCAGCAGAGTTAGCCTTAAATAATCGATCCTGGGCTTCAAACAACATCCAGTGGCAAATCATCAACATAACAAAAGAGGCTCATTTTCAGGCTATTAGCTGTTTGCAGTACAAGGAACTTTTCTGGCTTTCTCAGAAATTTGATCCCCTAATGACTGCAGAAAGAGCAACAGGACAGAAAATAATTACAGTTTGTCAGACAGTCAGGCATTCAACCTTCCACATGGTCCAGCAAACGGTGTCAAAGATTTGACCTCAAGCGGGTTTAAAGCACACTGTCAGAAAATACTCATCTAAATGGTCTACAGAGCATCCTACAGCTGATCAATGTCTTAAGTGTGCAATACTTAGCAGTTGAAATGTGTTTGATTAGTACATCTAACCCCTGATTGATTGGTTTTCTAAATAATTAATTGCCTTGTTCTTGGGGGAACAAAATAAAACTTTAATAAGTGACAAGGATCTCAGTGTGTCTGTAGCAGGCTACAAGAATGTTAGCTCTGCTTTTCACTGGCTGACTTAAGATTCACGTATGAAACCACCTGTATATTTGCATCCAGAGTTACAGAATTTCACTGCTTTCCTAATAGCCAAAAATATGGCTCAGTAGATATTTCCCTTCAACTTGCTTCAATGCCAGAAATTTTACATATTGCTGTCACTTGTCTTTCAATCCAGCTGATCTTTCAAAAAGATACAATGAGTTTGGGCATTAAACTCCAAACACATGACTTTACAAGAAAGCTATGAATACAACATATACTCATACTGGTTTTTTTTAATAGGCTGCTGATCAATTTACATTAGACCTCTGTGTATAAGCGGGTCTCCCTTGGCTTTTCTTTGAACCCAGTAAAATCAGGTATCTCCAGAAGACAATTTATTAGAACAGGTCATGAAGGGGAAAGAAAATCATAGAATGGCTAGGTTGGAAAAGACCTCTAAAGTCATTGAGTCCACCTGTTAATCTAGCACTGCCCAGTGCACCACTAAACCATATCCCCAAGTGTCACATCCAGTTGCCTTTTGAATACTTCCAGGTATGATGATTCCACCATTTACCTGGGCAGCCTATTCCAACATATGAAAGTGATCTTGTCTGTCTTAAGATGCATCTCTTTCAAGTGCCTGGGTTTGTGCAGTGACTGCTACCCAATGCGTTAGGCTCTACATGCTTTGATCAAAAAAGTGCAGAGTGCCTCTGACAGCCCACTGCAGATTCAGGTTCACAGGTAGAAGGAGACATGCAGCCTGTGATAACCAGCTCCAGCAGGATACTTCTATACAGTCCTTCATTAATAAAATCTGGAGGGACTCATTATTTCTGCAAGTGCAGCCTGGTTTGAAATGCAACTAGTGGGACTGAAAAGCTTTACATCCCTTCTACAGAGATACCAAGCTGAAGGGCAAGACATAACCATACCATGGTCTAGCCCTCACCCATCCAGTAATGGCCCTCTGGCCTTGTCCGATAAAACCAAGTATCGCTTTTTCACTAGAAAGAAAAAGAAACTGAAGTTTTGACAGAATTAGCTGGGAAAGGCTCATCTGAGCACATAAGTTGCCCTTTTGTGGCTAAGGACCTTCCTCCTCCCCTCCTACAACCAGCAGCAATGACTGCACCGAATTCCAACCTCAGTCCATTGCACACTCCCACCAAGACTTAGATTCCTCTTTGCAGCAAATAAATATTTCCTAAATATTCCCAAATATCTGTACCCCAGGACATAGATTAGTGTTCTTTGCCATATAGCACTCAGTTATCCTGTCCTGATCTGTGTTTCTTGGCAGGACAGGATACTAGGCACTAAAGGGACAGTCACTCCACCAGGGCACTCAGGTCCTGAATTTGTTTCAGATGAAGAGGAACATGCCCCTCAAAATTCAACCAACATCCTTTCCTCTTTGACACAGAAATGCAGGAGACAGAACATGGCCAAGCCAAGTGCTAGTTGGTCCTCTGTACTGAGCCAGCCATTTCCATTGCAGGTCCATAGCAACAAAGAAATTTTTCTATATTGCAATATAAACTTCAAAATTTCTTGGTGTATAAATGGTAATGTGCTAAAATTTTCTTCGTGTCGTTTGAGCCTGTGCTTTTTTTGGGTCAGTACTACCACATTGCCATGCAGGTCACAATGTTGTTGTTAGTGTCAGATTTATAAGGACCATCAGTGGGTGAAGTGTCCTTGGAGAGGCTTTTTAAACAAACCTGATTTCAGCTTATGGAACCAGACCATCATTATGTCTCTCACCAACCAAAGAATGTGTGTTTACACAAGAGGAGGCCATGGGTCAGAGACAGAGAGCAGAAGCACAGACAGTGCAAATCAATATTTTTAGATAGTTTACTGTTAAATAAACTGTAAGACCAGGCCCAGCTGGTTTGCATCAGCTTCACCACTCTTAGTATCAATGGAGGAAGGACTGTTTACTTGTATTGCAGTTATGGATCTCAGCACAGCCATCTCGATAAACTGCTGCCTGAAGAACCTCACATCTTCTCTAATGAACTACTCATTGAGAATGGGGAAGAGGTACACAGCTTCTTGGCTTACAAATAAAGCAATTAAAGAGTAATTTAGACATCAAAGAAAGGTTAAATATTTAACTTCTCAGGGCCTTTGAGTAATCACTGACCGCTGGGTGTCAAGAAAGTCATGGGATTGAAAAGACCTGAATAAGAAAAGCAGTTCTTCCATCACCTGATGCTCAACCCTGGGTCCTGCTCTCTGGATGCAGAGTCCATTTCTCCTGTGCACAGGAAAGGCCAAAAGGCAAAAAGCTTGCCAGCAGAGAAACAGAAACAGATGCCAGTCTGTTAGTTGACAAATACAGGCAATCTTTTCTTATTTTGCTGCAAGGCTGGCTGTAATGACACGGTGAGGTGGAGCTCTGCTGCAGAGGGCAAAAGTAGTCTGAGTGCAGTCACAAGAAGTGTCAGGCAGAATAAAGTTGCTGCTGGGTTTGGCAGTGACAGCATCAGGTTGTTCACCTGTTTCCTCATGAGTCATGTCCAACTTTTGGACATGCATTTCCTGTGTATCCAACACAGCCTGAGGTGGGAACTAATGAGAGGCCTGGTTTTGACATGTGTTGATGTACATAGTGCAGTTGCCTAGCACAGGCGTTGGCTTGCACGTATTTCTGCACACTAGGTTTGTAAGTCAATGAGGGCTCTGGCTGAGACACCCTCATGTGGAGATCTCCACTCCAGGCTCTGAATTCTGCCAAAATTCTGCCCAAATTTCATGAATACATTAGATACATATAGATCATCTACCTTCTGTGAGAATTACTATAAACCTTGCCTGATAACATAGCTAAAGAATTACAAAAATTATTTTTTTTTAACCAGTGAAGATCACAGTGAGGTTTTCTTTTAACCTCTGAGTTATCATCTCTTTGTCCTTCTTAACTTTCACATACTACTTCATAAGGTTTAACCTTTTGTTTACTTTTTCCTCATTGAACTAGTCAGAATAGATGTTTTATTATTTATTAATTAAGGCAGAGAAACTCAAAGGAACAATCAAGTTACCTAAAAGCTAAAAAATATAAATAGCTTGTTTTCTCTGAAAGGCAAACAAACAAACAAATTGTCTTTTAAATCATAATGGTAAATGTTGATTTAAAAGCCGAATTCACTCCAATGGGAATTTCATTTAATCACCTTACTTCACAAAAATCTAGCCAGGATATGTGTATGATGTCTGCTTTTTTGACTGTTATTATTAAGAGAAAATGTTTACACTATAGTAGAATATAAAATTCCTCATGGGAATTAGTATTCTTAGTGCTTCAACTCTGCTGCACCAAGCATTATCCTTATCCATGTGTAAGAAGATAGAGCATTACACCACTCAGTTGAATTTCATAGTCAAACTTTAATCCCCAGCCAACACCTTATTGACTGCTGCTCTGCTGGCTTTTTGTCATTGCTGTCCTCATTGTCTTTTGATTTCCCAGTTTTCCCTATATATTTTCAGGGCAGCATCTCCATACAGAGGACCTCATTCATGAGGTCACTCCAATCGGCATAAGTTGGTTATGAGGATAAACTTTGCCTCAAGTTTAAAATAAAGTAATAGCATATTTCACAGGAAAATAAAAATACCACACACTGTCATTATCAGTAATGCATACTGTGCCCATTGGTTTATGCTGCTAACGGGGTTTTGCAAGACACTGGCTTTGTTTTCCTTTTTGATTCACAGCTTGAAGCCCAAAAAATCAAAAAGGAGCAACTATAGCTTCGACTGACTTGAGTGAGCTTGCTCAATATTTTTCCTTTCACTAACAAAGTAGCTGCAAAGCTGGACAGCAAAAACAAAACAAAACAAAACAAAAACCAAAAAAACCACCCCCACACGGAATGGGATCAACTGAAACATTTAACTTGGACAGACGGACAGATATATCATGTTGTCCTTTGTGGAGGTTGGATTTTTCCTTGCATTTTTATTTCTTTAGGCCAAGAGGCTTAAACCAACAGTTTCTAACAATCTGCTGCAATATTTTATATCAATGTTTTTCTATTTTCTTTTGTTCTTCTCTGGAGGAGTGTGCTGTTAAAATACACGGATGTCACAACTCACTACACAACAAATAAATACGAAATACTATATGTTTGTAGGGCCATTAAGCATAAGATATGGGCATACCACGAGCAAGGAATTAAGGTTCACACACAGTGCAAATTTGTTCTAACTGGCAGAAAAAGGAAGAACTTACAGCATGAGTTGTCTTCTTACACTTCCTCTGCACAGTCATTGTCAAGCTTTAGTCTCTGTGACCTCTCTTATGGATTTTCCACTACAGCAAGGCCTCCTGTGTCATGTCCGAAAGTCTACTAAAGATGTATTTCTGTTTTTTCTTTCCTACCTGTCAAGACCATGCATAACATTTAGTCACAGTTGTCTCCAGAAAGACAGCAGAGGATGTCACTAAAGAGCGTATGTGCCTTCCATTCTGCCCAAATTCACGGCTTAAAAAGTGCAATGATTTGTTTGATATCAACTCGAGGTTCATAGACTGGCCAGCCCTTCTCATACTGAGTATCTATAACCCTTCAGTAACTCTGTCTTTGTCCATCCAAGACATGGACAATGGTACTTGGCACTGCTCCTTACTCTTTTATGCAGAAACATACTGACCTAAACTTTCACAAAGGAATAGGTTTAGGTTCAAAACTTGCTCTGCAAAAACAGGTGAGAAGGGGTTACTGCTAACAAAGGACTTTACTCCTTCCCTACTGACTGATCTCGGAACCAATTTAAGGGCTATTTAGAAGGGAATGTTCTCTTTCCTCCTTGTTGAAGTTCTTCACCTTTGCAGGCAAGAATGCCAGGCAGCCAAGATACCAGCAAGAATGGTATAATCACCATGTAGCTGAGTTGTTAGGAGGCTAATCTCTAGCCCCGATTTTTCATCCAAGGAATGGTCTCTTTCCTGCACAGTGGAGCATTCCAGCATGAGTGATAGAGAGAGACCTCATGCAGATAGGAAGGAAAATCATATAATTGTAGTCATCTCAAGTGCCTGTCCAGACTTGTCACCCTGGGTTGCTTTTTATTTCCCAGAGAAAAGCAGAGAATTTTAGGAATATATTACGTGTTTTTATATTAGGTGTGTCTTTTGAAATGAGAAATCTTTTAACCTGGCTGTGCTTGTTTCTCTCTATGGACTACAACCAGTCTGTGATAACTGTCTCAGCTGTGAATATCTACATTTGATCAGACGTACCTAATCCAGGCTGGGTTTCTGTCATCTTCCTTTCCAAAATAAACTTGCATTTTGTTAAGAAACCTCTTTCGTACTGTCTCAAAACAAAACCCTTATAAAACCCACGATGAAAAAAAAATCAAATTAAACCCTCCCATTTTTAGGGATTCATGTCCTAGAATAGACCCTGATATGTAACCACCACTATTTGGGCAGCCAGAGGGAGAAGCAGACTATAAACAAAACTGAAACAGATTTTATTGATTTTTCCCCATGCAAGCTAAGCCCCATGCAAAATCAAAATCAAACACAGAATATCAATAGCTAACAACAAGTCAAGCGCATTTTCAAATTAATTCCCTCTCCATGGTCTAAGGCATTCCTGCAGTAAGTCAGAATAAAAAAAGATACCTGCAAGTTATATTGAAGTGGATTATGTCCATTTAAGGATTCATTTCAATAGATTTTCATGCTGATGACCTTGATAGAATAAAGGAATTTATGTTATCCAAAAGCTGTTAACCAAGTACAGTTCTCTATTGCCTGTGCATCATAAAGGCAAAATGTTTTCTGTCATAGAAAAAGAGCTGCCATGGGATTTGTACTCTTACTGCAACATCCAATCCCTTTTTCTTATCTTTGCATACACTTTTCCAGCTGACTGAGCTATGGTACCCCACCACATCAGAACTCTAGCTCCAAGAGATCACTCACAATTAGGGTTTAACTGAGGAAGTTTTGGCAAAAATTGAGGGTAGGTCAGAGATATACAGGGAGATACTTACTGTGAACATGTAAAGGGGAGGATTTTTCTCTCATTAAACTTTGGATATTGAGTACACCTTCATGTGAGCTAGCCATGCATGAATCCTCTGATTGTTGATGATCTACTACTAGCTCCCTCCAGCTGGGATGAACCCCAGCGTGGGAGTGTGTCTTAGGATTGAGCCAAGCTAATACAGCTCATGAGTTCCTGCACCATGACTGTCTTGTGCTTCTAATATACCCTCTCTGTGCAAGATGCTTGTACTGGGGTGACTACTTTGTCATGAATTGGCTTGCTGAAGAATGCTTGGCACTGAATAGCTTAAATTGTTATAAAGACACAGCCTTTATCAGTGAAGCACAGATCCCTTCAAAACTGCATGGATGGAAAACTTCTGAAGTATTTCATTACAGTCCCAGACTCTGCATACTGTCTGGGCTGCTTATGTATCTTGCATTTTAAATTCCCTGGAATTTTTCTTACAAATAAACATCTTAAAGGAAGGACAACTCAATTCACACTTGGTGAGGTTCAAAAGTCACTGTAATTGAATAATAATTTGCCGTGAAGTATAGATGTGAGTCCTCATGTTTGCCTCTTGACCTGAAAGGATACGGCTAGTGAAAATGTCTAGCAGATAATTACTGTGAGGCTAACCCTGAGGCTTGGCTATTATTCACAGGTCAATCTCTCTAAGATAATTCCCAGGATAATATTACTGAAGAACACACTCCCCCTGCATAATGCAACACCTGCCTCTGTTGTGAGACTGGGGATGAGGACAGGGGGTTGAGCTTTGCCTGTTCTTCTGTCTCTTCATTAAGGTTTCCTGTAGGGCAAGGGATGAACGCAGAAAAAGGGGGGAGTAAGGGAAAAGTCACTGCAACAGTGAACTTGTGGTGATTTTATGTTCAGGGCTTTGACCAATTACAGAGTGTGTACACATGAGGAACACACAAATTCTCAGGTTGTGCAACAGGGTCAGGTGTTGCTGTTGGAGAAAGGAAGTGGACTGATTTCAATACACAAAATATTTGCTAGCGGACTGATTTCAATACACAAAATATTTGCTAGCCCAAAGCACTAACAAACGGGACTTGATAGAGCATATAATCCTTTTCTGGGCATAGGATTATGCACATTTTTCATCATTAGCAGGAACTAAACTTTTGAAGTCTTTACAACATTGTAAAGAAATTGGTGTGTTTCTATTTGTATCCTATCAGTCTCACTGCCAGCAAACCATTTCTCTTCATGAATTTTACTGCAGATGACCAAGAGGAAAAATAAACAAGATGAAAAGTGATCTCAGAAGATCATTTAAAGACATTGTTAGGTCCTCTTTTTGTCAAGGCACTTCCAGGACTGGGGGAGAAGTCATAGAATCACAGAGTAATTTAGGTTTGAAAAGACCTCTAACATCATTAAATCCAACCATTAACCCAGCACTGCAAAGTCCACCACCAAACCATGTCCCCAAGCACCACAACTACAAGTGTACAGTGCTGTGTGTTTATGTGCTACAGCATGTATCTACAGTCAGGTACGTACTGTATTTTAGGCAAGGTCAGGATGCTGCCTGGCCTTCTACAGTACTGCAAGGTACATCGGTATGGGACAGACCAGGTCATAACCATGAATGGGGGTGAGCCCAAACTGCTTTATTCCCCTCACAGAAACCTATGGCCATAAGAGATCTCTAAAGGTCATCGAGTTCATCCCCTTGCCCCGAGGCAGGCTTAACTACAGGGAGGTCAGGCCTGACAGATGTTTGTTTAACTTGCTCTCAGAATGACGGAAACTCCACAATCACTGCAGATAATCTGTGCCTGGTCTTTAGGGTCCTCATCACTAAAAATCTTTCCTTGACAGTGTTATATATCTACCCTTGGTGTTGGAAGACAAGAAGAAGGAAAGATCAGCAGAAAAATGTACAAGGGGGAAAAAATTAAAATCTAAGAGAAAAAGGGAAATAAAAGAAAAATACACTACAAGAGTCCATGGGTTGATCTGCATTAGTTCAAAATTTTGCAACTGTGAAAGCAGTGCTGAAGGGGAAAGTCTAGTGGTTCCAGTGCCAGCAGTAGGAATAATAATAATTATGCATCTGGTCAAAGGACAATGGTACAGTAATGTTACATGATTAGTCTGATCAGCAACATAGAGAAGTGGTGGGAAAAGGTACTTAAGGGTCTTAATTAATGCCACTTAAAATGCTATTAATAATGTATAGTTAGCTACTTAAATATTAATATCTTTCATTACTTTCTTTTACTTTGCTATACTGCATAGCAGGCAAAAACAACATCTCTGCCTATAACAGTGTATATATAAAAGGTAGATTTCTCAACCCTGTGTTGAGACACGTATGAATCCTGATGCTCAGATTTATATTTTTGCAAATTTCTTTAATTCTGCTTGAATTAATTATGTCTTCAGCACTTTAGCTGAAAAAAACTGGAAGTATCTCAACTACTTACTATACTCATTAGTATTTTTTGCATTGTTTCCTGTTTTGCTTCCAATATTTTTAAAAAAATACAGTTGAATAAACTGGTTTGTTCTAGGAGAGCAACACAGTGCAACTCCAAAAGATACCATTTTAAATTGGAAACACTTGCAAAAGAGGAAACCAGCTATCAGTCTCAAGTTACTACTACTGTAACTGGAAACAACTTTACAACTACATTTGTATAATTCATATTATTTTGCCAACACTTTGAAGTTACACTTTCTTCCTTCATTTCTTAAGTCAGCAAGAAACGGTTATTAAAGGCACCTTTAAAAAAAAATGAAACTGTCAAGATGTGGCTTTGAAATCTTTGAAAAGACGTCTGTAACATATAATGTGCTATAAGCATGTCTATTAAATCGTGGCTCTTGTGGTTCTAACACAGAAATACCAGAAAAGAATTCTTTTTACATAGGATCAGTAGCTACACAATAATAGGAAACAGTTGGACTGAAGGTAAAAGTTGGCTAAAGTAAGCTCTTTCCCATCTGCTTGTTATCAGCAGTTATAGGAGCAGAGCAGGTGACCCATAAATATATATATATATATATATTTAACTGACAGGCTTTTGTTTGTGACTGTGTCACAATGCAGGGTCTCATTTTAATTTATAGAGATATTGTCCAGGAATTCAAAATTAAATAGCAACTCTAAGTAAAGAAAAGAGCAGTGGCAGGATGTTGCGGTCCTCTGGATGTGGCTTGCAACCAGCCCGTTCCCGCCGGGCTGGGGCCGGGGGGTGCCGCTCCTTCGCCCCCCCCACAGCAGCTGCCGGCTCGGGAGGGGCCGTCCCGGCCCAGGGGAACAGATCATTGGTTCCCATGCCGGCTATGGACGGCTGGCTCACTGGCCGGTGCCCCTGTCAATCATTGTGGTCCTCCGCAGTGATTGGCTCTCCCGACTGCCCTCCCCTCGCCCTGGTTTTATAACACGCCCCGGTCGCTGTTTTGGTTGTCTTCTCCGCACCATATTCTGGGAATAAAACCTACTGGTGATAAACAGAAAGAACCCTTTCTCATTCTCTTTATTTCCCTGCATAAATTAAACTGCTGTGCGTGAGCTAAGCCAGGATTCTGTGGTAGTTCTGATGCTCGGCTCGCCTCTGATAGGAGACTAGATAAGGCCTGAGTCGCGTTATTCAGGCAAACGGGACTGACGCAAAAGACTCCTAGTTACTAGCGCTTTATACCCGCGGCAGTGGGAGAAACTGAAATTATTTTCCCATGTTAGAATAAAGCAAAATGTTGAAAAAAAAAATAAGTCCTTAGGATTTGCCTGGCATTTCCTAGAAATTAGAAGTAGACTGAAATCAACAGAGGATTTGATCAATTAACTTCCCCTGTACCAAGTAAATGAAATGCAAAGAAAAGTAAAAGTACTGGAATAGACATGAAGAGAAAAACTTTGGGTGCACAAAAAAAATCTAAGAGGAGAAGACAGACACCTGGGCATGCTCTATTTAGTATTGAAAGGCAGAAATCAAGGATTGAAAGGTAAAGCTAAACAAATTCACACTAGGAAAAAATGTGAATTAGATATTAACAGTGAATGCACTTAACCACTTCAGCACAGTTGCATGGTGGGATCTGTCTCTTAATGTGCTCAGTGCATCTTCAGAAGGTGAGAGTTGTCCACAGAAGCTGCTAGGCTTCAACTGGGAATGAATGAAATTCCATCACCTCCATTAAATGAGAGGTCAAGGTGGAAGAGCTAATGGTTTCTGTGACTTCAAAAATCTTTGAAATTATGAAACCATTAAATTAGGTTACTGATATAATTGTCTGGGTCACTTGGAGTTGCGGGGGTTTTTATACAGGCTTTTAATTTAACATATTGCTTATGACTTACTATAGTTGGGATAGATACAATAATTAACCTTTAGTTATTTTTTAAGACACAACTTCTCTACAAACAAGGGATTTTTGGAGATTGTAAGTGCTGGTTTACATTAAGTAACTACAACGTGGAAAAAAAAAAAACCCTTTCAAAATCCCTTAAAGCTGTTCTCTACACTGCATCCGCTTTTAAATATTTTGTCATGAAGAACATTAGTGAATTGCTAAAGCAATTAAATATTTGTTAATTAGCAATAAAGAAAAATCAACTTATG
The DNA here is from genome assembly GCA_013398175.1 of Climacteris rufus. Taxonomy (NCBI): domain Eukaryota; kingdom Metazoa; phylum Chordata; class Aves; order Passeriformes; family Climacteridae; genus Climacteris; species Climacteris rufus. The sequence continues at coordinate 136,958 of VZRZ01006734.1, read as the reverse complement.
TAATTATAAGTGAATTAAAAACAATGGAATTAATTATTAATACTAAAGACTGGCATTCTTCCCAGAGCCATAAGTTTAATTTTACTTGTCTTTTTAAAGCTAAATTCCTTCTCTGCAATACATCCAGCAAAATTATTGATGCTTTATTTGTAAGTAAGCATTTTGCAGATGAAGGAAAAGTGGAGCACTCTTGCAGATATATGCCTTGTGCCCTAACCCAGTGAATACAATGATTCAAAATTCTTAAACATTCAGGTTCTAGGACAGATGTTTCATAACAACAAAGGAAAAACTAAACTAAGCCAAATTTTTAAGGAATCTCAGAGATACTAGACATGAGATTATATTAATAAATAATCTATTGAACCTTCAGGGCAAAGCTGTTGTAAATAAGCTTTTCCACTTAAATAAAAGTCAGACCAACCTGCAATATTAAGACTTAGATATTGAGTTCCCCAGGGAAGTGGTCACATGACCAAGCCTTCTAGAGTTCAAGAAGCATTTGGACAATGCTGTCAGGCACAGGGTATGATTCTTGGGGTTGTCCTGTGCAGGGCCAGTGTTTTAGTCCATGCCTTCTAACAGCTCTTTAAGTCAAACCCGGTCCAAATCACTCTAATTTACATGATTGTCCAGGCCAGTTCCCCTTTGAGAATTGATTTGTCACTGTGAATTGAAGGTGTGATTAGAATAACAAGTATAGAGTCTACTTGGTATTGCTCCATGATGGAGCAGCACCTGATTTGTCAATATTCCATTCTTGTGCTGTTCTGTTGCTCATTTTAGTACACATGTAAAACAGAAAGACAAGACCAACAGAATTGCTCTTTCTTGAGAACAAAGAGGCATTACTATAAATGAAGAGTGCCCAGGCTGATGCATGTGCTTCTGCAAGTCTGCCATCCACCTGGACACCTTTCCCACAGTACTAATGGCATTTCCTCAGGGATCAGTTTCTATCACCAGTGCCTGTACTGCTTCAACACCTTCCTACAGGAAGGTCTGAGGGCAACTGAAGGAGCAAAGTGTTGGCTCCAAGGAGTGGGGATTAGACAGTGACTAGGAGAAAAGGTCAAGGACAAGAATTGCCAAGCTTAACACAGATTTAATTCAATGGGAGCCTGTTACACAGAAGGTGAAAGCAGGTGTTCCCTTGCTTTATCTTGGCACAATCCATGTATTTATTTATTTTAAAGCAGCTTCTGAACATGGGAAGAAATTCAGCTGCTCTTTTCCTTCAGGCTCCACAACCACGCTCCCACAGTTCCTACCATCTCCTCACCATCTCCTTCATTTCAGCATGGTCTTACTCGCCGTTTCCTTCTCTTTTGTTTGCTCACTGCCTTCACTCTTACCCTTCTTTTCTATGCTGTCCCTCCTGCTCAAATTTTCATATTTGAGCATTTTCAATATTTTTTCATCTCCTGTTTTCCAAATTTAGCTCTCTCAGATCTGCCTTCATCCATTTTTGGTGGCCAGCACTGCTGGAGATCTGGTGCCTTTCACTTTGTTCCCTGCTTGTCAGCAGCACTAATGTATAAAGCTTGATGAAATGAAACCAAACCTGCTGATAGGCCTGGCCCTGCAGTGTTTTGATGCAAATAAATAGTTATTCAGATTCAGATTTGTGAGGGTTTGCAACCAATCAAGTCCCAATGCCACTATGTCCTTTAGACATGGTTATGTAGTGGTCTCCTTAATAACAGAAGAACAGGCATGTGACTGTATGTGTTTCCATGGCAAAATATATGTTGCCTTCCTAAAAACATTGTGGTCTCTCTGTAGAGACCATGAGATTCCAGTGTAGCCCAAATATTCATACTGAATTCTGAAAGAACTTTTTCATTCTCTTTTTTGCTAAAACAATTAGACAGCTGTGATTTTAAATAATTATAAAATGGATGTGGAGCTGAAGCTCCTTGATGAGATGACAGGGCTCTGTTGTACCATTGTTGCCTTCCTTCCTGCACTGTGTAGAACCATTGTTTCAGGCTTTAGAAATCCAAGACCGTATTTTTTATCTACATGCCTTGGTCAGTTTTGAGGGCAGTTAGTTATCTGTTTGGCTACACTTTTACAGAGCTCAGTTTTCAATTCAACTCATTGATAAGTGTCACAATTCTGTGCATCTTAGTTCCCTTACAGCAGGAGAAGAATAGCAGCAATGGCATAAGGCATACTTCTTCTAGTAATCAGTCACTCCCACTGGGAAGTGATGCATGTCTTCACTTACAGTAGTACAATGGAAGCACCACACCTATGGGAGGCAGAGAAGCCCTCAGCCAAGATGCACTAGCCTTAGTCTCGCCTAGATTCTTCCTGATCAAACCATGAAAGAACAGTCCATTTATTTTACAACAAAGTCTAAAAATCAGCAGAAATCGTCAGGATCACTGTGAACACACACTCAATTCCATCTTAGTATTGAAAAATTGAACATGTGAGTGACTACTGGGGGGTGGGGGAAGGTGTTCTAGTTTTCACTCTGAAATCAAGTATTACTTTTTTTAATATTTTGTCACAAAGTTTGACTCAAGCCAGATTTATTCCCTTTGAAATTTCTACCTTCTTGAGAGTCTTGAGCAAAACAGAGCTGATGATGTCTAGTTAAGTACCCTCACTGATACTTAAACCTGATGAAATTTTAAGCCTGTGTTTTTGAATTGTGTGTGTTTTTAAAGACCTTCTGAAGACTTCACATTTATTCACATCTGCACTCATGAACAGACAGAACACTAATCCCAGAATTTAAGAACCTCCCAGCAAAATATCTGTCCATGCTCTGCTATACAACCCTACATTGCAGTAAAAACATGCAGGGTTTATATGTGCTGAACCCATCCATCAGTCTGGCTCCCTGTACATCAATATCCCAGCAAGCAGTGTGCCGTATATCACTACCAGACCCTGTAAAAAGACACCTGTTCAATATCAGTGTCCAATCTCCTGAGTTAAAAAACACATTCAGGGAGTTATTATTATTTCACAAATGTGGTTTATTAATCTGGTGGGCTATAATGTTTGAATTTAAAATTAATCCTTCTACCTCATATGACTATTGATAAAAAATGTCCTCATCAAAGATACTGTTGCACAGTTGGAAAGAAAATTGTTTCCTTGTGCATAATAATTCTTCTGCTATAGATGCTCAGCAAGCCTTTGGACCCACAAATACTTTCACCTATTGTTATAATAGGTGCACATAACCTGGATCTTTATGAATTCCTTTTTAAGTTGAAGCTGGATCTTTATGAATTCCTGTTTAAGTTGTGTACCAATGGTTTGAAACAGCAGTTAAAGCCAGATATGAGGTAGTGTGAGGTTAACTGAGTATGATAAACAATAGAATTATAGAATGATTGGGAGGGACCTTAAAGATCAAGTTCCAACACTCCTGCCATGAGCAAGGATACATTCCACTATACCAGGTTGTTCTAAGACCTGTTCAACATGGCCTTGAAAACTTCCAGGGATGGGGCATGAAGTATAAGAGGTCCTAGATAATTAAATGATAAGTGCAGTACAACTGATTACAGGAACACCAGTGAATGTAAAATAGCTTAAAGTTTAACTCCACAGTGACAGGGAAATGAATAACAAAGTCGCTAGGAAATATTACTACAGACTTTTATACATGTTCTAAGCTTGATTTTTGAAAAGTACTATGCATATAATTAAAACACTAAAAATTTCTACTAAAACACTGGAAACTGCTAGAAATATCATCACTATTAACAGAATGGGAACGTGAAAATGTCCAAAGGTTAAGTATCTCCTTATTTTGAGTTTGACTTATTGTGGAAAAAAGGCAAATTAGTTGTCTGATGATTTTAGAGTTTGCAGTATCTTGTATCTGTTTTTAAAACTTATTAGTAATAGGGTAAATATTATTTCAAAAAGAGCACTCTCAATATATTCAAGGATCTTTCTTGCACAGGCATTTTGAAGTTTTTCTCATGTACTTGCCCCCTGTGCCTATTAATATAGACTTTGCAATGCATTTATCTTTATCAGCAGAGAAATTCAAGGACTGAAAGAGAACAGTTCCACAATATCCTAGTTAAGATACCAGCTTGTGATTTGTTTGTGTCCTTCCAGACAGATGCCAATTAAAAAAAAAAAAAAAGGGAAAAAAAGCAACAGTAGCACAGGATTGATTGACAAGTGCTATCGTACAAGATTTCCCTCAAATATTTCATGCAAAGGGCATTGGATTTCATTAAATTCTGTTTTCAAAAGCCATCTCTACTGAAAATAATGCATTCAGAGGAATTAACTGTTTCTGTCCTGCAGATTATGTACCAAACTGAGAATTTACTTTCTCCTGGCAGAAGGCCTCTTTCCCACCTGCCCTATTTGAAATAGAAAGATAAGGAGCGGGTGAAAAGGTCTTGCATCCTTATTATATGCAAAGGATAAAGGTATTTTTATGGGCTTGGGTGCATTTTTAAGAACCAACTTAAAATACATAATTGCTTTACTTGCTGATACACTGAGGGTTGTGCTATCTAGCCACACAGGTGTTGAAAAAGACTACTTAGAAAACTGCTTAAAAGATCTATTTTGCAAGCTCTACAGTAAATCTTCTCCCTGCGGAAACATCGTTAACTACTCTACTTCTAATGCCATGAAACTTCAAATCTCTCCTATCAGCTGAAGACCACCAAAGTGCAATGGAAGTTGACACAGCAGAAGATTGTGGCTCAGACAATCTTTTGCCACAAACACCCTTCACCCCACATTTGTGGATGTTTTACTAAATTATGGTGAGCTGGGACTCATGCAGCAGGTGTGGATTGGGAGAGGCAGGAGAAAACCTTTCAAGGAGCATCTCACACAGCCACAGGATTTGGAGCCACCAAAAATGGCACAGATCTAGGTACAGGGAGGACAATACAGTGTGCAACAGAAGAATGGCCAAGAGAAGACCAGTCTGACTACCTAGATCCAAGTTCAGGAAAATCTGAGAAGACTATTCAATTCAGGAATCCTACTGTTGTGAGGGTTAAAGAGCCTGAAACTCCTGTTCTGGCTCAATGCAGAATTACCTGTGAGGACACGATAGATATAATGGTATTATGGAGCCTTCTTTGCAAACCTCAGTCCTGATACACAGACTGGTGATTTCCTACCTACAGTCCTGCCTTCTTTTAGTGCAGAAACAAGGAGACAGGCAGAAAAATGTGCTTTCCCCCACTCACGTCATAGGTAGGAATAGGAAGCAAGGATAAAGAGATGGGACTTGGAGAGTGGAGATGAGAAAGATGGGAGCAGATGGTAGGAGAATTTCAGAGAGGGTGTAAGTGTTGCCTGTATGACCTATCTGCTGGCTTGCAACATGTTGAAGCAAATCACAGTGCTTTTTAGCAGGAAAATTCAAAAATGGGAAAAGCCATTTGGCCTATATCTTGACCCTTCAGGCAGTTTGGATTTGTCTTCTGTGTCTGTCTGTCATACTGCTGTTATGAACAGCCTGTCAAGGGCCCAGAAGGATTAACCTCCTCCTTAACAGGGATATTCTGAAGTGACTGATAACAGTTGCCTTCACTGTTCACGTACAGCAACTGCAATGACATTACGTATGAAGGGAACTTGCCAGAATGGGAACGTCTCCAGCCAGGAATCTCATCCCACTACTTTACATGGGTTTATCTAGTGCAGAAAAGACAATGTTAAATCCCCACTAAAAAAGTGATGGTTTGGACAAAGAGAATGTCAGCTAATGTTTAGCTGAAGCTAAATGTGAGTGTCAGCAAATTCACCTGACCTCTTCACAGGCTGCTTCAAAGGGCTGTCAGAGAAGGTGGCCTTGTCCTTCACTCTTGGCAGCAGATCAACAGAAAGGCACCCTACTCCACTAAGACATCCATAGCTATAGAGAAGCCTTTGGATAATGACAAAGATGATCTTTCCGGATTTTCATTTGAACTTTCACCTTTGATGGCGTTCCTTCCTAGAATCACAAAATAATTCAGGTTTGACCAGCAGCTCTGGAGATCTGTAGTCAAATCTCCATCTCAAAAGCAGGTCCAGATAGATTAGGTGGTTCAAAAACTTGTCCCGCTATTTGAAAGTCACCAGAGGTAGATATTACCCAACTTTCTTGGTCAACCTGTTCAAACATCTGATTACCTTCATGTGGAAATTTTTCAAAAAAATTGCTGTTTTTATTTTTTTAACCACTTTGCACCTGTTATACAATCTATTCCTTCACATACTGAAGTCACTGATAGGATTTCAAACCTGAAGTTACAGCAGGGTCAGTCTTCAAATTACTTTATAAATATTAAATTTCTAAAGATGTTTATGTTTTCTAGGGGAGTTCTATGCCTCACTTCACATACTGTACTTCTCCCAAAAGGTTTACGTCTCAGGTAAAGATTACTGTGCACATCAGCAAATACGTTTTCTCTTGTCCCACCTTGAAAAAAAAAAATCAGCTTTATTTGCCAGTGTTCTGGCATTCTATGCCTTTCCCAAATCCTGATAAATTATCATGCAGCAATAACAACCATTCATTATAGAAATGATCCATGTCTAATGAAATAAGTAGTATACTTTTATATTTACAACTAAAGGACACTGTGCTGGAAATTAATTTGCATAGTGGAGGCTTCAGTGGTCTGAGTAGATCACCTATTCCCATTCTGGGCCCATTTTCTGGAAAGAGTGCATTATTAAGAGAAACATATATATAACAAACCCATGCAACTGCTAAGAGGTATTTTTATACTATTTATCTCAATGTCCTTTATGAATGCCAGGCAATCTAATTAATTTCATAAATGGGTGGGATAGATTGATATACTCTATCAAACCCTTGCAAATCCAAAGTAGATGTAAGATTACCACATCTCAGCCCTTTGTTCTCCACACTAGGCCACACTACTGCTCTTAACTCTTGACTGCAGAGCAGGATCCAAAACTGAAATGTGATCGCAGACAGAACAAACCAAAGAACCAGACGGTACAATCTGTGAAATAAGGCCATGGCTGGGTCATCATCTGTGATCATATCCTGTGACCCTTTTGCATAACAACAGGGATGAACCCTGACATGTAGCAATAAATGGCTTTATTTCATAGTGTATTAATTTGCAGTCTGGGTAACTTGAAGGACTGTCAGAAGTGCCAGAAGAAAATGTCAATCTCTTGGTAGAAAGGAATAAACACCATGCTAACTAGTGCTCATTTGACCACCCCCTAACAAGAGGAACCACAACACTTCCCATAAAGTGGCTCAGGGAAGATAATGCTACCTAGATATATTCTATCTGGTCACCAAAATTTGGCAAGGTCAAGAGGTCCAATTGCTTGAGAAGCACCAAAAATAATGATCAACTACTGCAGCTGTTTCTTGTCTCACCGCCTAACTTGTAGTAACAGATCTTTGAATCTCAGGGTCTTTGAGAACATGGCACAGCAAAACAATAGCATTGATTCTGTAGATACCTTCCAGTGGTTCCCTGTGTGTTTATTATGGAAGTTCAACATACCCAGTGTGCAACCAAAGATTACTTTTCATCCAAAGGCCAGACTTGTATGGAATTCTGTTAATTACATGCACTGTAGAAATGTTAGCCTTTAGCCCTCTGTATATATAGCATCCTTTGTCCTTCACATAATGTCTTTAAAGTGCTCTGCAGATATAATTTGATGGAATAATAAGGTATTATTATTTAATCTTTATGTCTCCTATTGTCCCAGGAGCACTGACCTTGCTTTCCCAATACAGAGGTCTGTCTGCCAGGCTAATCACACCAATATCTGAGAGAGGAGGAGGAGATCCTTAGAATCCTTAGGAGATCTCCTCAGAGGAGATCCTTATGTAGCAACATTTCTGCAGGAACTCAAAACTGGCCAGACATACCGATAAGATCCATTTATTACTCTCGTGCATTTCTGCAAGGTTGTAAACCAATTCCAATTTCAAATGTAAATCCCCATCCGGGTGACATGTGGAGAGATGCATGGCTAAAATAACTCAAATTCTCCCCAGCTGTCGGGGTTCCCTATACAGGTAGCAATGGATGTGATTTACTGGCAGATAGCAACCACAGGGAACTAAGATGAATGAATCCCCCATCCACTCTTTTCCAGCAGGTATGTAGTACTGATAAATGTCCTTGAACCACTGAGTTACTACAGGAGTAACCTTTCATTTATGCCCTTCAGTTTCATTTGCCAGGACAATGCATTCATGCTGTATCTTTTGGCCATGGACAACCAGATATCAGCACACTGTAAGTTGTTTTTTTTCCCCTTGATTTGATATGTTGTATAGGCATATCCATAAATATCCATGCACACAGCAGGGTATATGCAATACATCTGACAGGGCATGGTTAGCCCTAGCACAATACCACTTTTTAATAATCTTGGCTTGTTTCCATAGCTGTCAAAAAGTCTAGGTTAGGTTAAAATATCTCTTAAAAAGTACAGTTTGTGGCAATTGAGTTTTTATTCTTCCTTTTAAGAAAGTCCTGATACTTTTGATGGCTTTCTCTTCCAGGAATAAGATATTTTTATAGCTGCTGAAGAACTTATGATACAAAAACTCCTATCTGGAGATATGCAGATATTTCATGGCAGCATCAGTGTCCTTAGCATATCTGCATATCTGCGAAAATGTCCAACAGTTTCACTTTTCTACCCAGAAGCTTTTTATTTATTTTCTTTTTTGAAAGGAAATCCCAGGGTTCTACTATTGCCTCACCACTTTTCGTTTGTCCTCAAAAACCTTGTTTTCTCCCTTTAACACAATGAAGATGCCTAGGCTATAGTTTTATTACAAAATCTCTGGGAATCTCCAAAAGAACAAGAGCCTTGATATAATGGCACTATTGTTATACCAATCCCTTCCAAATCAGTCAGCTACAGTCAGAAATCTAAATATTCCTTGAAATATTTTGATACAGACATTTAATACAGACATTTTAATACAGACATATCAAGAACAATCTGCCTGTCACTGGAACAATGTGTTTTCAAGAACTTGCCCAAAGCTGCAAGAATCAGGGTAGTCTCATTACTATATAAACACAATAATCTGAACTATGTTTTATAACCTGGACGGGGGAAGAAAATAAGCATATGGTTATACTGCTTTAAACCAAAGGAGAATCAGTACATTCTTGAGACATAAAGCTACACTTTGAACCCTATCTGAGTAAAGACATTCTCCTGAGATGGATTTCAAAACCTGAATTGTCACAGGACTCCGCCTCATCCTTACAAATCTTGTTGATTTGTTTCTGTACTTTGAAGTACAGTGTTCCTGGCTTCTAATTGTAGAAATAAACTCAATTGTGTTTCTAAATCTTTGTTTATGGCTAGTTAAAATCTTGGTGTATGTAGAAGTATAAAAACATTTCAAATTTATTTTGTTCTTGCTGAAATACTTTGGGATGGACACTCATTTGTAAAACTGAGGTACGGCATTCTGCAGCTGAAAAATTCTACTTATTACCTGTTGCATGCAGGTATTTTTTAGGGGGAATAATACAATTCTAAAAGGCATCTTATGCAGAATCATTAGATGAGTCAGAAGTAGTAGGTCCACATGATATTTTGTTTGCTTTCACTCAGCAAAAGTTTGAGTGGCAGTCAAGAAAAAGTTGGAAGTCAACATACAGTTTATTTGGGGGGGGGGAAAGCAGTGTTATCTTTACTTGTACTGGGAGTGTGCAAGAATAAATAGCTGAGTGTTGGTAGGTATCTGGTGAGTTGGAAATGCTGGTAAAATGCAGGGAATGGAGGTTCTGTGGTAAGAAGTAAATTATGCTAAGTAGTATAGGAGCTGCTTGAAATTTTATTTAGGTTATTTCTGATACTTCAAATGAACTTCCAGACCAGCACATTAACACTGGCAATATCACTTATTCCAGCTTCAAGAACCTGGGATAATTTCTCATCTTGATTCAATCACTTTGGTAAAAACTCTTGCTAAAAATACAGAAAAAAATGGATTTTCCAAGTGACCACTATTTATTAGACAATAAATTTAAAATGACACTGCAAATATAATTTCATGGGTTTTGCTCTTTTAATTTCTTTAAAAATAAACAAGGATGGAGAGAAACAATGGTGCTTAAAATATCATGAGGAAAATCTTGATTTATCAATTCCACTTAAACATAAACACACATCAAAAAAAAATTTTAGATGTCTGAATATCACACCCATGACAGATCAAGAGTTTTACTTCTTTGACTCATCTTTACAAATAAATCTATAAAACAATGATAGTGTACTTACATATTTCAGATCCTCATCTGTCTAAGAATAGAAAGCACTGAAGTCACGTGTCAGTATAACTCGCGTGGCCTCTTCTCGATTTCCTTTTTGTGTTCACCATCCACAAAAATCAGTGCGCCACTGCAATGGTCCAGCCATTCTCACTACAGAAAAGGAGCCAGGTGTTGAGTGTCAGACAAGACTGGCATGGATTTGTAAAAGCTGTTTGCATGGTAGCTGTCAGGACGGTATATGTAGGATCCCTCATAAGTTCCAAGACCCAGATTCCCTCTATCTACCAGAGTGCCTACATCAAAAGCCAGACTACCATCACATCAGACAATAACTGGTACCTGTCTTTAATGCCTATATTGATATGGAGAAATGGATATCTATCTTCATATATACAGGACAGCCATGTCCATGCTGCCTTCCCATGCTTTGATTTCCCTAGGAGAAGAGTCATAGCATGTTCCAGGCTTGTTCTTACCCAAGATATATACAGCATGCCACTACTCATTGGTGGCTTCACACATGAGATATGGTGTCAAAGGCTGGATAAGGAGTACACTGAATGTGAGGTGCTTCAAGCTGAATGGAATGAAACTGGACCTAAGTTAGTATGCACACATATTTAAATCTGAAAAAAAGAAAAAAATACGGTTTTTTTGAAGGACAAACCTTCTAATCACATTTTTTTTTCCTTTTCTGTCTATATTTCATGCTTAATGCTGGTAATCAAGCATATTTATTTATTTTAAGATATCACTGAAATATTGTAGCTTTTACAGACTTATATTGTTTTTTTGGAAGACATTTAGGAGAGATAGTCCTGTGTCTGACACCTGGATATGTCCAATTGTTTCAGCATACATCAACAACATTACCGTCTCAGCCCCATAGTGCATATTGTTCAGACACTTTGGATTTAACTTAGTAATGTCCTGTGCACCTTTTTTTAGCAGATCTATATTTGTTGGGGACTTGAAGACAACTCTCAATTTTAGAGGTACTTAAATCTATATATAAGTTTACTGTGATGAGGCATACTGGGTAATGTCACTCAGTTTAGTGACAACACTCACTAGTGTAATATGTGGCACAGCAGAGAAAATGAGCCAGTGTGTGATCTTGCTAAGGGCCAACAGTTTCTGATTGGTTACAATTAGCATGGCCCTCAGTGTTATCAAAAAATAGCTTGAAAAATTGTGACTGCAGACGTAAGATGAAGCCCAGCTCAGCTGTCCACATCAAACTGTCCAGTGCCACTAGAAATGCCCTAGTCTCATTGTCCTTCAGCTGCTGTCCAGAAAGACACGGATTTCCTGCAAATGCTGCATCTTCTCTGCCAGTCTCTTAAATAAGCCTGAGCATCTGAAATGGCTCTGGGCATCTCAAATGCCTCTAAGTTTATTATAAAACTAAACTTTGCACTAAATCACAAATTATGCATTAACAACAGGACTCTGTGATCCCCACCTCACTGCTGCTACTCCCCACATATAACACCAACATACCACCCCTTTCCACAAACACTGATTCAGGGAATGGGTTGCCTAACAAGATACCAACAATTTTGTGTTGCATGCTACTTTTGCACATGTATGTATGCTGTATCAGTGCTCACAAATTTTATTCTTAATTAATATTGCCTTTTTCTAAAAATCAAAGCAATGGCAATTCCAAAGAGCCATTATGTTCTGATTGTTAGGAGCTGACATAAATGTATTCCAGTAGAGATAATGCTGTAAATGTTGAACATGTTACAAGTTGGCCCACCTACTGTCACTTCAGGAAGCAGAGGTTTAAATATAAAACTACTATTTTTAACTGAGTTAATTTTAGAACTGAGGGAGATGTTCAACTGGGGTAACTAGTAGCTTGGCTGATGTAGGTGGCACTATGTTCATTTACAGCAGTGAAGCAACAATCAGAAACAGTGTATCTTTTCTCCACAAATAGCTCCACACGTGTCTACAATATTATTAGAATAAGGAAAAGAAAAATTACAACAGAAAGTTGAGATTATTCAAAGGTATCTGGGGAGTTCTGACAAACTTCTATGAGCAAATGAATGGAAATATAGAGCATAGTGCCCTAGCCCACTAGAGTGCTTCAAATCCCTGAGCTAAAATCTGCATGTTAAATAACTACGTGTTTTGTTTACAATGAGTAGTACATTCCAGACATAATTAAAATTAAGAAAATTGTTATTGGATACCTCCTGATGATAAAAAAGGCCCAAATAACCCCCTCCCCAAAACTCAAAGGTATTAAATAAAAATGGTTTTTATACTATAAGCATTCATTTATGTTTACTTCTTGAAGTTGTAGTTCCTATAGTACCGTAAGTTAGATTATTATTAAAAATAAGAGCAAGACTTTCAGATTTTATTAATAAATTGGAAGTAGGAATTCTGGATTTAGACAAAAAACAAAAAGAACAAAAATGCTCTAACATTTAAAACTCACAATTCTAAATACCTTAATTTATCTTATTTATTAAATATTCTAGTGTTGGGCATTCTTTTTGGGTGTCTCCTCAATAGCACTTGGACTTTGTAATAGAATATAAACAAAACTAGAAAAATCTAGTAAGTTTAACTCAAGAGGAACCTTACTTCTCCAAAAATCCAACTAAAGGAGCCAAAGCTGTGTTTTCTTTTAAAATTACTTTCTCTCTCTTTAGCTGAGGTGTTTAAAGACTCCATAACGAAGCATAGCACAGAGTACAGCACAGGAGGACTGAGACTATGGGCTTTAGGGAGATTAATGGCTGCAGAGCGGCTCGCTTTTTGTTACATTAACCTGCCCAGAAAAGCGATTCCCTCCACAGTCCCCATGCCCAATCCCCATAAGTAGAGACATATGGCAATTTTGTGATACAGAGAACACACTGTGGTAGTTTTATTGATACTGGGACTGCTTCTTAGCCAGTATAAGTCTTCTCCACTCAGCTATGAATTGATCCCATTGACTCTTGGCAAAGGAAGAAAAGTCATAAAGGTTAATGCTGCCCTTGCAGTCGGATTCCTTCTCTGAATTGCCCTGTGAAGGTGCCTCTCCCCACTGACTCCTGAGAGACTGGCTGATTAAATTTAGAATAGAGCTAACTCCTGTGCCTGTGCTGGTTCGGCAGGGTTCATTCTGTAAAGGCCTGCTTTTCTCTTTGTCTATGATTCTGAGAAGTGAGTCTATTGATAGAAAACCGTCAGAAATAGCAATAAGAGCGATGCGAGTTGTGCATGGCCATCACTGCCTTCTCATCTGGTGAAACGTCAAGATGAGCAGAGCCTCTTCTTCACTCAATCCCTCTTCCACCTGTCCATTATCTGAGGACAGTAACCATCAGAAGAATTCAAAAGCCAGATCCCAGTGTTTCCATGTCGAATTAACATGAAATTATTAATTAACATTAATACTCAGACTGGAAGACCTGTGGTGCATCTTGGAAAGACCTTTCAAGAGGAGCTTTCAGCTCAGATTCTTGGCTAAAAGACATTAAGCACACAGAGAGATCATTTCATATTTTCAGCTTCCCTCCTCAGATTTCTCTCTTCCAGCCATCAGCTTTCTGCTAACCTTGAAACTGCAAGGAATTTCATTCTGTGGCTTGTGTTTCCTCCAAAGCAGAATTACAGGACCTCAGTTCCTCCCTAGAAATTATGTCTCCTGGAGTCATTATTCCCTCTCGGCCTCAGACCACTTCCTGCAATTTCAGAGCCACTGAAAACAGCAGTTTCAAATGATCTATTAACCCATGAAGGCTAAGCTAGCCTGGATTCACCAGTGTTCCTTTGATGCATTTTTCTTTTCTCACATTTTTCTTTTATCGTCTCCCTGAACTTTGTTTGAAATAGAACCAAAAAGATTCTTCCTCAGACAAGTTTTGGCCTATTTTACAAATCTTATCATCCTCTGGATATTGCTTTGTTTTCATCTCCACTTTTCTGCTGCAGACTAGTATTTACCAAATCTATCTTTCTTGAAAAATTCTGATGACCTGTAAAAGCTGAAATGTTAACTACCAAAACCCTTGGGTATATCCACAAATGATTATGTAAGGCTGGAGGCTCAATGCCAGAAGAACAGACGACAGACCCATTTATCATCAGTAGGAACAGGCACATTAATTGGCTATGATACCAGTACCGTCTTTCAGCATTAACAAAACTCTTCTTGATCCTGAATGCACCCCCAGAACATCCTTTATTAAATAAGATAAATAATACTGAGGCCAAGGGTCACCCCGTTTCATCTGAGAAAGCTCAATTATTTATGAATACTGCCCTGACTGAGACTTGGTAACCTGACAGATTACAAAGCCTTGCAAAAAGAGCTTTTTGGTCTACTGACTAAACATTATTATTCTACACATACGTGTCTTCTGTATTAGAGAATCAACAACAGAGAAACGAAAACACATTAGTCCTGTAAAGCTTCTGGACTAGGGGAGAGTGCTTGAACATAGAACAGCTTGCCCAGAAAAGCTGCAGAGGTTCCATCCTTGGCAATATTCAAAACCTGACTGGACACAATCCTGGGGTCTTGCACCTGATGCTGCTTTGAGGGGTGTGTGTTGGACTAGATGATCTCCAAGGTCCCTTCAGCCTCTGTGATATTTTGTAGTTCTGAGTCCATAAGATGAAGCCACAGAAGTGGATTTCCAGGTTTCTGTTCCTGGCTCTTCCATGTACTCACACAAAAGCCAAAATACTCATAACTGACTACTGCTTCCAACTGTTTCACCATGCAGAGAGGAATCTAATCTTAGGAGCCCTTGATGCTAATTTTCTTGTATTCAACTGAGCATGTGAAAGAGCAACCAGTGGCCATTGTTTGATACAGTGCCTGTAGAATTCCCTACAGTTAAGTGAACTTGTCTGCAAAACAGGAACTACTTGACCCTATAGGGCACTGTTGCTATTCAAGTATCATGTATGATTCCAGGCACACTGAAGTAATGATTTTGTGTGTCATCTTTGTCACTATGGTTAGTACAGAAGCAGTGATACAGTCCAACAGCTCTGCATCAGAGAAAGTAAAACACTGATCATTTTACTGGAGTACTGACCACACATTAGAAGTAGTAGAAGCAAAATGTTTCTTTCAAGGGTGGCTTTCATCTTTTACCTGAGTTGTCAATAAATGGTTTTGAGACCCATTTAGTGGAAGGAAAAGCTCAGAAGTAATTCTGTAGTATTTCATGGGACTCTGAAAGGACTGTCTGGGTCAAGTCCATCTTGCCAACACAATGTCTACCTTGTGGTCACGTGTTGCTACCATGGCTGCACTTGATTTACACTGATTTTGATGTTATCAACAGCCCTCTGCATATAGCTTGTTGACTAATTATGTGGTGATCCTACCATAAATGATATTTTCCCCATTCTTTTATCACCTTTTGATCTTGACAAGAATTGGTTTTATTTCCTTTCTCCTCAAGGGTCTTGGGGAGTTTTTTCTCAGAATTATACAATGTTTCCTCCATAGTTGGAATGGAGCATTTTATTTGCACACAGTACTGGGGAATTTTCACTGCTGACACTAGTCAGGTTGGCATGCTATGCCTTATACCTGTGCAGCCAAAGGAACTGGCAGATGGTTGGTGACAAAAGGAGCATCCCATGGAGCTGCAGGAGAACCATCTCAACAGATCCAAGATTTCAGGGCCTAAAAGACACTGTGCAACAGCCCAACCGTAGCACTGCTCAGCATTCAGCCAGAAGCAAGGCAGGTGCTTGAAACATTTGCCAGGATTCACTCATTCAGAAGTGCTTAGTCTCCAACATGGAAATAAATCTGGCAAATGGGTGTGAGATGCTCTTATAAAGAGATGTAAGGGGAATCACGTGGTTTAGGACGGGAATCTACCAGCTTGTCTCTGTGACTTTTTGGTAGCAGGACAGACTTATCCAAAACTGTCCCTCCCAGGCCTCCAGCAGGAGGAATTGTACCTTCCATCAGGACAGGCAGTGATAAAAAGTGGGAGCAATGAGAATGCATAATGTTGAATGAAGTAGTGGCTCAAAAAGAAGTGCTACCAAGCAGGTCTCCTTTCGGCATGGGTCTCCAGGACCACAGCATCTGCCACCCTCACATTTGCTGGGGACCATTTTACAGGAGAGAGGTGGCTGCTGATGGTTCAGTGCTGCATAAACACTTGAGTTGTAACCCTGGCTGATGGGACTGCAGAGGAGGAAGTCAAGATTGTTGAGCTCAATATGTTAGACTTGTCAAATTTGGATCAGATCCACTCTCTGCTTGACAGTTTCATATTTCATGTCATCCTACCTCTAGTAGGCCAGTGACATACCTGGAGTTCTGTCTCCCATTTGAACTTATTAAAGAAAAATGTGGGGTTTTTCTGCATCTTTCCTTCCTCAGGTCTGTGGTAGACTAAGGAGGAGGTATTTAAGTCTTTGTGTCACACTATTCATTTATTTCTTAAATCCTCTTTCCTGAAAATTTTCCAGTACTTGCCCCAGCTCCTGCTCAGAATTTCCCATATTGCAGCTACAATGTACTGACGTGATTCACAGTTCCTGTTAAGCAATGGTAAACCTGTCCCGAATATGTGGAGCCTCTGCCTTCTACAAAAGAAATGAACCATAGCAAAGATCATTGCAGCTAATCTGTCTTCAGACTCAGGAAGATTCTTCTGCACCTCTGCATTTCAGAAGATGACCTTTATCAGACGCAAAGCCTACAAATATGTTCTGACTGTGTAGGGCAAACCATGGATATAGGACTTGATGTACAAATGTAACAGCCCTTCTCCTATCATACATCAGCCAGTGTAGCATGGATGCAATGTCACAGAGAGAGAAGTATAGAGCGAATAAACATAAAAACCAGTTTATAACTTGCCAGCAGGGAAGAGGAGACTAACTAAAACAATGTATTGTGAAGGTTCAGTGGAATACCATGGAGTTAGTCTCCCTAGAAGAAGAAATAGAAACCAGGAACAAAACTATCTTTCTAAACGAAAACACTGTTTGGGAGAGGCGGTGCTTCTGTGATCTGTCAATAAGAGAAAGAGTTCTTTGCTGAACAAGCAACTGGGCTTGCTGGTGTAGGAAGTAGTGTGCACACTGATGTGCTAGGGCATCGATTTCATGATCAGGAGACCCTGAGACATGCTTCAATTTTCTCATAATGAGTGGACTGAGTGCATTCATCAAAACTGAGATTTCAGTGCTCAAAGTTCAAAAAGCTACCAGAGGTGACATCATTTTCCTGCTTCCTCCTTTTCTTTCCCTTCCAAAAACAACCCCACTATTTTTTTTTTTTCTTGCTATTTGACTGAAATCACCTGGGGGTTAATTATCTTTCTGAGATGAAAACCATATGCTATTTCATGTTCTTGCATAAGGTTAAGCTGCACATGATGAAACTGATCAATTAAATCTTGTGGGAAGGGAAGGTGAAGCCTGGCCAGGAGTTAGTGTTCTCGTTTACTGACAATGTAACCCAAGGTATCAGACAAATACAAAAATTCTCTTGCTCACAAGGAGCGGAGGAGAGAAAGTGTTCCTTGTGTCACCACAAAATGAAGATGGGGAACATTAAAGTGGGGATCATTAACATAAGCAAGATGGGGAAAATCACTGGCTAAGACTAGTAAGACTTGGACTACGAAAAGGTCATATTATTAAAAAAAACCTATATTTCTGTGTGTTTGGTTTTGTTTGGGTTTTTTTATGTTGTAGCTTGCAGACTGCTTTGAACTCAGCAGATACCATGCTGATGTGTGTTCATAAAATCCAGCTTGCTGTGTGGGTTTATGTCTGTCATTTCACTTTAGTGCAGGAATAGTCCCCTAAAATCTTAGCCTGATTTTCCAATCTATCTGGCATGTGAGGTTGGTTCTTATCATCGTGGATGGTTTTCCTTCAAGCTAGAATATGGATTTTTTGTGCTGGTCTGGCAAGGATAAAAAAGAAGAAGAGAAAACAGACATGGAAGTGCTCTGTTGAGTCTCATGTTTGTAAAATTCCAGGCATAAAAAAATTGCAAGTGGAAAGAAGATCTACAGCCACACACAAGTGACCGAAGGGAAACAGTGAAACTTAAGCTAAGAGATGCTTACAAGTAAATTCTTTGTAACTCCTAAGCCAAAAACTTTGTTGCCTGAATAATTTTCTCATCAAAGAGAACTTTTTCTTTGCCAGTGAGGAAGAATAACTCTGAAAACCACTCAACCCCCAGCTCTGCAGAGCTTAGGTTACACATGGGTTAACAAGTGCAGTTACATTTCCCCAGCAGCCAGCATTTGGAAAGTGTGTTACTGAAAAGAAATAAGCACAAACATACACAGATGTCTACTGTTCTGGGTTCAAATAACCCATGTGGAGAGAGTCGTGTATATATATATATATATATATATGAGTGTGCACGTGTGTGGGCATGCATGGGAAAGGAAAGTGAACTTTATTTTTATTCTGAATCCCACCTAAACAAAGATCCTAATGTTATCCCTTGGAATGAGGTAAGAAATATGATCATTTGGTTCCAAGACCTGCCTGAAACTACAGTTTTTGTAGCTCTGAATGAGCTGCAGCCAGAGTAAAAGAGATCAGATGAACTGCATTTAGAAGTGATGCAGTGAAGTGGTACGAGGGGAAAGTGCTTTTAGTGATCGATACGAAAACAGGGGGCTTTCATCTAACCACAGTGAGGATGGCAAAGAGGAATTTGGGCAATATAATATGGGATAAAAGGGTAGATAGCCTCTTATTTCAAACTAAAGACTTAATGAGGCTTATTAAAAGGTTGTTACCTGGTTTTACGGAAGAATTATTGCCCTCTACCTCTTTCCTTACAGTGAATGACCTGACAGGGAAAGCCAAGTTTTTTTAAGTCCTTGGTCCTTGTTAAGGAAGTGCTCTTCTCATTTTTCTGTGACTTTGCCAAAAGATCAGCTCATGCAAACAAGTAATACACAATGCAATTCACAAGGCAGCACACTCATATTACAGCACTTGGGTAATTAAATATTACAATATGATTCACGAAACAATTGTTTAGATACCAGTAAGTGAGAGCTTTGAAATAGTGAAGTGTTCTTATGCTTAAGAAAATTAATTGGGCCAAAGTCAGGTCCGGAGAGACACATTGAAGACAATGAACTTCCAGCAGGTGAGCCAGGCTGCACATTTCTGCTGGGGAAGTCTTTCCACCACAGCAGCACTTCATTATTGCTGTTATTTTCTCTATGAATTATTGCTTTCTTGTCAGATTTACCTCCCCTTCCACTTGAAAACAGTCATCTGGGGAATAGGCCAGCAATAAAACAAAACCTCCTGGAGGTTAATGTTGCAATGACAACAACAAAAAAAGGAGCTGGTCTACCTCTTCAACTGGGGGACCAAACCACATGGTACTGGTTCAGCTACAAGAATTCAATCTGTCTGTATCTGAATATAACAGGCAGCACTGCTTTTCTGGCACTGGATAACTACAAAGGGTTTCGAAATCACAGTTACTGGATTTTTTTAGACTATTTAGTGTGCTTCAAGATTTATAGTTCTTCAGCAATGATTAGAAAAGACAATTCAGATGAATGCATCTCTCATTCAAAAAATCTATTAATTAGCTTTTCAATTAATGTTAGGAAGTCCCATATGGCATTTGAATATAAGTATACAAGGTGCTGGCATTTCTGCAATTCTGCAGTAAAGAGACATGGGGCAGAGATAGGCCCTGGGAGACTGGAAACCAGAGCACCAAACTACCATTCTTTTTGTCAGAAGAACCCATGTAACTGCATAAACTGGACTTTTCTGGTTAAAGAACTATCTTCTTACTTTTTCGTCGATCAAAGTGTAGTTTAGCTAGAGTTATCTAAAATTAAATCAACTGGCCAAATCTATGGAAAGCTCCTGTATTCCACCTGAAGATGTTTGTCTTACACGCAAAGTGTAACTTCTGAGTTAAGTCTAACCAGTATCCAGAGGGAGCCTAGATGCAGATGCATAGAATCATTTACTTTGAAAATACCTCCAAGATCATCAAGTGCAAAATACCTTTCAAATTGTAAAATGGAGGAAATGTTTTTAAGTTAAATATTTTGAGACACATAGAATGTGTGAGAATATTTCTTTATAATTACCACAGCATGGAAGCAAGGCATGATCAAATGAATGAAATCAGAGAACCTTTCCTCTGTTGCCTTCCTTGAATAGTCAATTATGAACCAGAAAGTAAATGCACAAAGAATCTTAAATCATGACCAATCGCATCAGTAAAACTTTGACACTCACTTCACACTACTAAGTGGTTTAAAAGCCAGAACAACTGCAACAGGAGATCAAGTCCAACTTTACTGGAACAAATTGTGCTTTGAATTATGTTGGTGCAGTGCCACAGAAGTCAATGGGATATGACCTTCACAGCTAATGAAAGAGGTCCACTACATTTGTCCTAGTCAGCTTGGCTGCAGAACGCCTTTGCACATTCTATGCACAGCCTCTTGCTCCCTCTCTTAGAAAAAGTAAAAGATTTTCAGTTAAAATATAAGCTAATGAATTTCAGAAACACCTTTTTACAGGAAATCCTCCAGTAAATAATGACACTACACTGGAAACTACAGACCAGATTTACACAAAGATTGATAGAACTTGATGAATTTGACTCATTGAAGTCTACAACTTCCTTGTGAGGGGAAGAGGAGGGGCAGACACTCATCTCTTCTCTGTGGTGACCATGATGGACCCAAGGAAATGACCTGAAGTTGTGTCAGCAGAGGTGTAGGCTGGACATTAGATACAGGTTTTTCACCCAGAGGGTGGTTGGGCACTGGAACAGGCTCCCAGGGAAGGGGTCACAACACCAAGCTGACAGAGTTCAAGAAGTGTTTGTGCAACAGTCTCAGGCACATGGTGTGACTCCTGGAGATAGTGCTGTGCAGGGCCAGGAGTGGGACTTCATGACCCTTGTGGGTACCTTCCAACTCAGCTTATCCCATGATTCTGTGAATCAAAGTCCTTTCACTATGAGATCTCTGTAAAGGCGAAAATTTACTACAAGGTTTAGGAGGTTGGCAAGCATTTCAGAGCATCACCCAGTGCACCCTGGTTATTGCTCGTGTGAGTGCAAGAGCGATCGCGATCGTGGAGCAGATCCTCATCTTTTGTCTCCTTCCCTTCTAGATCACATCTGATTCCTGCCCTGCATATGGTAGTGGGGTACAGAAATTCCTGAGATGCTCACACCTAAAATTTATGATGTGGTAGGCATTCACCTGATGATCCTGTCAAATATACATTTGAGAAATGCCTACAGAAATATATTTATTTATTTATTCTTTAAGAAACTGATTCAGTTGACAAGGGGAAGGAGGGAGGTAATGAAAATAATAAGAAAATAATAACTATCATTATCCATAAATATTAAGGCAGATTAACCGATTACGAAATAAAAAAGCAAATGAATATTCCACAGTTTAAGGTTCTAATAGCATTAAGATTCTATTTCCTGTCAAATAATTTTAAGTTAATTGCCATTAATTTTTCATAGCTAAATAGCAAAAGAAATTAGATTCCTCTATTATTTGCCATGTACTTTAGTTGTGAAAGGAGTCCAATGTGAATGGAATGTGGTGAAAAGTCTCATCACAAGATAATTGAAATTATGGCTAGAAAAGACTTACTAATCCATACCCTTGCCACCGCAATTTCCTCTCTTCTGTGGAGCATCCGATGAACTGTCCTAGTCAAAAAAGGTTTAAAAGTGACTCAGTGATTTAGAAATTTCTGTTGTTAATTGACTAAATTTATTTTACTGAAACCTCTCAGCAAGTAGTCTTTAAGTATTGTATGGTATATATCTCTACACTATTAGAAATACATTATGCATTAGAAAGGCATTTGAGCTCAGTGCAAGTGACAGAGATGATAATTTCTTTTCAATGCACATAGCTCACTGCTTCCTTCCAATTTTTAACATTGATGCTGTTTTGTTCAGTAAATGTTGAGGGGTCTGTTCAAACCACCTTCTTGTGATATCCAGCTTAGGCATGTTGAATACTTTGTGTATTTATGGAATTCTAGTGTCTGAAAGACCCACACAGGAAAGCAGTCTAAATCAGCCATTTCTATCCCAATCTTGACGTCTCCAGAATTCATTAAATCTTAGAATGGTTTGGGTTGGAAGGGACCATAAAGATCATCTAGTTCCAACCCTACTGCCACCTTCCATTAGACCAGGTTTCTCAACCTGGCCTGCACTTTGAGTTCTGGTATTCACACAGCATTTTGCATATTAAAACCTTTTTTTTTTTTGGGTAAGACTGTATCACCGCTGCATTATCAACAATAAAAGAGGGTACCAGTGAAAAAGCCTATGCAGTGGCAGAATAAATATTAACTTATTCTGCTGAACAGAACAGTGTATACATATAGCCCATCAGATAAAAAGTTGCAGTCAATTCAAAAACCTCTATGTTGAAACACCAGTAGAAGGTGGCAGAAAATCACAAGGTGTTAATGTTAATTTATCTTTCCCAGAGAAGTTCTGAAAAAAAACTTCATGCAAGGTCATAATTTTTTGTGTAATACAATCAGCAATAAACCACTGACAGTTATCCCGTGCAGGGTAACGCAGGTCATGAGATGCACAAAATGCACAATTTGAAAACATAGATGACTGTATTTAATTCAATTTAATTTAAATTTTTAAAAAAGGCATTTGTACAAATGCCAGAACAAATTAACTGATTAACTTTTTCTGCTGACATCTTCTTCTATTAGTGTAAATGTCTTACACCATATACTTGAGAAAATTCTTTAAGTCACACTGAAGTGGAATTTCTTCCTGCTTTGCAGCTCAAATTTTCTTTTGTTTAACATAATCCCATCATGCCTGCCTTTGTCACCTTAGGATAACCAAAACATCTTTTCCCTTTATCCTCTGAGAGCATGACTTTGTGTTTCCTACCAAGTCAGGTTGTTCAGCCTCTTAATGATTTTTGCTGCTGTTCTAGGAATTCCCTTCAATTTGTCAACATCCATCACTATATTCAAGGTGCAATCTCATCACTGCTGTATAGTAAGAAAATCACCTCACTATGGACAAAGGAATGACGACTCTCATGTACAGACTGAAATCACAACATCCCTTTTTGTCATCCTGTAGCATTGCAGCATGCAGATATGTCATTTGCTGTCTGCTAAAACTCCAAGGTCTCCTTAGACTTTTCTGCTTTCCAGGTATCTTTGTCTGACTTAATAACTGTGCTTTAGATTATTTCCCTCTCAGATTTATTAGCCTACATTTTTCTAGGTCAAATCTCATTCTCTTACTTGAAGCACGTATTTATGACATATCCCATTCTCCTTGCACTATTTCCTAATAGTTAAACATAGTTTGTTACTTTGAGGCAGAAGCTGGAAGATCCTTATCAAGATTTGGATAGGATCTGATGAGAGTATTTCAGTCCTTTCATTCTTTGGCATCTTGCACTGATTCTACTGGGTGCTCCACCCTTGTTCACTTTCAGGACACTCATTTTTTTTGTCAGAGTGATTGACTGTACAGTGCCAAAAGGCAGCCCTGGAGGTCTCTCTTATCCTTGCATGTTTTCCAGAAAGAAAACTATGACCAGTGTAGACAATTCACTCCTGAACCAGTCTAAGCTCTTCCACAGTCAAAGGAATTAAAAAATGGACATGCTCAGGTTATAACTAGTCTCATCCCAAAATATGCATCAAAACCAAGTCTAACAAGCTACACCCTGGAAATGTGTGTTCCATTTCAATGTACATGGGGAAAGTCCAGCAGACCTGGCTGTAGATATGTAAACAGATACAGACAACTGCAGATCACTGTAGACATCTTTGACTGGCTTTATGATTTAATCTTTCATTTTTTTCTACCTACTAAAATATAAGAGTGTAAGAGCTTCTTTAGATTTAGTTCTCGTTTTCCCACATCATAAATTTTTTCATCTGTGTAACTTAGGAGCATTTTTGATGATCCATGTTTAACAGGGAGTTTTACCCTGCAGATTTCCAGGCAGTTAAAGTAGTACATGACTACTCTACCTTTTTTTCCATTTTTTTAATAACTGGTCTAAGGAATTTTTTTTCCATTTCAAGGCCTGCAGCAGATGCCTACTGATGTCTTTCATCCTTTGTAATTTAATCTGAAGTACTTCACTTTCTGCTATTCATTATCAAATTGTATCTCAGTGCCATTGCAAACACCATATTAATTATTTCAGTTTATAGTAATAATATAAAAAAATAAATGAAGCAGCACAAAAAACAAACCACCCCTCTCATGTATTTGCTGCCTTAAAAACTTATGTAGGACATATTTCTCTCAATGGTATTGCACAAGAGTCTTCAAATGTTTCTTGCACCAGTTCATTTGGAAAATTTCAGATAGTTTGCCACAACTATAACTGCAGCAGCAAACAGTTCCACAAATTTTCAGTGGTCTATTACAAACTGAAGAGTTGAAGGTGAAATTCTGATTATAACCTGGCTTCTCAAACTCTGCCATGACATAATCCCTGAATCCCACTAAATTTATCAAATATGAAGATACTTGCCCCCCATATGATACCGTACATTAAGTTTATTTCAACAAGAGAAATCTCTTAAAGTTTTTTAATAGGAAGAACAATGAATTTTAGTGTTTGTTTAACAACATGGAACATTCCATAAAGATTCAAAATCTTAATTACACTCCTATACCTCATCCTCCAAGGAATTTACTGGAATGGCATATTAAACATTTTTTTTTCTGTTCCTAAAAGGGATCTTCCGTTATTCATTGCCATTTCCCACACTTTTTAGAATTAGTCAAATCCAAAGTATTAAGTAGCTTTATAAACCAGTGGGATGCTGCTTTCTCACTAGTCTCAAAAAATTATGTTTACAATGTAAGCTGCACATCTTTTTAACACCTGAAATATTTTTTGTAGAAGTTGCAATGATAGCAACAAATAACTTATTAACATGTGGTGCTAAAATGAGCAATGACTATGCAGGAGCAAAGCCTTATTCAGCACATTTATTCCCTCCTCTTTCGCTGTGTTCCTATTGATTCCAGTGATAATCTTTATTGTATAGCTGTCCTTGCATTTCCAACATGGATGCAAGCAAAACTCCATTTCTGTGTGTTCCTCCTCAAAGTAACTCTTTATTATGCTCCAAGACATTGCATCAGTCTGCAGTGCAGGGGGTTGAATATCTGTCAATGAATGCATCATTTCAAGAGGAAGATAATCAGGGAAAAAGATTTATCCTTTTAAAGCATCTCTCATTCAGAAATGTTGGAAAAATCCTGTTTGACTGTGAGACACCTTGTCATGTTTGAAAAAAAACCCCTGATACAGAGCAGTGTAGGAGTCTATGGTAGAATGACTTTCAAAATGAAGGGTACAGAACTAAGTGAAAGCAGCAATGT
This sequence comes from Climacteris rufus, assembly GCA_013398175.1. Classification (NCBI taxonomy): domain Eukaryota; kingdom Metazoa; phylum Chordata; class Aves; order Passeriformes; family Climacteridae; genus Climacteris; species Climacteris rufus. Next base: position 111,305 of record VZRZ01006734.1, on the reverse strand, counting down.
CCATTTTGTGCATTTAATTGCAACTGCAAAGCAATTTTAATGACAGACCATGGCATCCGGATCCAGGTCAGCACATCTCCTTGAATTAATTAACAGTATAAATAATGATAGTATCTTAGGAACAATGATTTTATTACCGGAAGTGACAACTCTGTAGGAAACTAATAGTTTCAATTATTTTGTGTGAGAGCAAATCCCAGAATCTCTCCATTAATGGTGTATTTTGAGTGGTCTGGGCAGTAATAGAATAGAATCATAGAATAATTAAGGTTCGAAAAGACCGTTAAGGTCATCAAGTCCAACCATCAACTTAGCACCACTGCCATGTACACCATAGAATCATGTTCCAGGTGCCATATCTGTGTGTTTTTTGAACACTTCCAGGGAAACTGTCTCCACAGAATGTGGACACTCCACGAAATATGTTTTCCTAATATCTAAACCTCCCCTGGCACAGGTTGAGGCCATCTCCTCTTGTGCTGTCACTTGTTACCTGGGAGAAGAGAATGACACCCTGCTGGCTACAGCCTCCTTTCAGGCAGTTGTAGAGAGTGAGAAGGTTCCTTCTGAGCTTCCATTTCTCCAGGCTAAACAATCCTGGCTCCTTCAGCCACTCTGCATCAGACTTGTCCTCCAGCCCCTTCCTCAGCTCCACTGCCCTTCTCTGGACATGCTCCAGCACCTCAGTGTCTTTTTTGTAGTGAAGGGCCTAAAACTGAATGCAGGATTTGACGTGTGGCCTCACCAGTACAGGGGGACTTAGTACAGGGGAACAATCACTGTCCTGGTCCTGCTGCCCACACTACTGCAGGTACAGGCCAGAATGGCACTGGCCTTCTTGGCCACATGGGCACTCTACTGGTTCATGTTCAGACCAGTCAGTCAGCTTTATGAGAATTTTATTAAAGGGACAAGTTTTTGCAAACTTCGGCTTTTTCTCAAGCATGCAACATCATTGGAGACCACAATAAAAGCTGTCATGTCCCCCAGGACTAAGAAATAGGCTGGATCTCTGAGAAGCATACACATCAGGGAGTGTGTTTATAACCTGCTCTTGTATGACTGAAATCCCAAACATCATAGGAGTGATATGTGAGATATCAGGAACAGGCTCCCCAGGGAAGTGGTGGAGTCACCATCTTTGAAAGTGTTAAAAAACTGAGCAGATTTGGGACTTTGCATTATAGTTTAATGGGCACGGTGGTATTTCATCAGACGTTGGATTTGGTGATGTTGGAGATCTTTTCCAGCCTTAATGATTCTATGATTCTACATCATCCCACAGAAAAATGCAATGTGGATTAAAGTTCTAAGACAAGAATCTAACAGTTTTCAAGCAAATGTTTCAGAACAAGACACAAAAGATGGGAATGTTTCAGTGCTTCTAAAATTAGAATAATTAAATTAACTAGAGCAATTAATGTACTTTCCCATTCCTGGAATTGTTCAAGGCCAGGCTGCACAGGGCTGTTTTAGTGGAAGGTGTCCCTGCCCATGCCAGGGGAGATGGAATGAGATAATCTTTAAGGTCCCTTTCAACACAAACCATTCTACAACTCTACGAGTCTACTTGCATTCTTTTATTGGACAGCAAGACATGCTCACTAATCATAGGTACTGTTTAAAAAATGCATGTATCTGTAGACAGTATTTTTCCTTCAAGTACAATATCTATATATAATTGGTCTTGAATAGTCAAGATTAGTGAAAATTCTTGAAGACTTAAGACTAGAAGCCTGGAGTAATCTTCATGAGTTGTCCTAGGAAGCCTTGAAGCCATCCTTAATTTGGATTAATTTGGATCTTAACTAGCATTGCCTTTCCATATACTATCAAAAAAGATTTCTCTTCCAAGCAATGGTTTCTCAGAATTTAGAGGATGAGTAGACAAAAAATAATTCATTTTCGCAAAAGGAGGTGGCAAGGCATGGGTGGTTCTGGATGGAGTACAGCATTTGATGAGAACAATATAAAAGTATGGGACAATATGTAAAAGAATACTATATCCAGTTCAAAGTAGAAATGAAAGCATAAGAAAAATTTTTGGTTCTGTTTTAACTCTTCCACCTTGAAGGCTAAAAGTAGTATTGGATCAAATCTGCGTTTTTTTTTCCAAATCCATTTTATTAAAATGAGTAATTTTTCAATATTTATTGTAAAATTTCTGTGGCTTTTTTTTTCAGGCAAACCAAACATGAAAAAAATAAAATATACAGCAACCCAGATTTTTGCTGGGGAAAAAAAAAAAGGGATGCTAAACAATAAAGCCAATAATATCAATAACTATTTTAGGAGACATGATGAAGCAGTTTTGCAAGTGGGTGTCTGTTGCCATTTCAAAACCACAAAAAAGTAGGCTGCCAGTAGTGCTAACTAAGAGGAAACAAATACACATGCAGCTTCTCGGCACTGAATAGTAACTGGTATTTATTGCATTTAAGCCCATTTTATCTGACTTTTCATTTAATTGCACTTTGCTTCTCATAGAATTCATTATATTAAATATTTACTATCTTGGTTAGGATGTCAAGGTACACTTTACTATCTTTTTAGATTACTGAACAGTAGTTCATGTAGGAATTATTTAGAGTTGCTGAAGGTGGAGAATTAAATGTGATGGGGTGAAATTAGAAAAGGAAAAAGTATAGGCAGTTAAAGCACTCATATCCAGAAAACTGCAAACCATTTCTCAAAGAAGAATAGATCTTTCCTTTCTTCAGATTTTTTTCAAATAGACTAAATGGACTAACAAAGCAGTTCAACAAAAAATGGTCCTGCACAGAAAGAATAAATCATGGTCTTTGTTGATAGCACAACGGTCTCTTGCCGTAAGCAGTGGCCTGAGAGTCAGAAGCTGTCAGAAGCTGTTTTCCCAGCTCTGCCACTGACTTCCTTTGTAACCTTTTTTGGATCACCTCAGCCATTTCACTTTGAGTCTCTTTCAGAGTCTTAAATATCTGAAAGTGAGGTCTAACTAACTGGGGCTTGTCATCCCTGCAATGCAATGTTATTGTCACTTGCTACGAATAATAAAGAAATGTTGTGTTTTTCAGTAATGCTCACAATCTTCAACTATACCAGCTTCTATTACCTTTTTCCCCCCATTCAGTTGTGGCAAGACCTAAAAGAATTCAATCACTTATTTGGAAACTTACACCACTAGAAAACTTGATGTTAAAAAGACTACAATCTACAAGTGAAATAATCGCAGTTCTCAGAAACTCATCCCTAATCTCTTTTACTCTAGTCCTTCGTCAGCTACCAGTACCCAACATCTGAAGAGGTCCTCCACTTAACACCTCTTTTTCATAACACGAATAGACATAATTTTCTCAGAGATAGATGTTCCTGTTCTGTTAGTCGCTGGGCTGCTTCTGTACTTGAGCATTGAGAACCACCTCCAGAAAATGCTTTTCTTTCTCTCTATTAATGATACCAAGATGTCTAGATGACTCCTCTAGGAATGACAGTACTGGGTTGGACCAGTGACTCATCAACTCAAGTGACCAACATGGACTTCTAGGGAAACTGTGCAAAACCAGACAAACAAATTGAGAGCTATGTCTGCTGAATATTCTCCAAGACTCCAATGCATTGTGATTCAGGGACCTGGTCAATCAGAGACAGAGATGCTGTGATTAATTGCTTTCAATGGATGTTTCCCCATGAAGTTGTTTGAATATGCACAACCAGCTAGGTAAGTAATCTGCAGATGTCTAAAGTTATTAAATAAGTAGTTCAGTCTGTAACCCCTGTATTTTATTGCTGTCTTACAGGAATCTTTAGTTTTACTTCTTATGGCATTGTATTGTCCCCTCTTTTCTCTAGAAGAAAACCATGATGCTACAAAAACTGTCAGCCTGAACCCTATTCAGGAGGCTGGGTTATCTCCTTAAGAGAGACTGAATCAAGTGGTCTGATAATTCTCAGGGAAAGCAGAGCAAATGTGGTAGTTTGAGGGGGTCTGGCTTTTTGGGTGTGGTAGGGGCCAAAAGATGGCTCCTGTGAAAAGCTGCCAGAAGCTTCCACAGCTGTCTAGCCCGGGCTATCTCTGATAGCTTCTGAAGATGGACGTGCTGTTAGCCACATCTGGGCCAATTAGGAAGGAAGGTAACGCCTCTGTGACAACATATTTAAGCAGCAAACACAGGAGTAGGCATGCGTGCCATGGAGCTTTAGTCATGTAGTTATAGGTAGGGAAGAAGGAGTACAGCATTTAGAAAAACAACAGGTATGGACAACACACAGTCAGCCAAGAAGAAGAAGGA
>VZRZ01006734.1:32551-99471 GCA_013398175.1 Climacteris rufus | reverse complement strand
TGGAATCACCAGGTGTTTCTTTCCAGATGTTGTCTCTGATGATGTTGTTGAGTGGGTTTAACTCTTGAGCCAGAGGATAAATGTGAAAGGTGGTGTTCTGAATGTATGCTTATCTGCACCTTTTTAGTACAAACAGCACAATTCAAGCAGAGGAGGTTAATGATTTCCCACACAATGTAATCTAGTTTATAGATCTGTATAAATGTTTTATGGCAACACTTGATTATGTGACATCCCAAATGATTTATCAAAGAAGCTGATGTAAAAGACCAGCAAGAAATGCTGGGGAACTAACTATCTCATTCTTTCTGGGGAACAAACAAATACTCAGAGCCCTCAGGAAACTTGAAACCTTTCTGGTGCAAAAAAACCCTTGCAATTTCTTTGCCTTTGATGACTCTCCTTAGTTGAAGGTAGTGGTGATAAATTCACAATTTGTGACAAGTAAAAAGAGGAGCAGGAAAGGTGCAGTGCACATTAAAGTTGTTTAATCACCTACAGAATTCAGTGTCTGCAAAGCAGGTTTTCCTCACCGTGCTCAAACTGAGGGGAATAAAAAGAAGAAAAGCAGGCTGCATAGTGGACTTTAAAATGCTGATATTGCAAAATACAGGGAATAGAATTGCAAATAAAATAAATGCAGATTACCCTGGAGAAGTTTATCATCCAACTTCCGTTTTTCTGATATCCACAGTGTCTGTCCAGAAAAGGGCAATAAAGCTCGTGAAGAGTCTGGAGCGTAAGTCCTAAGACGATTGCCTGAGGGAGCTGTGACTGTCTAGTCTGGAGAAAGGAAGGCTCAGGAGAGATTTTATCAACCTCCATAACAACCTGGAAGGAGGTTGTAGTGTGGTAGGGATTGGCCTCCTCTGCCAGGCAACCAGCAATAGGACAAGGGGAAAGGCCTCAAGTTGTGCCAGGGGAAGTTCATGTTGCATATTGGGAAAAATTTCCTCATTGAAAGAGTGGTTAAGCGTTGGAACAGGCTCCCCAGGGAAGTGGTGGAGTCACCACCCCTGGAAGCATTCAAAAAAGAGTAAACATGGCACTTTGCAAGAGGGCATTTGGTCAAAGGTTGGACTAGATGATCTCCACGGTCTTTTTCAACCTTAAAGATTCTATGATCACAAAAGACTGGCAATCAGGACTATCCCCCCTTCTCAGGTTACCAAACCACAAGATGCATCTGTGGTACTTTCTGTGTGACCAACATGTAAAGCCATGCTTGGAACAAGAGCTTCAGTCACACAATGCCAACACCAGCTGTGTCTGTGCATGAAGAGATCCCCTAATCTACTAATGAACTTCTAAGGAGGAAATTACACATCAAAGATGGTCCAAGGATCAGGATGTTGCTCTTTTAAGCACTCCAGCAACCTGGTGATGATACCCTGATCTGTTTATTTTCCACATGTCTGGACAAGACAGTCACAGACTCACCCTGGACTATAAGCATCTTACATGAAGCATCTGAATGAGAAGTGCAGAGGTCCAGGTAACTCCCGAGATAAATGCAGCTCATATGGTGATGAAAGCTCATCTAACTAGTTTCATTTTTTTAACCTTTGGTATGCATGAAACTAGCTTTTACAGTCTTATTTTATGTAAAAACAAAGATAATCTTACTTTTCTCCTAAACAACAAGCTGTAAGTACCTCAAATAAACAAAGAAACAGGTTACAATTGTTCCTGAGGAAACTTTCTGTTCTGACAGTGCAAGTGCTGGCTGCATTCTTTTACTAGTCCAAGAGAGACACTACTAAAAGGATAGTATAGTCTCCCCTGTGCAATTCGATCCAGCACATAAAAGTAATTTTGGAGAATATTTAGGCTGCATGGGCAAGAGAACATCCTAAGAGGGTGTGTGCAAGCATTCAACTCTGTCTGAAGGAAAACTGTGTTTAGAGATATCTGAAGTAACACCTTTGAGTATATTCTTTGATTTAAGCAACATGAGAGAAAAAAAGAAAACAAATCAGACTTCAAGTGAACTGCAATGCCTTGGTCATTATTAATGCCTGAGAGATAAACAAAAGGACAAGCACTAACATGTGGCCAATATCATAAATTGTAGAACAAGAACAGAAATAAGTGATGGCACAATCAACAATAACTTACCAAGTTAAGCTTTTAAATGCCTAGCATTAAGAAAATGAAGGCCACCTAAGCTGTTAATGGTACAAAGAAAGGAAACAATGCTTGACATCAGACTCCCTCTTGACTTCCATCAAGTAATTCATATGGACAAATAAACAGAGTCCCAGAGGCTGAGGTCTGTAGGAATCACAGAATGGTTTGGGTTGGAAGGCACCTCTACAGCTCACCTAATCCAGTCCCCCTGCTATGGACAGGGACACCTTCGAGGTTGCTCAAAGCTCCCTTCAACCTGGTCTTGAACATATCCACATATGGGATATTCACCACATCTCTGGGCAACCTGTGCCAGTGTTTCTCCATGCTTATTGTAAAATACTTCTGCCTTATATCTGGTTTGAACCTACCTCTTTTAGTTAAAAACCATCATCCCTTGTCCTGTTGCTACAGGCCTTATTAAAAAGTCTGTCCCCATCCTTCTTAGAAGTTCCTTTTAAACATTGAAAGGTTGGAATAAGGTCTCCCCAAAGCCTTGTCTTCTCCAGTCTGTACAGCCTCAACTTTCTCAGCCTTTCCTCACAGGAGAGGTGCTGCAGCCCGCTGATAATTTTTGCGACCCTTCCCTGGACTTGGTCCAATAGGTCCATATCTTTCCTAAATGAATACCATTTCTGCATCATATTTACAGCTGGTGTACTATTCCATTTTTAGCTGTGAAGTGTGATCTCACAGGTACAAGGCATTATGTATCTGTAAGAGAACTGGAAAAAAAAATTAAAAATATGACCAAAAATGTGCCACATTGATCCTTAATGATAAAATATTTGATCAGAAGCTGCTCAAAGAAATGCACTTTAAAAACTGTTAAGCAATTTGTTTGAAATCACAGCCCCAAATGGCTATCTTCAAAACAGAATTCCAAAACCCTCTTTGAATCTATGTGCTTTTATATATGTTTATATACACATACACTCATATGTATACTTAAATGCATAGCTATAAATAAATAGTAGGAAAGGGCTGCTTCACTGATATGATGAATGATACTTAATGTTTACAAAAGACAAGAATTTGTGGCTCAGACTTGGAATCAAGCCATACTGATTCAGTGTAAATTAGCAGTTGCATGCCAGGAGATAGCTGGTCTGCTAAGATGTTTGCAGTGTTTTATTTCCTGGATTAATTAATGCTAATGGTTAAGAGAATGATAATCTACTGGCTTCCAAGGGGGAATCAGGCAGTCTTCCCTGCTCAATGGAGTGTCAGAAGATTTCAAATATTTGAGGCACCAGAGGCTAGTAAGAAGATTTATACAAGTCAATGCTCAAGCTTCCCATTCCTGGAAATGTGTTATTGGAAGGTTTCCTGCAGCTCAAGTGGATATTACTGATTCCTAATAGACTTAATTTGTAATTTCTGGGATTTTAAGGTTCTTAAAAAAAACTACACATTTTTTTAATCTTTCACTTTTTAATGCATTATACATATGTTTGAGGTTTAGTTGTCATTTTCTGTTTTGATCACTTTTGTACTGAACCAATCATTTCACATCCTTGCCTAAATTATCCCTATATAACAACCATTTTCATTCTCCTAATATATTAAATTCTTTTATTAAGATGTTGATCTTTCATTTCAAAACAGCACTGGATGTATTCAATGAGAGACCAAAGCCATTTTGTTTTCCCTTTTGCATGACAGCTACCCCTTCACTTAGACTTCCAGTTCTTGGAAAGAGACCTGCAGATCAAAGAGGATCTGAGAAAAGGAACTATTCATTAACTCAAATATTTAAAAACTTTGAGCTACATCCAAAAACAAGCATATTATGAAAGAGGACTCAAAAAAGTTGAAGTGAGATTATTAATAAAGACTCTAGCATTCAGTACTTATGGCTTCTTTATATTAATAGATGCTTCTTTTGTACAGAATACTATTTTCACAATTATTACATAAATATTACATAAATATTGTCGAGAATATTTCTAATACGCTATTTAAAAGACTAAAGACACCCTAATAAAAGAAGAACTTGTCACTCTAAGGATTGGAAAATCAGTGAAGAACTGATTTTTTTTTATTATTTTTTGGTTGTTTACTGAAAGACTACAGAAAACAGTCTTTGTTAACTGGATGTAATCATTAAAGCTTTACATACATATAAGTCTAACAAGAAAAAGGAAATATTTGTATTTCTTATATTTTCCAAGCAATTCTGCTACTCCTATTATGTTACAATGTTAACTTAGCCAAAAGCATAATGTTCCTTTAAATATTTCTTAGAGGGAAAGTTTTCCATTCTTGAGGACTGATCATGACAGCAACTCAACATAACTCTGCATCTTTAATCTGAGAAGTATGAGACAGGTGTGGAGACTATTTCTTGGCATAGAACTTTATGCTTGTAGGTTCTGTCTATCTTTAATTTATTTCCTTCTAGCAGCTGGTGCAGTAGATTTGTAAACCATTCTGGTAACTTTTTTGGATGAAAATTTCATACCCCTTCAAGGACACCCACAAGTCATGTATTGACTTGACAGGGGAGGCTGTCAGATTCTTTATGTTATTTTCAGTTCCTTTAGTTTCATCCTCTGAGAAGCAATCTTTGTTATCCAAGAATGGCTACTGAGTACATGTTTTGACTGGCACTGATTCAGGCACTGCTCTTTTCACTGACGCTAGCTGGTTTAGATATCAGCCTACACTTTCTGAAGCAGGGTCTGAAAACATTGTCTGAAAATGACTCTGGCAATCACAAATATTCATCATTTAAAGCCAGAAAAGACTGTGAGATCATTTTGTACAACTGCACGTATGTCACAAGCCATTACATTTAAGCATTACACTTTATTAATTTCAAAAATTCAGTTTGACTGTGCTGTGTAGATCCAGATTCATTCTATATAACACAAGGTAGCCAGTGAAATGCCTGCCTTGGATCCTTTGTGGACCAGAAACTATGGGAAAAAATAACCCCTCAAGAGGGAAAATTGGACCAGAATATGAGCTCTCTCGTGAATAACTCCTCTTCATGTACACAAAGACAGCCTCAAAATTGAAAAAAATACCTGGCAGTTTTTAAAAATTACTATTTCTATGACCCTGTGGTGACTCACATGGCAAAAGCCAAAAAACATCAGATAAATTAAGAAACAAATAGAGAACAGAAATAAAAGCATTATTTTATCATTGAATAAAGTCACAGTGTGTCCAACCTTCACATATAAAATGCAGATTAACAAACAGCAGAATTTTCTATGCCAAAAAGATGTGAAAACTACAAATTTTAAGAACACAAAAGTATAAGCAAGCTTGCCCATTAGGAACAACTAAATACACCGAGGTTCTTCAGCTTGCCAGAGTCAGCTGAGAGAGACTCTGACTGAGACACACTCTGGATGTTTTCACGGTCTCTTTCAATACCAGAGTCAGCAAACAGCAAACAAAGCCAGGTGGCTAGCTGAACCAACGGGAAGGGATTTGTGTGCATGTGTGTCCCAGGGTTAAACCACAAGAACACAGCTATGCTGCACAGCGTGTAGTTGTGCTGTGGAACTCAGAAGTCTGATAAAATTAAATAAGGAGCATTTATTGTCTAAGACTTCCATCCTCCAGAAGTTTTTAAACAAATCTCATAATTTAACTACTGTGCTTCTTAAATAGGAAACCATTTTCTTATTTGAATTGTGCAGGAGGAATAAAAGACAAAAAAACCCCAAAAAACAAAAAAAAAAGAAAAAAGAAAAAAACCAAAAAAAAAACAACCAAAAAAAAGCCCCACCAAAAAACGAGAGAGAGACAGAAAAAATCATCTACTTGCAGCTTTTGCAGCTCCAGGAACAGATGCAGTGTACACACAGAATAGTAGCTCAGGAGTGACGATGACTGGTGTTGGGCAAAGCAACACCTGTCTGAGAAAAAAACATCTGGACTGCTGCAGCATTCAGTGAAGAGTAAAATTTATCTTGAAGATTTTCCCTGTGGACTAGCAAAAATGCACTTTTTACATCAAATTGATTTTTAGCAGTCCAATATAATTACACCAGAAATTTTAAGGGTACTATGAAGTGGTTATCACAGATGTTCTTTTAGGGAGCTTTGTCATTAGGGGAGCTTTGTCATTAGCATCACAGCAGTGATACTCAAAACACTTCCAAAAGCCATTTGAGAGCCAGATCATACCTCATATTTGGAATCAATGCAAAGAGACCCTAACACTTTTTCAACATCCAAAGGTTTGGATTCTATTTCAGATATTCTCTGCTGTGCTTGGGCCACATTGAAATGCTACAGAGAACTGTGAGCCCACCCTCCCAAGATGTTCAAGCAGCAGCCTAGTTGAGATAGCTCATAAATTCAGAGTAGGGGGTGGCTAGAAAATGCTGCCTTCAGCTGTCAGATCTGAATGTCACAATGAATGGGCATATGTTTAAAAAAATCGCACACTGTTCTAACCTGTACCTGCAATTGAATCCAGGAGAAAATATACCTTTCTGTTTTTAAAGAATTACTTGTGTGACAGAAGTCATATGCCAGAATTGTAGCAATTGTAACTGGTTTCATACAAGCAAATTCTGCCTGATTTAAAAGAATACAGTTGTTCTATGTTTAGGAAACACAACCTTTCAGAATTCATTCAACATGTTTTTAAACATTTAGTGACATTAAAAAGAAAGTGACTAGCTTTAGGGTATATGGAGTATTGCAACCCCATAAAGTTTAAGCACTGGCAAGGAAAAAGAATAATTGCTAAAGCAAACAGCTCAGCAGCTGGTTTAGCTGTGTTCCTTAGCTAGTGATGATGAGCATAATCCTGCCTTGCACCCTTGCAGCTGCAAGAAGAGAGATGGCCTATAACATAAGGGGCACTGGAACTACAGAATGATTGTAACTGGAGAGAGATTGGATATTAGGAATTTTTTTTTCACTGAAAAGGTCGTCAAGCATTGGAACAGGCTGGTCAGGCAAGTGGTGGAAACACGACAAGCATGAAGATGTGGTGCTTAGGGACATGGTTTAGTGGTGGACTTGGCAGTGCTGTGGTAATGGTTCAACTTGATGATCTTAGAAGTTTGTTCCAACCCTCAGGATTCTATCATCCTCTGATCCCAGTACGTGGTGCAATGTTTTCAGCACTGCATTCCATGAGTAAGGAAAGATGCTGGATTGCAGCAAGATACCTCTTTCTAATAATTCTGCAGCTCTCTACAGTTTAACTTGGTGAATGAGCAGCTCTCCTGCTTTTGATCATCTGATGATGAGTGCTGTCTGTCTAAGTAAGGAGTCCATGTTTTCAGATCGACCATGGACCTGCTGAGATCAAACAGCAGTCACCTTTCAGATCTAACATCATATATCCAGAGACACTCTCGGTATGACAGAAATTACTTGTGCCTCTCGTGATGAAGGATTTGCATTCATCCAGCAGGAGGTGAAAGAAGACACCTTCTCACTATGTGCTAACATTTCTGTGATACAGCCCATGGGGAACTCTCCGGCTCCACACTCCTCAAATGCCCAGCAAGACATAAGCTGTCCATTGATGAGCCTGCATCGTCCAGTACAGAGGACAGTTTCACATCCTTCTCAACATGTGAAACTGAGGTCAAAGTCCATACACACAGCAACTACCCTAAATCCCTCTCTTTTATGTTGTGACTACTACAGTGTCTCAGCTGTGAGCAATTTACATCACCACTGCTCAAGGCATTTAGATCCTAACCTATCTTATCCACTGAACAAAGAAAATAAACCATGACACACAACTTACACCTGGATAGCAAGCTGTCCGACCTCACTGCAGTGAGTAAAGTTTAAATTCTTTTAAATTACATCTTCATTTGTGAGCAAGAATTAGCTTATTCCTATTTAAGCTATAAAAGAAAAAAACCAACAAAACCAAAATTGAAGGAAACACCTAGCTACATAGCTCTTAAAAGTTCCATATGGGTCACCTTTAAGTCTAAAAAATTCATTTGGAAAAATACATTAAACTCAATATGTGTTAGACTCAAGTACCGTAGAATCATGGAATGGTTTGGGGTGGAAGGCACATTAAAAATCATGTAGTGTGAAGCCCACTACCAAGGGCCGGGACACCTTCTATTAGACCAGGTTACTCAAAGCTCCATCCAACCTGACCTTAACACTTTCAGGGATGGGGCATCCACATCATCTCTGGGCAACCTTTGCCAATTCCTCAGCACCCTCCCAGTAAAGAATTTCTTCCTAATATCTAATCTAAATCTATGATCCTTCAGTTTAAAGCCATTATGCCTTGTCCTGTCACTCCATGCCCTTTTCAAAGGACCCTCTCCAGCTCTCTTGCAGCCCCTTTACATACCCAAATGTGGTATAAGGTCTCTGTGGAGCCTTCTTTTCTCCAGGCTGAACAGCCTCAACTCTCTCAGCCTGTCTATATATAATAGGCTCCAGTGGTTAAGACAGACACACAGGAAATCAGTTGCAGTATCTCAGACACAGGCACAATCTTCTCACCTGCCTACAAACAGCAATGAAAATGCCCAGACACGTGAAGAAATTTTTTTTCTTAATCCTATTAAAATTCACCCATTACTAGGAAGGCACTCTGTTAAATGTGTGGTTTGCTCTAAGTGTTATGCTACTGCATTTTACCTGGAATACTTAATTGTTTCCCAAGAATAGCAAATGATTAACAGCTCTCCAAACAGGAGCTGCGGAGCTGCGTCCTGTAAATTTCACTGCAGTTCACTGCCTGCATTTACACCAACTGAAAAACTGACTTTGAGAAAAAGGAAAAAAAAGGAAAATAGGAAATAAATGCACAGGAGAAGCAGATAAGCTTTATACATCCTAAAAGACAAATGTGGAACTGGTGCTACAAAGAAGAAACTGTCTGCCGCAAGAGAGAGTGCAAAGTACCTCAGAGGTGTCAAAATACGCAGGTAGAGAGATACAGCTTCCTCAGGTTAATGGTCTGATAATATCACTGCTGAGACCTGGAAAGCCATTGCCTCAACATCCATTTCTGGCAATGTTGATATAAACTCCACAGGGGTGGGGCTAGGGGCAAATTCTGGGGCTTTGCCTGCCAGGTTGATGAAAGAAGGGAAATCTATTTCAGTGCTTAAAAGACAGAGTAGCTTTCAGTGCAGAAGGTCAGACAGATACACGGGTAAGTTGCTGTATAGGAGTAGTCTCAAAAAGGACTACTGAAATGAAAACCAGATAAGGACTTGGAACAAGATCCTACAGTCTATTAATGCTCTGGGATAGTGTAAGAGAGACACATGGGAACTCAAGACATAAGGAAAGTGGGGAGGGGATTTCCAGTGTTGATAATAAATATGTTTGTTCTATGGTAGGGAAAAAACCCCTAGGAACAAAAAGCTCTTGCAGGTTGATAGGGGAAGAAAAGCCTGTTTGTGGTGAATACAATGGGGAATTTGTTCATGTCGATGCAGACAAACCCATCACTTGAAAGCTGAAGTCGTTGTTTTGACTCTGTTCACTCCACGTTATCAAGTCAACCCAACTGGGCATTTAATCCCCCCAGGACTGAGGAAATCCATCTCTCTCCTCTCTTGCAAAAAAAGGTAAACTGACTGCTCTGGGTGTATTTCCAGCAGACTCAGGCCCAGCACGTACTGGATGTGTGCAGCATCCTGCTCATGGCCGACTGCATTTCGCAGGTCTTGCTGCATGAGAAAGCTGTTCCACACCTGGTCTTCCACCAGTGTTTTCTTCATTTCAGACTAAATCCGTCACTAGAAATGGAATCTGTAAGCTCTTCTCTAACATAATTCAGGATACAGTCATTTCTATAGAGCTTTGTGGTTTAAAAAGCCTTTCAGGTCCTAGGGTGTAATGAAACGCCAAGACTGCAAAGCAAAATTATTCAAATAATTACAGTCTTGAGAAAGAAGAAAAATGACCTCTCCATTCTGAGTCTCAATAAACAGTCTGCCTCCATGAAAATATCAGGTGATCATTCTGGGAATAGGACAAGGATGTGCTTTTAATGCGGTGAGACCCCAAACCAGCACAGGATCAACAGCAAAAGCATAAGAAACATCTGGCTGAAATCACTGACAATTACATGCAGGATGTAGTTTGCTGCTGAAGCTGGGCTTTTCTGGGCTACAAGGACAGGAAAGACAGTCCAGATTGAGACAATGTTCTCAGACAAGTGTCTAAGGTCCTATTCCAAATTTACTACCAGCTTAACACAGGCTGCCTCTGATATCATATGAGCATCCTCAGTTCTCTGTCTCTGAGAACACAGGAAATTAGTTGGGCTTTAAGTAATTCCCTGGGTTAAATAATTTAGGCTTCTAGAAGGCAGGGTCAGCTTCCAAGTGTTAATTTAAAATTAATAAGATAGTATAGGTATTGAAGAAGTGGCAGAAGCAATAACCCTATCCAGACACCTTATGTTTCTTAATCACTGCAGCAAAGCAATTAATGTATTTCAAGAGTGGAAAGGACTTGATCTTCCAATAACAAATCTGTGATCCTACCATGGTATCCAGCAGATCTAATTCTAAATCTGATAGTACTGTACATCCAAGACCTTTGCATGTTGTACCCAGTCCACATGGGTGCTGTTAGGCACTTTGCCACTGGGCAACCCAGAGGTCACATTCAACCCTCATGAGATAACAGAGTGTCCAAACAGTCCTTCCACCCTGCTCTGTAAAACTCTCCGCTTTAATCATAAGACACTGAGCATTGCATCAAACATTTCTGGAAGGGCAGATCTGCCAGAACCTTGCTTCACCATGGGAGTCCTCTGCCTTGAATGATGCCAGGAGGACATTGCAATGAGTCAGTCAGGAATAGTGTCACTAAGTATTTGTTATCTTGCAGTCATCTTCCCTAATGAATCATCCGGAAGAAGATGGGTGTCCAAAACAGGATGAAAAGGAAGTGATATTGGTTTCAGGGTAACAGGGAACAGAAGCCCAGGCAAGCAGGAGGTCAGAACATGGGTGCATTGTTCTATGGGTGATGGGCTCAGAATGGAAAATTAAGGATGCAATGTAGCTATGGAAGAACAGGAAGCCAGAAGAAGGAAAACAGCTGCTGAATGAAGTGATCTGAGGTATCCTAGCAGTAGTGTTTGGTAATTAAAAAAAAAAAAAAAGTGGTATTAGGTGCCTCTGAATTTACATGGTGGAAAAAGACATGTAGGAGTAAAAATAGGAGTGAGGAGAGAGGAAGAAAACAGAGGTCTTGAAGAAAAAAGGTGTGAGAACAAATTTTAAGCAAATGTGCAAATAGTAATGGATAATAATAGCACTAAGATGTTATGTAAGAGCTTGTGTGTTTGCTAAGGGAACAAGAAACTTCAGGCTCAGTAGAAGATAGGCTGGTTTATGACAGGAAAATTCGTGTACAAACTAATAGCAGGCTTTTTCAGCACAGGCTAGATTTATATCATATACAAAGATATCATAGAACCACAGAATGGTTTGAGTTGGAAGGAATCTTAAAGATCATCCCATTCCAACCCTCTTGCCATGGGCAAGGATACCAGGTTGGTCAGGTGCCCATCCAAACTGACCTTGAACACTTCCAGGGATAAGGCAGTCCCAGCTTCCATGAAGAACCTGTGCCAGTGTCTCACCACCCTCATAGTGAAGAATTTGTTCCTAATATCTAATCTGAACCTACCTTCTTTCTGTTTAAAGCCGTTATTCCTTACCCTATCACTACAAAATAATATGCCTCAAAATAACACCTGCCTAGGAACACCAAACCATCATGCACTTCAGGCTGTGAAAACTCTACAAGAAACAAGCCCAGGGACAAGGGCAGCTTCTGCTTACATCAGTGCTGCCATTCTTCTCACAGGTCCTGGGGAAGGACCAGAGCTCCAAAGATGCTGCCTGAGGTAGAGTACATCAAGGACAGCATTATCCATTCTTGTGTATTTGCCCAGAAACACACTCATCTTTCATAATCAGCAAGACAGCAGCAAAACTGTCTGGCATAGCACCATGTTTTCATTTTTCTTCATTTAATTGTGCTCCATCCTATGGCACGGATCAACAAGCAAACAACAACATGCAAAAAAGAAACCAAGAGCTCATCAACAGGTCTGACTGAGGAGATTTACTTCTTGAGAGCTGGGCACAGAGCCAGATCACCTGATGGTGCGACTTGCTAAGGGACATGGTGACAGTGCTGGGTTTTGCAAATAATTCCAAGAGAAGAGGCCAAAAACCTGAAATCTGAAAGAAATAATCTTTCAGTTTCACATTATTGGACATAAAAGTCCACATGGAGAAAGTGATTCAACTCTGAGCCAGCATCACACAACACTTCATCCTCCATCAGAGCCTCCACAGCCAGAGATTTACAAGAACAGAACAAGGCCACGTTTCATGTTTTTCCAAGCTGGCAAAGCAATTCTGTGGCTTAACTGAAATGGTTTTTCTAACACATCATTTCTCAATTCTCACTCATTCCTGCCCTCCATCCCTCCCACAATCTCTTCTCCCATGCCCCCAAAACAGACTGTTTCCATGAACAGCTCAACACCTCAATGCAATCTTAACCTGATTTCCCAAAAGGTGCGGAGTCCCTTTTTCCCTCTCTCCCTGGCATGTGCTACCAGCAGACACTGAACCTGTTTTCCTGCGTGAGGGCTGTCGGCAGTGGCTTTGCCATTTTCTTAGTGAGGCAGTAACTTTTCACACTGTTGAAGAGCAACATTTTTCACCAATGCTTGGCTCCCTCGATTAGATCTGCAGTTGAAGACCGGGTGCGATAATCGGCCCTGACGGTCTCTAAGGGAATGCGCCCCGCCATCACGTGCAAACGATGCGCACGCGCAGAGCCAGGCGTCGCTCACACCGCTGGGGAACACCCAGGTCTATGTGGCAAACGCGCCATTGCCATGGTCCCCAAGCTGGCCCAAAACTACCAAGTCACTGCCATAAAGTGCTGTTCACTTGCTATATAAGCAGATGTGCGGCGAGTCCCAGCAGAGTTGTCCCTGCTTACAGATGGAAGAATAGGGATCCTCGTGGGACACCAAATATTCTTGGTGGTGACTACCTATCTTACTGTCTGTAATTCTTTGCTTTTTCCTACTTTTCTATTTTCTTCCTTGTTCTTTTCTTTGATAGCAAATAGAAGTGAATTATCAATTTGATTACCAACCTTTGACCTCTCTTGTGTCTTAATCTAGCTCTGGGTATATCCAAATGCCTCCTCCTGTGCCTGTGTTTGTGGCTTAGGTCACATTCCCAGATTGGGATGCACACATCTGCAAGATGCAAGAAACAATTATGTCCTGTGGTTAAACTCATGCATTTGGCAAGACAGCAGGAAGGAGAGACAATGGTGTGTTCTTATCATGGATTGCTCCAAAAGTCATAATAATCCTTCAGCAGAACTGTGTGACAACAGATACGACTCTGCCATCCCCAGGAAGATACCAGGAGCCGGACCATGATGCCAATCTCATTTATAACAGGCAATGGAGACGAACAGGAGTGATAGCACCCAAATACTGCATTGATACAGTATCCTTAGATGATAAACCATAAGACCACAGCTCAGTAATATCCATCTTGCCTATTGTGCTTGTCCTCCATAAATGTCAGGGAACTTTAAAAAGTTTTAAGTGTGGTTAGAACCATATTAAATTTTGACCAGTTGGTTCATGCTGAAATGAAGTGACTTTACCAAGGTCATGCAGCAGTGACAAAACCTGGACTAGACAACACCATGAAGAAAAACCTCACACTCAGAATCATCACGTAGCCTGGTTTACATCAACAACCACATATTTTTGTAATGTTGTTGTTCACAACATACCTGTGGTACAAAAGAGATAGTTTGAGGTCTTCTTGCTCATCCACAACACATAGAGAGTGATCAAAAGACATGGAACGTGACATAATGAGACACCATTGCTTATTCCTCTAGGCCTGGAAGATATGCTGTCCTCATTGAAGAAGCTCAAGTAAGGAGAAAGCAAACTGGAGGTTCTGCAAAAGCAGAGGCATGTTTCTTTTATCTAACACAGCAAATCCTATCTACTGTTCTCCAGTTTAATCCAATTGCCAAGTGACTCTACTATATGTCTTTTGCTGGTGTTGTTCCTTCTGTGAAGACTTTTGTCCTATCTGCCCTTCAGACTACATTGTATGCATTGTATGCATTTTAGGTCTAAACCCAAAATTTGCCCAGAAACTTCATCTGATCCTGAAGTCTAACGATCATCTTCCTTTGCAATATTTTATGTATCAATCAAGACAAACCAGTGCTCCACAGGCAGGTTTTGATGCATATTTTCATGTTGCTTAGAATTATGGTCTGTGCAACAGTGACAAACAAGATCACTTGCCTAATTTTAGTATTGCTCAAAAGTTACGATTTGCTGACAACTTCTAGAATTATGTATTGTAAGACAGGGCACTCTCCTATGAGCAATTCTCAATTTTAGCAGAAAATTTTGTTTTCCATGCAACAAGTCCTTGCTATCCATCAGGGTGTACTTCAGGATTTCCCAGTGTATTTAGACATACTCTGTTGTTTGGCATAGTAGGGGATGAAAACACATTTTCAGGATTGCTGACACTTTGTCAATGTAAGTGATTTTAGAAGGTAGCTTTGTTCTATATTTTTGATAGACTAAAGATATGAATTTTTTAAAAAATGAACAGCAAGAGACACATGGCGAATGGGGAGTTGATAACTGTGAAAAAAGCATCATCAGCAAGTAACTGGGTCCCCAGCTTTCTAGGGACTTCTGCTATGAAATCTGGCTTCCTGCCTCTTCCCTTCAACTTTTTCATCTAGAGTGATAAAATTGGGCTACTAACTCCTGACACAAGGAAGATAGAAGCTCTGTCCAGATGAGGTGGCTGTGCTGCAGGAAATGACTCTCTGATGCTCTTGTGAAGGAGTGGCCTAGCAGAAAATTTTCGTCTGATTTCTCCCTGCTAGAAAAACACAGCAAGCATTACTCCATCCATTTTGCATCTTTATCATTGCAAGACGTGATTCTTTGAAAATCCCCAAGAAAACAATGGTTGTTTAACAAAGGATTTGTATAGGTATGCTGGAATAAGGTATGAGGAATACACAAGAGTTAATTCCTTGATTTGCATGGAGTAAGTAAGGAACAGAAGGTGAAGTAAGAAATTGAAGACTTGTCCTAAGTAATTTTTGGTCCTTCTGATGGAGAATTTTTCGTATCATAAATAAGCAATGGTTTGGGTTGGAAGGAACATTAAAGATCATCTAATTTCAACCCCCTCCACCATCTGCAGGGATATCACCTATTAGATCAGCTTGCTTAGAGCCCCATCCAACTTCACCTTGAACACTTCCAGGGATGGGGCCTCCACAGCTTCCCTGGGCCAATATCTCACCACCCTCACAGTAAAAAATTTCTTCTTAATCCCTGATCTAAACCTGCTCTCTTTCAGGTTAAAGCCATTCTCTCATCCTATCCTTACGTGCCCTTGTCAAAATTCTATTTGCAGCTCTGTTGTAGCCCCTTTAGGTACTGGAAGGTGCTCTAAAGTCTCCCCGGAACCTTCTCTTCTGCAACCTGAACAAGCCCTATTCTCTCAACCTTTCTTCATAGAAGAAATGCTCCAACACTCTGATCATCTTTGTGGCCTCCTCTAACCTGTTCTAACAGGTCCATGTCCTTCTTGTGCTGAGGACTCCAGAAATGAATACAGTACTCCATGTGAAAGTATGATATTCATTTAGTTGTCCTGTTTTCATGCTACACTTGGCAGTAACAGCAGACCTAAGTTCTCCCTGTATTGTCACTTGGTAGGAGAATTTCTCATTCTGTCCACAGATTTCTCATGTAATGAGGCAGGATGCTGTCAATTCAGTTGCTGAGTTTCACCCATAAGGTGAAGACACTACAGAGGTACATGATATATTTATAACCATCAATGTCTGTAAAACAGGTTTCAGACGTTGTGCAGGTGCAAGATGACAGTCATCATAACCAGGGTACCATCAGTCAGTTTCACAGCCCACTTCACATTTTTCAGCTGATTGCCCCATGCGTTGTCATTTTATAAACGAATGTAAGACCCTCATCGAACTAGTCCTCTGTGCCCTTCTATCCAGCAGCACATCTAGAAAAATCCACTGACCTGCTGAGAGCAATTGAGGCCTGATGCTCTGATATTCAACTGGCAGGTGAGTATTAAAAGCACTCATTTAGTCTGAGGTGAATGGGTGGCCAAGTAAGGTTGAACAGTGTCTGCTTGACTTATGTCAAAAAGTTATTGTGGTAATTTTTTTGGTTGAGCCTGACTCTTTCCCTGCAAATGACACCACTGTTATTAATGCTAATTATCCTAGGGCAAATAATGAGATCACTGTGGAAGGAATAGCTTTCATGGGTGCAAGTAACATCTAATATGTGGTGTAACCGTGCTCTGTTACAACTTAATAAAAATATATTTCCAATGATTAAATACAGGAAGTGGAACCTCAGTCCCATTAAATTAACGGAAAAACTCCCAGTAACTAGAATGGGATGAGCAGTGTTCATTTTTGTAAGAGTCCACTAATTTCACCATTTTTTGCATTTGAGTAAGCCAAAGGAAATGTCAGTGTGTCACTGCCAAAGACGTTATTTACTCTTTTCTACAATTCTTATATTCTCTGTCCTCAATTTTAAAAATCAGATCTCTGTCTTTCTCACTCCATCTTACCATCATTGAGCCATGGTGCTCAGCAAACATGTACCATGTTACTTAAGTGATGCAAACTTTTCTTCAGGTTCTTGGACTGGATCAGAAATTGCACCTGCTTCTTTAACTTTCTATTGTTTTAATTCTAAAAATAAATGAAGCTAGTATTGGCCCAGAATAGGAGCATGTACTCATGCTTTTACATCCATTCAAATAAATCTCTTCATCTTGACCTCAAAAATTTAGCGACAGATGCCTTCTTTTTCTAAGCAATCTTTTTATAAGATATGTAATTCAAAGATGCATATTTTGGGGTTCAAAATATCCACTGTTGTGACTGGAAAAAAAAGGTCTAATTATAAAGAATTCTTGGGTAGAAACACCTCCACAGGTCCCTTTCTACCCAAGCCGTTCTGTGACTATAAAATATTTGGAAATCCCAATTGAATGTCTTCTGCACAACTGCCAGTAAACGCTCTGCTGGATGCACATGGTGTGTAACTTAGCTGGGATGTCTCTATCATTCCTTAAGTATTTTGGACAACCCACTCACATGTTAAGAGTAAGTCTAAGGCATACAGTAGATATTAGACTTACTTGACAAATCTGTACATCAGCACAGGTGTGGTAGATCTCAAGGTTCCCTAATACTTCAGTCCTGTAACACATGGATTTCCTGTAACATAGAATCATAGAATATTTGGTTGGAAGGGACTATATAGTTCCAGCCTCCTTTCCCATGGGGAGGGACACCTTCCTGGCCTTGAATACTTCCAGAGATGGGGTAGTCACAACTTCTTTGGGCAACCTGTGCCAGTATCTCACCACCCTCACAGGAAAGAATTTGTTCCCAATATCTGATCTCATTGTGCCCTTTTTCAGGTTGAAGTTTTTGCCCCTTGTCCTGTCACTTCATGCCCTGTTCAAAAGTCCCTCTCCAGCTCTCTTGCAACCCCTTTAGGTACTGGATGGTAAACTGGGTCTTCCTGGAGCCTTCTCTTCTTCAGGCTGGACAAGTCCAACTCTCTCAACCTGTGTTCATACCCACGAGGTATGACCAGCAAGTCTGAAATGGGTGGGTGGGTTGAGTTTCCACATTGTGTGCAGGCCATCTGCACAGACTAAAAATACCCCAGAAAGTTCAGCCTTGAGCAAACTTTCTCATTAGTCAGCAGAGCTCTAAACACAGCCACATCTTTGCTCTGTCTAAAAAGCTTCCTGACACTTTCTGTTGCATAGTGCATAAATAATACTGTGCTTCAATTCCCTGTCTGCATCGATCCACACTGGCCTTTACAACTTCATCTTGGATGACCCTGCCGTCAAAGGTAAGACCTATCTGTAAAAGAGCTAAGGACCGAGAGCATAAAGCAAAGTTTACTATGCTGTGACTGTCACTGTAATCTGCCTGAGTGCTCTTGGTGAATTACTCCCAGCTCAGGTAGAGTTTTCTTACCTGAGACATCCCAACAGAACTGGAAACAGAGTTACTCTGAGTTCTCTTAATCTTCCTTCCTATATCAATTCCTCCAAATCCTTTATCTTGCCTAAAAGGTTGCCATAACATTTAAAGAAGATACATGGTTCCCTTAATCCAAAAGGCTAATGAATAATTTTTAATCATACAAAAATGTCATGTCCTATAGTGGTAAGCAGCCTAAAAGAAACAGGAGGAGTTGGTAGGCATATGCTGGCTTGCTCTTTCCGTAATGTGAAAAAAATGCATCAGCTTGCTTCTGACTCCTGACTGCACATGCCAGTCTTAACTTTGGAGAAGTAATCACTTTCTCCTCCACTCATTCCTCTCTCTTTGCTCTTTGATTGCAGATTCCAGATGGGTTTGGTAGCCAGTAATTACTTTTACAACTAGAACACACTTGCAGCGCATCAGGTTAATGTTAATGGCATTCTGTACAGACACTCATAATCTTCTCTAACTTCTCTCCCATCCCAATGTAATTGTATTTCCTTAATATTAACCAAACAGTGATCTCTTATCTTCTTTTCTATTTTTTTTTTTTGACAGTGATATGTGGGGAGGAACAACTTACATTTTTCCAGGCTCTCTCACTCTCCTTCACTAGGTTTATTAAATCTGTATCTGTTACTTTTATGTCTTAGTGCCAATGGATTTTTCTTCTAATTACAGCAATCTGATTTCAGTTTATTTAAATGCTGATTTATGTTTATGCTATCCCTTGGTATCAATTTCATTCCAACTAGATCCCAGTGTAACTTAATTATTTGTAGTCTTGTCATTCCAAACTAATGCTAATTAAAACGGTTTTATTACTGGAAGGTATTAAAGATTAACCCCTCCCCTGTTCTATAGAAAATAAAGTGAAGGTGAGGAAATAGAAGGTTTACAAAACCAGAGAAAAGAGCGCACAGGAATGTCCACCACATCTGTTGTATTCAGTCATGAAATGTGCTGTAGTTCCCCAAGGTTTACAACCTGGTTGTATTGCCTGGATGGTGATCTCTACCTGTGCTCATTCCCCATTGTTCCCATCTCCTCTTCTTTAACCCTGTCTGGGGGCAAGAGTTGCAGAAGATGAAGGTGCACACCTACTGCTGGTCAGCTTCTCCTCTCTTCATGTCCCCATGTCCCTCTTCCTCTCCCTCTACCACACCTCTCCATACCTCCTCTCAGTTGTATCTCACCTTGTCTCCATCATCCTCTTCATCACACATCCCACTCTTTGCCGTTCCCTGAAATCACACACTTGTCCACATTCAAGAAAAACAGTGCTTTAGTCCAATCGTCTTCCTTGTACGCTTAGCACAGATGGAGATCTCTGTCAATACATTGTCCACTCCTGTTCTATTATGTCCAGCAGAAGATGAAGCTGAGGGACTGACGGGCCTAAGCTTGTCATAGCAAGTGCTTTGCAACCAAAGAGAGATTAATCCTCACGAAGGTGTGTTAGAGTGAGTTTAACTTAGATGTTAGGAAAACTTTCTTCACCCAGAGAGTAGTTGGATATTGGAACAGGCTCCCCAGGAAAGTGGTCACAACAGCAAGCCTGGTGTTCAAAAGTTCAAGAAGTGTTTGCACAATGCTCCCAGGCACATGGTCTGGCTCTTGGGGTGTCTTGTGCTGAATCAGGAGCTGGACTTAATGATGCTTGTAGGTCCCTTCCAACTCAGGATATTCTATGAGGTTTTTTTCTATGTGAATTAGAGACAATGTGTACTGAGCAATAACAGAATATACTGCTATGAGTCTTCAAGCAAACTAGAGTTAGTAGGCTGGTAAAGCACCAGCTGAGTGCAATTATCTCCTGTGCAGCGCTTGTAAAGTTTACCTGCCTCTTCAACGCTTCCCATAAATCCCCCCGACTGCAGCACACCAGTGTAGCTTCCCAATATCCCTCCCCATCTCAGACACAGCTTTATTTTCATCTACCTTACTCCTAAGTTCACATTTGCAGAAATGGTAATAAACTAATTCCGTTATTTTAAGAAAATCCCCAAGTCCTTACTCTTTAATACTAAAATAACTCCACATATATCTTTTCAGGCTTCCATATGCACATATATGCAAATGGCTACAGTATTGTATTCAGGTGTTTGTCTTTCCAGCAGTGTTTTTTGGTTGGTTGCCAGGTAACTGGAACACTTTTGATACACATGTGCAGAAGACGTACTTAATTGTTTTGCATGTGCACCCAAATTAGGAGCCAGCGAAGGCTACTGTTATTTCTGCTGATGAGTAAGTGACATCTGTGGGAACACAGAAAGCTACAGAGTGTGTCTGTCTGGGGCTAATTGATTTATAAAACTTGCCGACAGACAGATGTGAACAAACACTCCTGACCAACAACATGATTATAAATTAGCTTCTTCTTTTTATAGGAGACAGGCTAAAAACACACAGCAAAGATAACTAAGGGGTGCAGGAGATATATTATTTATTTTCTGCATCCACTGAAGCACAGCAATTGTACTTTTCTTCTGTGGGCTGGTTTTCCATCGGAGTCTGGGAGTAAGGAAAAAAGAGCTGAAGAATAAGGATGATCTCTACAAAGAGGGAAGCATATTGTAGTATTCCAGGAAAAGATGGAAATATGATGTCTCTGAGCTCTCTCTCTAAATTTGTGGGTTTTAGCTGAAGTGGATAGGTCTGATTATTATTAAGGAATTTTTTGTTCTGTTTTGCTTAATGAAATTCACTTCTACACAGACCAAGCAACTTAATGTCAGAATTTGTGATTTAGAGAAGGGAGAGTGAACTGCATCGCATTTCTTTGATAAGTGAATAAAGTTGTGTAATACCTTTGAATTGCCTGGTAAGTCCATGAACACAACTGGTTTCCCCAGGAGAAGAAGTGAGGGCGTGGAGGGAGGGATGAACCTATGAGACAAATGAAGTCCTCTGTGTAGTTAGGTGAATGCTGAGACAACTCTCTAAATGAACTATTTTCATCAGTGTCCCTGAAGAAGATTACTGGGAAACGAAATAGAAAACAATCCCACCCCTTCATACCTACATTAAAAAGAAAGAGTTCCACATACTATTGTCTAGAGGATAATTTCTCTTCATTTTCCCATATATAAGCAGGCGGCAATAAGAAATAGATTTGAAATTAATTTTGCTCAAAGTAGTTGAAATGAAATTTTTGAAAGTGTTTAACTTGACAACAGATCATAGAAATTCACAACAAAGCTTACATTAGCTAAAGTAATTGGTAAAGCAACTGGAGAAATTTAAAATAAAGGTAAATAGGAATCTTATCATCCCTTAAACTCCCAGTATCCTTATCTGTTCCCATCTGGGTTCTGCTGGTCCCATTACCAAGCATGAGGCAGCAACAACAGGAACTAGTAGAGAGGAGTAAGCTGTGTGTGCC
The DNA here is from genome assembly GCA_013398175.1 of Climacteris rufus. NCBI lineage: Eukaryota > Metazoa > Chordata > Aves > Passeriformes > Climacteridae > Climacteris > Climacteris rufus. The sequence goes on along the minus strand of VZRZ01006734.1, from coordinate 77,855 downwards.
TTTATTTTATACAGAGGGAAGGCTTGCCATCCATCATCACAGTTCCGGAGGGACAGGCAATCCTGAATCTTTCCTCTATGATGCTTTCCACCACAACACAAAGAAATCTCAGTGAGAGAGAGAGAGCACATGAGTGCTGAGTGTACCAGCACAAGGGTAGAAATTGAAGAAAACCCAGAAAAGTCATTACTCATCAGTCTTAAGATTTACAGCCTTCAAGGTCTGGGAGAGGGGAGCTGACTACAGGCAACAGCAGCAGACACTGCTACCCCTCAGCTAACGCATGACCTGCTCTGACTGCCCAGACCTGGGTAGGCAGATGATGGGAGAAGAACAGGGAAAGTTCCTGCTGCTCAGTTCTTGAGATGCTGCCCTTGTACAACTGCCTTGTACAATTCAGAGCAGCAACACTCACCATCGGATCTGTGAAGGGCAGTGAGCAGCCAGCAGCAATTCTGGTAGCCAGTGAAGGATTTTTCAGGATGAGAGCTGAGTACAATGAAGGAGAGGTAGGCAAAACATTCCCCAGAGCTGTGGTTTCTGGAAACAGGTGGATACAGAGGCAGACCCTTGCATGCAGAGGATTGCTGGATTCATGGGGTTTCATGGGGTTTACCCTGGTAAAGGTTGGTGGTTCAATGAGGTGTAGTACTGAGGTTCCTATGACCCTCATTGGCATCCAGCAGAACCTTGTATGAGGAGGATGAAATACAAGCAAATTGAGATCCCAAAGCTCATGCAGACGTTTCAATCTAGGCTGAAATCTTGGCAGACAGGACATGCCAGTGGGACACACGACACTGAGTAGTCCTGGGAAGATGATGTTAATTATTCTTGTCATTAAGAGCAGCAAGAAATGAGTCTTTGAGAACAGCTTGTCTCACATACAGACATACTCACATGCACCCAGGCACAAATCAAGGCAGGTTTTAGAAGAAAAGGTTGTTGTTCAGTGTAGAGGAAACTAAGTCAATATTATCTTTTAATACCAAATCCAAAAGGAGGCAAGCTGTCCCAAAGAATGAGCCAACAGAAAACACAATTCACAGAAATATGACAGATCAAGGGGCCTCAGCTGAACAAATTAGCATGTGCAAATATTTGGTCTGACGAGCTTGATGGAGATTTAAATTGTAGAGACCACATTAACAACTGACATCCCAAACTGGAGTTGCAATAAAAAGGACCTTTCCCAACCCAGGAATTGTTTTTCCTGCCTTGTTTTCTTTTACTTAGCAGAAAACATTTTTCCCTCGCCCTGTGAGAAACAAGTGTTTTTTTATCTCTGTGCTTGCTCTCACTTTTCTGATGAGTGCTCTGAGTTTAATAAGCTGCTGTCAGACATGTGCAGTTAAAGCTTGCAGTTGTGTTTCTGTTTGCTCTTGTTCTTGCACAGCATAATTCAAGTGGTGTTGCTTTTACAAGGCATGATGCAACTCCTCACAGGAACAGTGCAAGACAAAAGTGAGGTGTTTATGGAGCACTGAAGCATCCCTCCCCTGCTGTGGGACATATGTGCAAGGAGAAGGTCTCCTGTAGTCCTTCTTCATCCTAAAGCCATCTGGGTTTTTCCAAAGTGCTCCCTGAATAAAGAGGACAGGAAGAACTATGTTTTATATGCATGGAAAATGCACAAATTACCTTTTTTTACCTCCCCTGTAGAATAATAAAAAGGCTTGGGTTGGAAGGTACCTTAAAGATCATGCAGTTCCAACCTCCTGCCATTGGTAGGGATGACACCCTCTAGATCAGATTGTTCCATCCAACCTGGGCTTGAACACTTCATATGATTTCATTTTCCATTCTTTTGCATGTATAATAGAATTAATACTAAGATCATCTGAGTGGAAGCCAAATTTTGCACCCAACGAGACTGAGAGAAACAAATTGTTCTGCTTTGATTTGGTTCTTGATCCCAAGAAGAGAGAATATGAAGCACAGTCCAAGTTCTTATATGTACACATTGGTCTTTTTCCCTTTACTGCCATAAAAAGCAAGGGAAAAAAATAATGCTGGAAACTCCTACGCTCCAGTGTACGGTTAGTTAACACAAAACTTTCAGGAGTGAATTACCCTGCTAATGTCAATATGTCTGCTACACTCAGTTAGAGCAAGGTGCTTGCTTTTGTATTTATTATACTTATCTCAATTGCTATTCACAGTCTGGATCCTCATTTCGGCTGCCATTTTGTACTGATCACTGTGCTAGACCAAGGAAAAGCTTGTGACCACATGGTAGCATTTGGCTGCTCACCCGTTCTCAGGATTTCACCCAGTTCTCATTGACTTTCAATGGCATCTGGATCACTAATTGCCACAGGCATTTCTCAAAGTCTCAGCTACAGTATCCCAAAGTAGGCAGGCTACTTTAAAGTCTAACCACATAAAACAACAGGTTCCTGCCTCCAGGCATTTGCACCTACTGTTAGATGCTTATCCTTAAGTGGAAAATGTAAGTCAAGCAAGGCAGAGTAGTTATGGCAAATCTCAGGCCACAACGTGTAGCTGTAAATTTTAGGAGAAGCTGAACTAGTCCAATGAGCATTATCATCCCCCTTGCAGTGACCATCACCAGAGGCAGCAGGAAAGGTGCTGAGCAGCCTGAGATTTGAGGTGCAGGATTTATTTTGTGCATTGCCACTGATGTCCAGGACAACCTCTGCCAGGTCATTTAACCCCTGTGCCATTTTTCTCTCGTAAGTCACAAAGTGTTGAGAATAGCAAACAACTTCCATTATCCATACACAAAGGAGCTCATCTTGGAAACTCTGGCATTGGCTGGAATCTGACATGGAAAAGTTTATGAGAAATAATAGCTGCAAAGTATTTCTGTGTCCTCAAAAAAATTGTGTGGACTCGTCTGCACTGTGTGAGTTGACAGTACCCACTTAACTGACCTGTGAGTGGCTGTACTTGTTTTTGGCGAGCTTTTATCCTTCACAGCCCCACAGTTTCTGCAGGGCAAAGGAAATGCTTTTAAACAAGATGATTCAGAACAGAGGAAAACAGCATGGCATGTAAACAACTTTGCGTAAACAAGTATGTGAGGCAGGAAAAATAAAAAGGAAACCTCCTCTGTCCTAAACAACAGCAGAACCATTGCAGAGGTCAGAATGGCCAGGGCTGTAAAAAGCTTCTAAAAATGCATTTGCTGCTGTTCAATCTCAAGTTTTATGAAGATGAGCCCAATGAAGATTTGGTCTGCAGCATTTCTGGCTGTAGTCTAAAATGCTGCTCAGGATGTCTTTAAAGATTTAAAAGGAATTTAGCTTTAGCCTTGTTTGTGTGTTATTATTGTTGGTTTTTTTCCAAACCACAGAATTGTCGAGAGGTTTTATACCTTTTCTACTTTCTCCCTTCAAAGATCACAGTTAGACTCATCACCCAATTATTTTGTTTCCATCTTGTAAACAAGGTCTGGGGAATAAGATAACAAAGAACATATATCTGCTTGTAACATGCATACACGGAAAGAAATTATGCATAATAAAATTTAATTTCAATTTCCTGTAATAAGGCACCCTATGAAATGGGAAAAAGAAAAGAGGAGACACAGTCTGTACTGTGTAGTTCTACCCTGCTCTGAAGGCTGCTAAATGGAAAATTTCATTTTCAATAAACCTTTATCGACATATTTAGTAATATTAATAAATTATTCGAATAGAAAGAGAACAAAAGTTCTCATGAAAATATCCACAGATGTTACTTAAGCAGTCTTTCCCACAACACCCTGGAATATAGGAAAGCCAGATTTCTCATTTCTAAAAATCTGAAAACTAAGTTGACTATGAAGCTCAAATCAAAGATTCTTCAATTGGGTTTTTTTTTGCTTATTTCATCTTTCTTTTCCAAGTTTGGTCAAAACCAAAGACAGTAAACATTTAAACTGGAATTTTTACAATTAGGTTTTAAAAATTTTTGCTTGCAGTATAATTTTAGTTGGCTGTGCTCTTTCAAAAATGGCTGGAATAATGGCCTATCTGCATGTGTGTTCAGAATATAACATATAACATAACATATATAGTATGCAATATACATCATATGTCATATAAATAAATAAAAATATATAAAATAAAAATAAAATAATAATCTGCTGCAATATTTTTTCTCCTTCATTTCATAGTCTGGAAGCCATCTCAGGAGCTTGAGAGAACCTCTTTGGAGATCCTGGGTTGAAGGTAGATGTATATTTTTCAGGTAAATACTGCACTCTTTAAAGACATGGTTCTTGGACTGTCTAAGTAGGTTGGTGACAACACCCTGTAGTTGTCAGTGGAAAGATGGGACTATTCTAAATAGAACAAAATGCTTCCCATAATCAAATGTTAGATAAGACATTACCATAGCCAAAGTTATATTTTCTACTATGCAGGTTGCATATATCAAGAAAAGTGGGGGAAATAAATAAAACCTCCCTCATTAGACCTGCAGCCTGAGGATGGGAGTGGTGTAAGCACCACCACATGTTTCTGAGGTTTGCAAAACCAGAAAATGCATGAACGATGCAAATCAAGGCAAGTCTATGAAGCACTTTAGAGTCTACGTAATATTTTGGTTTTCCTTAGTAACTATTCTCTCTTAAATGTATGACTTCTGATAGGAAAGTGCAGATGCTGGTGTTTGTCCTTGCTGCTTTAGACGTGCATACAAGTGTCTCAGTCCTGATTTGGCAAAAAAGAAACAGTTATCCTGATTTCAAAGGAGATCTCTTGATATTAGGGCATCTTTAAGGCCTTAAAAATATCCATAGGATTCCAGCACACATTTAAAGATAATCAGATGCCTATGCATCCTTTCTGAAGTGGGCCCAAAAGCCCAACTGAGGCTTTCAGAAAGCCTCTAATCCTTACAGACCTCAGGGTATGCTTTCCCATTCGATTGTTATCTCACCATCTTTTCTTGAGATTTTGCCAGCAATGTGTGTGCCACTGCTGGCTTTGAGAAGGATGAGAGATCACCTATTTTGGAAATGCTATGTGTTTGCAGTGTCCAGCTGTGCTGGGGATTTCTGCTTTGCCAGTTTTCCCTCAATACAGAGGATGTGGAGGCATCAGGGCTCATGGGGAGCCTCCCTTCTGAAGTCTTCCATAAGCATCACCATATAACTCAAATCCATGCATCAGCCAACCACCTTTGCCTGTTCTTTATAAAAAGTCTGTAGAATGTCAAGGATTTCTGAATCAACAGTGTTCCTGTAGATTTTCCTTCAACATTTTCTTTTTCCTTATAAATTTTAAGCTGAAATTTCATTTCATCAAATGCATAGTTGAGCCACTGGATTCTAATGAGGGCTGAGCATGGAAGTATATTTCCATGCTTTTACTGGTCATTTCACCCAAAGGTGATGTCTTTCAAGGCTGAAAGAAATTCATCAAAGGAAAAGATGATGGGGGAAGCCAGCCTCTTCTCACTGCCTGCTGCCAGTCCAAGCAGAAGTGAAATGAGGTCTCAGAGCTCAAAGGGAGTGTGAGATGGAGAGATGCTTGTAGTTCACTGTGCACCCTTCTCCCTTGAGCCTCAGGAGGACATTTTGATGGTGCAATAATCAGAAAGATGAATTCTCTGATGCTCTGAACACACTACCAAAAGGCGAAGCCTCCCCTTTTCTGCTGAACCCTTACGTGAGCAGTGTTCATGCAATGACAAATCTTATAGAACCCCATGTGTGCACAAGGAAACCAAACCCCCAACATCTTTTTTACTGGTGCTGGGTAATCTCTGGTCCCAGGGCAGGGTCTTAGTACAGCACAGCACCTTCATTGACAACACCACTTTAATTAATATTGAATTACTTGCCACAAAGGCCACCAACCTATGCCAACCCAGACCGCAAGGCTGCAATTTATATTGTCCTAGCTGCTCTAGAGACTCTCCTTTTGGCTCAGAAGGCAGGTACCCTGCTCCTCAAGGAAAGCTGCCTTGATTTCTTAACATCCCCTGTTCACCAGCAGAGAGCTTGAATGATAAAGTAAAATTAATAACGTCAGAATCACAGAATGATTCAGGTTGGAAGGGACCTTAAAGATCATCTACTTGCAACCTTTATGACATAGACAGGGACCCTTTTAGCAGTAGAAGCATTAAGGGTAAATCTGATCAGTTGTAAATATCTAAAGAAAAGTTTCAGAGTAAGGCACACTTCACTCCCAAAGAAGCAAGGTAGAATGTATTTATGTTTTAAAATCAAGGGAAATAAGGATAGAAGGTTAAAATTAAAAATAAGATAAAAAAGCTTAAAGGAATTATTTTCTTTCCCCCAGGAAATCACTACTTGAAAATTTCATGGACAACACAGCCACTTGAATAATGAATGAAGTAGATTGGTTGAAATGTAGTGAAATTGCCCTCTCCCCAGCTTTCTTTTAATCTTTTGTGGCCCTACAAGAAGCCTTAGAAGAGGCAGTCCTGTGACTTGATAATCCAGACTCCTCCAGCAGCTGATCTTAATCAGTCAGTAAGACCTGATGCCACTATATTATATTTTCAAGCAGGAACCTCAAATTCCCATTTTGATGACTAAACACTTGTTGGTTTTACATCTGCTGAATTAAAACAGAGAAAAACCACCAACGAAACCAATACTAACCACAAACAACATAAATGACTAAATCCACATTGCTAATAGTTTCTTAATTGCTAATGTGAAAGACCATAGCAGTTCTGATTGTCACTCAAGTTATTTTACAAACTGCATATTACAAATATAATGATTTTGAAATTGTAATGGTGTTGAATTAGCAAATGGATGGGACAGAATGGTTTCTGTGTCAGGGGGCCCTACATTATGATTGATAAGGTTTCCCATCTGTGTAACTCCTGGGATTGCAAAACATTTACCAAAAATTAATTTCCCATCACATAGAACACCCTAGGAAGTAATGAGATGTTTGTGTTTCACAGAAGTTAAAAACACAGCCATAACAAACTCAATGGCTTGTGTGTACTCTGCCACCAGGTCCACTGCAGCATTCAGACCAGGAAAGCTGATTTTTATAGAAATTGATATGCATCTATTTTTCCATGGAGCTGTGTCTTGTAATTATTTTTTGGTGTTTCTGGAAAGAAGCAGACTTCAGCTGGAGTCACATCTTCAGCACCCTTCTGAGATTCCACTCTTCTCTCTTGCAAGTGGTGAGTTCTTCCTGAGCCCCCCTAGCTTAGGTTGTCCAGAGGGTCACCTTCACCGCAGGACCCAAACAACACTTGGGACTGTTTTTTGACTGGGAAGTGGTAGCAGGGACATTGACAAAAAGAGAAATAGAATAATGGAGTCATTTAGTCTGGAAAAGGTTTTTAAGATCAGCAAGTCTAACCAGGAACCCAGCAGTGCCAAGTCCACCAGTAAAATCATGTCCCTAAGTGCCACATTACTCATATAAGAACAGTGAGATCACGTGAACCTACTTTTTGAAGAAAGAAGCCTAAACCCAGATTTTTTGCTTTTTATTTGTGCATTGCACAAGTCTTGGTATTTTTTATTTTTCTCCTTGAGTGTGGTCCTTGGCAGTGTACTCTAGTGTTTGGGAAAGTCTGTGGCTGGTTAGACTTCTCTGCAACAGCAGGGATTTAACGTATGTCTTCCTTGCTGTACAGAGCTTTCAAGAGAACTGAAATAAGCTTTAAACACTTTTGCATATTTTCTTAATCAAATGGTACTAAAGAAATCAGGACAAAGTGCACAGTCATAAACTGATTTTCCTTTAATGAATAAAAAAATAAACTATTTTAGAGTGCACCTTCAAAGAACCAGCTTGACATTACTTGAAATGAAATGGCAGAGAGAAGAAGCAAATTCTGGCATTCGTTTGTTTATCTATACATCAAACATTTGGCCCTCTTCTTCTCCATGCCTTACAGAGATGAAGGAGGTCTGGTGGCACCAAGCTAACTATATGCACTAGAAACGCATCCAAGTAGCCATGGTATTATTTAACCATCTACTTTTAGAAAATACCATCCCACTGTTGAGGTCAGCCTGATATAGATAGAAAAATAGATTTCCATATGTTAAGGATTGACCTGAAACTCCTCAGAATTCTACTATAATTATTAGGAAAAATTTATTCACCAAAACGGTTGTCAAGCACTAGAAAAGACTGCCCAGAGAAGTGGTGGAGTCACGATCCCTGGAGATATTTAAAAGACAGGTGGATGTGGCTCTTTAGGACATAGTTTAGTGGTGAGCTTGGCAGTGCTGGGTTGATGGACTTGATGGTCTTAGAGGTTTTTTCCAACCTAAACATTGTATGATTGTATGATTCTAAGATATTTACAGGGTTAAAAGTCTCCTCTGGAGAAGCCAACAGCTGATGAATATATCAGCTTAACTCAATTCCATTTCCCTCCTGACTATGCAAAATGGAGCTACACCAGCATGCCCAAGATGAGAATCAATTACTCCTCCTTCTCATGCTGCTAAATATTCAGATCCTGTTGGTGTATCTCCTCCTGTTTGGCTGCAGGTCTCTTGCAGGCTAGCAAGGAAATCAGATGCAAATCACATAGGTGATTCCTCAGCGGGAGGACAGAGCTGTGGCTGCCAAGCAGGAGGCAGGCTGCCTTTGTGTTTTTCAGAGTCACATAGCAGTTAGCCACACGGTTCCCATTGACTTTCAAATGGGAAATATGTAGATGTAAGTCAGACTTATGGAAATGTAGCCTTTCACTGTATCATTAGTTTTTTGTTTCCACATCACAGAAACTCATGATTTATTTTGAATATTTAAACTATGTCAGTGCAAGTGCATCTTTCTTTTTTTCTTTTTTGGTTCTTTTGGTGACTGTGAAATAAGCAACTGCAACATTTTGGCATGGCAGCATAAAGAAGTTAACATAACTGTAAATGGGTCTATTTTGCACATCATCTAATCTAATTGCAACACATGTAATATCCTTGTAATTATAGTACAGGAATATGGAGGGGGTCACCTGAGTTGTGTTCCTCTTTGCTGGACAAATCAATTAGTCTGTATGCCCCATCTTTAAAGTAGAAATAATACCTTAACACATGGAAGTTTTAAGCCTTTTTCAAGGCTTGAGGAGTGCTCTTATATTTTTGGATTCAGTGCAACATACTATCTAGGCTGTATACAGATATCAGCAAGCTTGAGACTATTATAGTTCCTTCAGTCACACCATCCCACTAAACATCTTTTATTGCCACTTATGTCTATGGTTTAAGACTGGGCTACATGGGACACAGTCAGCAGAATTTCCTGTCCTCATGTTAACACCAAAGAAAACTAGAAATTAGCTCCACCAAACGTAAGGCTACATCCAGTTTCAAACTGAGATTCAGCAGTATCTTTTTTTTTTTTTTCTCCTCAAAATCTTACACAGTCCTGAACACTTAGATTTAGCAGAATCCCTCACCTGATGGTTTGATTTATCTTGCTCCAGCCAGCAAAGCAGTTGAGCTACTTAGCAATTCTGCTGAAATTACTGCTGAAAAGCACAGGCTGGTGTGTCTCTCTGAATCATGTCCTTATCACAAGAACTTCAGGGGCCACCAGCTGATCTGACCAAGGAGCTAAGAGGGATCATTTCTCTTAACTAAGCTTTTCTCAGAGGGAAATGGATATTTGCATATTTTAACAAAAGTATTAAGTTTTTATTAGTTATAAGGAAGCATAACGTATCTGTCTATATATTATCCTTCCACAAGTACCTATCTATACCTTATTTTACTATTCAGGACACTTTGTTGAAGCCTCTACCTTTGTGCAGAACTAGAAATTACTGGCCTCATCATTTTCTGAATTAAGGGACATAAATCAGTGAAATTTCAGTGATGTAAAACTGTTGGGGAAAGACAAGAGGGCCCTTTATTCTCATTGTTCTGTCTTTGATACACTCAGTCCAACAGCCTTCAACATACAACCCCTTGCTACTACAGACTGCATTCCAACAGGAGTCTGACAGAATATTTGCAAGGAGTGTGGCTAAACTATTTTGTTGGTTTGGGTTTTTTTGTTTGGTTTTGTTTTAGTTTTTTTTTGTTTTGTTTTGTTTGTTTGTTTGTTTGTTTGTTTGTTTGTTTGTTTGTTTGTTTGTTTGTTTGTTTGTTTGTTTGTTTGTTTGTTTGTTTGTTTGTTTGTTTGTTTGTTTGTTTTGTTTTGTTTTTTTTAATGGAGCAGAGCTAAATAATATACTGGCACAGCCTGCCCAGGGAAGTGGTTGATTCATCAGCCTTGGAGAGCTTTAAAAGACATGTAGATGTGGTGCTTAGGGACATGGTTTAGTGGTGGTTTGACAGTGTTAAGTTAATGGTTGGACTGGATGATCTTAGAGGTCTTTTCCAACCTAATGCTTCTACGGTTCTAAATGCAGCACATAACAGACTCTTCCCAATAGGCATCTATTAATCAGAGACCAATAAGATGCTTCATGACTGGGACAGCTTGTAAACAGAGAAGTGTGCCAAATAATTTACTACACATACTCTCCAAGTTTACAGAAGAATTTGGGTTGAGTTTGATGTTTCATCAGTGACACAATAGTGCTAGAACTCTGGAAAAAGAGGTGGGTGAAACAGTTTGCAAAGAAACAGACAATTTTCTAACAATCTGAACTATTATTTAACTGTCTGGTTGAAAGGCTTGGGACAGACTATAAAAAGAGAGTGCGATTACAAAAGAGGAATGAAATTAATGCAGTTTGTTACTTAGGAGGATCCTTCTTTCTTGTGAAACCTTTGCAAAAGTAATAATTTGTGCTGACATTGACCTGCTTTTGGAAGGATCTTGTATTTATTTACTTCACAGGTTCCCAGATGCTTTTGTGTGGCATTAATATCGGTAATGACTGGGTCTCTTCTCCTAATAAGATATAATGGAGATGAAAAAGAATTTCTATGGCTGCTGCAAGAAACAAGCACTATGTTCAGATCCTGAAAATTCAGCTGCCTGTTATCCTCCTGCACCCATAGAAAAGATTTAAAATATGTATGTGAGGGGCTGAACAGGTGGAGAGGAAGACAGCCTGGGAGAAATGAATGTGCAGCCCCTGTTCCCACATGTGCCTGAGCCTCAAGGTGTTTATTGCCCTTGCTATCAATAAAAGGCTTTGCAAGAGTTTTTTTTTTTCCAGAACATGCCTTCACCATTTTTTTTTTCATTTCTTTCTCTCATATTTTTTGCAATCTCAGCCAAGCTCCTTTCTTACGGATATATCAGGAAGTTCTTTATAGGCAATTTTTTTAGAAAAAGCAGAATACAGGGATCTTGGCAGGAATTTTGGTGACCTACAACCAAAGGTGCTGAAACAGCAGGAAGGAAGGGGAAGAACCAGTTTTCAAGCTAGGAAATACTAGAAACTTAATCAAAGGGTTTGGAGACATACAACCATACTACGTCTCTGTGTATGTGTTTTGTTATCACAAACTGGTGAGGAAGATGAAACCAGTGTTCACAATCTGGTCTTGCAGGTGCTGCCTGAACGTTTCATCCCTGTCATCTCCAATTGCTCTTCATCCTTTCTTTCAGTCTTTATTCTCCTTTCCCCTGATGATGACAAACAGGGGCACAAAGAATTAGGGAAGAACAGAGTGAAGTGCTTCTTTCCAGCAGCCACTCGAATTTCAAACAGAATACTGAAAGAACCAGTACAAAGGAACAGAGTTGTTGTTTTTTTTTTCCCCTGCTTGGTCCTTGTTAAGCTTCACAGCTCAACAAGTGTCCTATTTTGGAAGAGAAAAGGTAACAAAGACATCCACTCACTTCTCGAACTTGTTAATTAACCTTTTTTTCTTTCCCTGTCTACATTTCTCTCTGGTACTCTTTCCTAATATTGCCTTTTGTGAGACAAGATGGTGGAAGGTGAGACAAAATGGCAGAGGGATTCCAGTAACTGGGAATCTTTTCAAGCAAAGCATGCTCAGAGCATATGCAAAGGTGCTGCCTCTCTTCTTAGATCATTCCCTTGGCAGCAGGATGTGACAGGCAAAATCAAACCAATATTCAGAGATTTTCAGCTGCAGATCTTAAGAACTGGCAAGGTTTTTATTGTTGTTTTCCAAATGGGAAAGCAAAGAGACGGGGAATTTGAAAACATATGGTGATAGAATAATGAATGGGTAAACAGACTCATTCCAGGCTGTGTCCTTCATTGAACTCAAAAGCAATTAACAATCTTAGATTCAATATTAGAATAATAGATAGCAACCATGATTTCATGACCAGAAAGTAGCCACTGCTGTCTTCAGCCTCCTTCTCCCAGAACTGAAGTACAAAAGTAAATTTTGGAAGACATAAATCAAAACTCATCATTGAGTTTTGCCATTTTGCTACCCAGTGTGTTCCCACTGACTCCTGTTGAGCTAAGATCAAACAAATCATGGAAAAGTCAGGTCAAAACTCAGTTTTACCACCAAAAGCATCTTTTATCTGCAGATGTCCCATTCATTAGGAAGCTGCAATTTTGTGTCTATAAAGATGATAACAGATACAAGAATCTTGTTGTTTACTGGGATATTCTTCTGGCCCTGAAGCCAATTCACAATTGTATTAATATAAATTTTGGATATCTACTACGTGTTTAATTTAGCTAAGAACAAAACAATGAGCAGTATCTCAGCAAGTATTTGGTTACCTTCTCATCTGTATACCATGAGGGGACACATGGAATAAGATCTGTTGCTGAAAAAAAGACATCCTTTTATTACACTGGTTGCCAGCACCCCTGAAGTTTAAAAAAATTAAAAAATGAGAAAAGTAATTAAAGCATGCTAGGCCTAATTACTTCCCTGCCTGCTTCAGCAGTGTTTTGGTGGGGAGAAATCGTAGTACTTCAAACCCCTGTATCTACTTAAGAACTGCTATCGCCAAGCCTTCTGCTGAGTAGAAAGCTGGAATTCTCTCCTCTCAACTGGACAGCCTCCTGCTTTCATCAAGAAACTTGACATTTTCCATAGCCAGCTCCACATGAAACTCATTCCATAAGGTACCATTTGAGATCCAGGGATATGAATGGGAAAATACAAGTTTATATTCTCAACATATTGAGAATGTTGTGAATTGGATGCTGCTTGTTGAAGGATGCTGGGAATATTTAAACTTAGAGGGAAAATACTCACAAATAAACAAGGTTGTTGGAAGGAAGAGGATGGTTCATGTTTAACAGTTCCTGTAGCTATTCCAAAATTGTCTATTTTAGAGGTACAAAGGTTGATACAGAAAGGCCCCGGAAACATGACAATGATTTTGATGATGATGATGATAATGATGATGATAATAGTAAAACAAAAACCAGAAGAAAATATTTTACAAAGAACGAAAGAAAAGGCAATATCCAAAAGGGAAGAAAAATAGTGGCAAGATAAATCAGGGAAAATTAATATAAAAAGCAATAAAAAAAATAGGAGCAAATATGCATTGTATACCAAATGTCTACTATGTTGTTTTGGGGGCTATTTTCTAAAAAAAAAACCAAACCAAAACACCCAACAAAAAACCACCCAGATTTGAAGCCAGGGGAAAAAAAAAGTTATTGGAATAAGGGGAAAATGAATATTTCAGAAGTACTTTTTTCTATTACTCGGCACTCATCCAGCTACATCTGGAATACTGCATCCAGCCGGGCCCCCAGCAAAAGAAAGCTGTTGACAAACTTCAGGGAGTCCAGTACAGGCCACCAATGTGATCAGGAGGTTGGAGGAGGTTGAAGCACAGGATGTACAAGGAAAAGCTGAGAGAGCTGGGTTTGTTCAGCCCAGATACTCAGCAGGGATTTCATAGCTGCCTTACAGCACTTCTGAGCAAGTTTACTAAGAAGACAGAGCCAAGCTATGGTGCATGACAGGGAAGGACCCATCTGGATAAAATGAAAAAAAAATCCAGTATGAGAGTAAGCCCAAATAAATTGTGGGCCCTCCATCCTTTGAGATTTTGAAGGCCCCACTGGAGAAATCCCTAAATAATCTTTTCTCAACTCACAGTTGACCCAGCAGTGAGCAAAAGCTTGAGCTGGAGACCTCCTGAGGTTCCTTCCAACCTGCATGACCCTCCAATCCTAGGAAAGTTTCAGCAGAAACATTTTAGATAGAGCAATTTGGAAGACCTAAGGGCTAAAAGGAAAAGTGAAAAGCTGTAGTTACTGAAATATAGGGCAGTCCAGACACAGGCCAAAACATTTTGGCATTTAAAATGAAACTTTTGTAAAGAAACAAGAAGATGAAATAAAGAAACTATGGTGAAGGATGTCAGACTAGTCAGAATCACAATCTGTGAATCTGTTCTTTCTACTAAAGAATAAAGCATAATGTGAAAAGTGGGCTAGGTCAGACAATGTTTTCCCTTTACTTCTACCTTTTGAACAACCATGGAAGGACAGATTCTCCAGAATGTAATTCAGTGCTTTCCTTTCTACCCTACACAAATAATTTCAGTTTATATTTGTTTTTGAAAGAAGTTAGTAATTTACATATCTGTTTTAATGTGAATAGCTTATGCAGATGTAAGCTTTTTGTTGTCATCCTTTTTATCATCAAGAACTTGTATACTACATTGACACACGCTGGCTCTTGTGTCTTCAGGTCTATCATTAGTCTTCTTTCTATGTGACATGGATAATAAGAGAAGCTGCAAGATGTACAAGAATATGATGTTGAAATGTTTGGATAGGTTGTAACAAAGTTTGGACAGGAAGTGCTTTAGCAGAGGCCAGATTTTCTAGAGGTGTAAACTTTTGTTTGATAACAGACAAAAATTATAGTCCACTTTGCACTGGGGCCACATTCTGATTGCTTTTTTAATGTTTGCACTTGATTCTTCATCAAGTTTTGCCACTCCTTGGGAAACATTTGTAGGCATTCCTGAGGGTAAAGGGAGCTTCGGTCTGACTCTCTGCTGAGGCCATGATTTTAACAAATTGTAGTATGTTTGACATTTAGGAAGAAAATACAGCTCATATGTATCACCAAATGGTAGCAGCTGTACAAAATAACGTCTACGAAACTTTCTTTTGCATTGACTATTACATATGTTCAACAGTTTAGTGATGTCCTGGAGTTTCATTCCTTGGAATGGAAACTCAATCATTAAATTTGGTGCCAAGGCTGTTTTTCAAGACTTTGCATTACAGTTGCTTTGCTACGTGACTAAAAAATGCAATTGGGAACAAAAAATGGTGCTTCCCACTCTTTGCTGCCACCTCCTCAGACCACACCACAAATCCTCACCATCTTGGCCTTTTATTTGCCATTTGTCAGTTACAATGGATATATTAGAAAGATTGCTCTCACAGAGAGAGCTTGTGAACTGTTAAGGAACTCATTGACAGGTTGACTAAAACATCCATAAGTTCACATGCCTGAGTTCTGTGCAGCTGGTTTGATCTTTCCAAGATTCACAATGTCCTGACGATGACTTTGAGGCATGTTGTTAGATGAAGAATTATGGTGTCATACTTCTGTAATTCTAACAATGAAGAACTTTTCCAAATAATTCTAAATTTTGTTTAGTCTTACTTGAGATCAAGTATTTTTCTAGAGAAAACGTGCTAAAAAAATTTCCACACATTCACTGACAATCTTCCAATAATGTATTACAAGCAAATGGGACCACAGGAAATATAGTGCGGCATTCACATTCCTACCACTAGTCTGTAAGACTTTATCTCCTTTGCTTCATGGGTTGATGAGATGAAGAGTCTGGTCTAAGTGACATGTTTTTCCACTGATGATAGAAGTAATTGCCACTGTGTACTCAGGGACAAGTGTCAGAGACTGGAGGTATCAGGTGATATCTGTACAACAATAAAGTAGCTCTCATACTGATAGAAGATGTCTTAAGAAGAACTTGCCACACTAAGGCTTATATCCACCATATTTTTGATATCTTTTATTTCAAGATCTCTCCACAAGATAGAACCTTGAGGCCATCTGCATTTTTGGAGACTCTTCCATGCTAGTAATTTCTAGGGATGCAAGTAACCTGGAAAGGAACATAGAGCCTTAAAATACAGTGGAGAAAACATTTTCCCGTGATGCTTTCAATTACACTTCATTGCAGCTGGTTACTATAGAGTTTTAGTTATTCTACAGGCTCCAAATTTTGCCCAAATGTGGGCAGTGCTGACAGATTGCTGGAAGCCAGATAGTGACAGAAAAAGCAGGACAGACTATTCTCTGCTACTAAGACATACAGTGGTGATTTGCTGGAGACACTGAATTTCAGTACCCCCTTTGACAGGCACCTTCATCTTACACTTGTGAAGTTGAATAAAGTAGAATTGTTGCCTCCTGGGGTACATAGTCTACATGATTTGCTCAAATACCACTGAAAGCTCCAGGGCCCAAAATCTCTTGTGATGGGCTGGACAGTGCATGCAGCCACTACTGCTGTTCTGATCCACACCTGACACTAGGAAACATTTGCTGTCACAGAATCAAAACCAGCCACAGCTAAAATTTCTGAGAAGACCAAAAGAAAAATATCATAAGAAAAGGAGAGAGGGGAGTTAAAATTAACTCAGCTGCTTCGTTTGGCATGTGATATTCCAAGGGATCAAGAGGATTTATATAAGAAAAATGCACAGAAGTCATACCGTTCATTGCTGTTCATTATCAAATTACTATATTTTATATCATGTTTCAACCTTCTTTCAGGCTTTGCCTCGTAACACACATGATTAGAAGGGAATTAATAAAAGCAACTTTTAGTGACTACTTAAAAACAAAAAAGAAAAAGACATTTTTACAATATTTTTAAAGAATACTTCATTAAGCAGAGGGAGGTATACTACAGACAGAAAATTCCATGCCCATGAAAACAGTACAAAATTTCCAAGCCTTTGCCTTTAATTGCATCCAAAAGTCATAGTTGCCCAAACAAAAGAAGTAATGGGGTGAGTGTTTTATGTTTCATTGTGTCTTTATAAATTTCCATCACTCAGTATGAAAGAGGCACCAAGTCATTGGTGCCAAAGATCTGCATTTTTTTGCTGGTCTAGTTGCTAGAGGTATTCTTTTTTCCCAAATGATTTTAGGCATTCATGACTATTCCTGTGCCTCACAATGGCATGTTCACATAGTGCTTTTTCTCTGGTGGCCTCAAATTCTCTAGGCAAGTAATTTATTTTACATCACTGTGCTGCAGAGAAGAAGCTCTGGAGAAGACAGAATCAGACTAGTGGGTTGCTCAAAGTCTGAAGTCAATGGTTAGAGACAGTAAACTTTTATTTGTATATTTTATTATTAACTGCTTTCTGTCCTCTGTTGTGCAAAGGCACAAGATAAATGCATGGTACAATGTTTGAAAAAACTATCCTCATTCCTAAAAAACAGGACTTTCTGAGTTGTTTTTTCATTTTACCAAAATTAGTCAGACAAAAATCCTTATAGAAGGTACACTAACTAATGAGGGAAAGCAATACTTATAGTCTTACTGTTTGAAAAATACCGAGAACTATAAAGAATAATTTTTCTTCCTATAAATGAGAAAACAGGAGGATCCAGACAGAGCAAAAATATGTCTGAATGAATCACACATCGACGTGTGATTTGATTTTCACTGTGGCTTTAATTTAAAGAATATATTCATTTCCCCCTCCTTTTCAAGTTCTTTTCTCAGCCTTCATTTTTTTAACATACAAAGAGAGCTAGAAAGACGGGAAATAAGTTATGGGTGTCCTCTCCATACATGTGGATACAGAGCTTGGAAAGAATGATGAGAAAAAGAGCTACAGTAAGACCCTTAAACACAGGTAAGCATCTCTGGGGTTAGCAGAGCTCAGTGATGAAGGGAAGCATTAGGATTTACGATAAACATGGAGTGCACACAACCAGACCCAGTTAAATCCCATCTGTCCCTTACAGACATGCAGATGATATATTTTTCTTTCAAGTAGGCTGGTGACACTGATGCGTATTGCCCTCGTCCCCGTACCTATCCCTGGGCTTTCAGCATGATTCCCCAGGGGAAATCTGTGAAGAGAGCTAATAAAGGGCAACATACAGGGACTTCAGATATTCTGTGGGCAGCATGTACCAATAAGGATTACTGTCCTTCTTTTCTTTCACAGAAATAGAACATTATAACCATTAAAAAGTAAGCCAGTTGATAGGCCTATCCTTTATGCTTTGGGTTCTTCTATTTGCTCTCTGGTTAAAAAGCAGAAGCAAAGTTTATTTATGGAGCATAAATACATGACCTAATATACCTAGTATTATCCCTTAACTTTTTAGGATAGTTCCATCAGGAAAAAAAAAAGTGTCAGGAAAGTGTCAGGCAAATGGACCTTCAAATCACCTAATTAAGGCTATGCTTGCATACTGATTTCAAGGCTGAGTACCCTTGTCCTCGAGGTTCAGTACCTTTGTCCATTCACTCAATATGGACCATATGTAAGCAACAGCAGGATATTAATCACAATGAAAAAGCATGTTCTTTCCCTTCTTAGACTTGCTATACTTCCTCTTTTTCCTAAATGTTTTATGTTCAGAATCAAGGAATTACTGCTACCAGAAGCTATTAAAATGGAGACAATGCCTTTCAATTGCTCTTTTGCAATGGGAAGACAGCATATATTTTCTCTATCTTGGAAAATATAAAAACATAAAGATAGTTTTCTGCTGTTTTTTTCTCTATACTTAGTAATACTGTGTCTATCTTTTAGACAAGCATCTCTTCTCTCCATGATCAGAGAGAAACTGAAGGTGGTTTTGATTTGATGCTTCTCACTTCCCAGTCTTCTTATCTCTTGAACTAATGTTCTCTTCCCTAGGCCTTGTGTTTTCAAGAGCTGGAAAAACTTTGAGAAACATCCTGGTTTAAAAAAATTCTCCTCTCCCCATTCCTGTGGACATTCACAGACACACACACACACACACACACACAAATTAAATCTTTCTTCCTTTGTTTTTCTTTATTTTCCTGGTTTCCCTGCTTCTTCTTTAATCACGCATACCATGAACATAATTGTCAATTCAAGACTATGGGATGTCAGACTACAGAGAACAACTTAAAGCAGAATTATTCTGCATTGTCGTACTTATATTTCCTGAAGTTTCCTAAGTCCAAATCTATTAAATTTACCATTTTAAACACTATTTTTCATATGCGCAAATAGAAAAAGAAAGTAGACACAGAACTATCCATACTAAATGTGTAAATTCAAAGCAGATGATTGCTATCATAAGCATAGCATACATATAACTCAAATAAAACTGCATCTTGAAAAAAGCATTTAAAAATAAATCAAGCAAACAAATAAAAGCAGTTCAGTTTGGAAGAAAACAGAGACAAGAATACACCAACTTTCTTAAGGAACAATCTTCAGTCTATTCCCATTGATTCTGGATCCCCATCATTCTCCTCAGCTGTCTTTCTGTCACTTTCCCTGTATGCTGAGTGTTTTCCTCACTGCCTCCAGGAATCTGTCTCTTCTCCTCCTCTTTCACTCTCCATCTTCTTACCTCCTCTCCCATAGATTCTGTGGCTAATAAAGGAAATATTATTCCCATCCTGGAGTTCTCTTAGTTTGTTCCCTAATTATGGAAGCATCTCTCCTAGCCTCTTTTGTTCACGTGTCTATGTTTGTCTATTTGCTCTCTTTCTTTTCCTCAATAATCCCATTTAATTACTCCCTCTTCTGTTCTTCCTACCTATGTTCCCCTTTCAAAACCCTTCCAGAATTCATGCTGGGAATCTGATAGGTAATTATTTATTGCCAAGCCTGCAGACAATGGGAAAGTGCCCTTAATGAGCAGACATTGGGGAAGTCCTGATAGCAAACTATGAGACAACTGCACAACTCATTTAGGAAAATCAAGAGATGTCTAACGAGATGAAATCCTCAATTGGTATAAAAATACATAATTTCTTTCAGAAGATAATCAAGGATCTGCCCTTCTGGATCTGTCCCTCAGATAGAAATGCAGAATATAACTAAAAAAGGCAACATCATCCTGCATATTTTCAAAATGCTCCAGTATGCATTTTACATCCTTAATTTAGATGTAAAGAGAACTAAATTCTGGATACTTTGGTACCAGGGAATTAAATACTCAGCTTTGAATTTTATCTGTTTTTGTTCCATTTTCTTTTGTTTTTTTTCTCTTTGTGTTTTTACTGTTTTTTTCCCCCAAAGATTATATGCAGCACTTAAACCTTTTTTGCAAGATAATCAGACTTTTTGGTATTATTGTTATTTATGTTTAACTCTTATCTGAAATTAGGCAGCAAACAGGAGCTACTCTGCTGGCTCAGCAAGCTGAGGGGCTGCTGTATAGATTGGTTCATACTCATGGGACTGGAGGCTGATCTCCTTCCCACACAAGCTATTTGGGTAGAAAAATCACAACTGCTATAATGAGTAGTATCTTTATCTCCATGTGTCAGCTCAGAGGGTGCTCTTCTGGGAGAAAATTAAATGTGACCTTCCACTGTTGATGTGACACAAACACACATATATTGCACAAGCTTCTGCATCAATGGCTCATGCTTGCAGTTCTCTGATGTGCAATGATCCTTAAGAAGGGTATGTGTCCCAGCACTTTTCTTTGAGGATCCAACATTGTATTTGAGAGATTTTGGAAGTGAGCTGAATATGACAAACATTTTTGGACATATTCTGCTCATCACAAACTGTGTGAAACCCTGTAAATTTCAGTGTTGCCCCTGGACTTCACATATTATAATAGCAGAATTCAGTTCCTATTTCAAAGGAAATAAAGTGGTTTAGTAACTTTACAGTGTCATGGGCTGCAAGACTGTGCTGCTCTATGCCTTGAACTACCAAATAACTACTAGATATCCCAAGAAACACACTATTCGAGATAGCAACACTATTTATTAGCTTACTTAAATCAGATAACTGTTTTGAAATTAATGAAGTTTTCAGAAGCATGGAAGAGATCATCATCCAAACCATCTGAGATCCAGTTTTTCACATGGCCTCCATTCCCTTCTCTGCTCATTTCATCATGGGGTTTGCATACTAGTTTTGGCTGGGATAGAGTCAATTTTCTTCATAGCAGTTTTATTTCAAATTTCTGATAAAAACTGTGTTGGTACACTATTAATAACCAGTGCTTAGTTATTGTTAAGAAGGGTTTACACAGAGTCAGGGATTTTCCTGCTCCTCACCCCACCTGTCAGAGACTGAAATAATTCATGCCTTAAACATTGTTAGCAAAAAATTGTATAAAGAATCTACTACCACCGAAGCACACCTCTACCTAGAAATGTCAGACTGGAACTTTGGACTGTGAGTTAAGGTGCCTAGATTAGATACAGGGAACACTATTGTTCAATCATCTCAGGTCTGAGAAGAAGTAAATAAGGCTATGCATCCACAAGAAAGCCAAACCCAGCAGCTGTGTTGAGAATAATCTCTGTCTGGATTCACGGTGGGAGAGGCCATAGACCACAGGCCCATTTGCTGAGAGCAGGTTTGCACAGATTTCACCCCCAGCCAAGGCAGGGAAGGAGGTTTCGGGTGTGTGGCATAACCTCTGATCAGAGGCAATGAACACCCATCCTCCCTTACACAAACTGACTCAATTGTGGAATCCCAACCCCAGGAGGGCTACATCCACAGGACATTCACATGAGAGGCAGCTGAGGGGGTGTCATAATTCATCAAAGACCTCTCGAAGTGCTTCCCAGATTCAGTCCTGAGACCTTGCACCACATCACTGCATGTGATGTAAAGTGATATAACAGATCCAGAATCTCTTCCAAGAGACAATGGCAAACTTGCCCCTCCCAGGAGAGGTGCCTTGATTTTCCTACCTAGCCTGAACATATACTAATCCATGGGATTCTGTGTTTCTCAGGGGACCCTCACAACCAAGAAGACCAGATGGAGAGGATTGGTGGAACAGTGTTGGGATCCACAGAGTGGTGATATTCTCTTTAATCTGTCTCTGTCACTCTGTTTCTGTCCCCCCACCTCTTATCTACTTCTTTCTCTTCCATTCTCTCTCTCTCATTTACTATCAAATAAAATCCATACTATTGACATTGGCATATGGTCTCATTTGCACCTTAATTTGGGCAGAGGAATTTCTAAATAATTTTAATAACCGCCCCACCACCCTGCGAGGGAAGAGGCTGTGGGTGCACAAGGAGTTGGGAGGCGACATAGTCAGGACAGTTGACCCCAAATGACGCAAGGGATATCCCAGACCATAGGATGTTGTGCTTAGAAATAAAAGATGAGAGAAGAAGAGAGGAGGGATGCTTAGAGTGATGGCATTTGTCTTTCCAAGTCACCATTAAATGTGATGGAGTCCTGTTTTCCTAGAGGTGGCTAAACACCTGCCAATCCATGGGAAGTGGTGAATGGATTCCTTGGTTTGTGTTGCTTGCATACACAACTTTTGCTTTACCTATTGAACTGTCTTTATGTCAACCCATGTGTCTTCTCACTTCTCCCTTTCTGATTCTCTTCCCTATCCCACCTTCAGGGAGTGAGTGAACAGCTGTGGGATGGGGTTAGTTACTGTTTGGAGTCAACATACAACAGTTTGATAGACAAAATTACTTTTCCTGTTTAAGTAGGTCCTACAGACCTACCAAATATAGCAAAACATTTCTTACCTTAACCCTCATAGTCATTATAGTGCAAACTTTGAGCTAATCAAAGGATTCCCTTTAAGCAAACATTAATATCAGGTCCACTAAATGGTCTTCTATCTCCATGAGGCAGAGCCACTCAGAAAAGAAATTCTGTTTCTCACAAATCTGCCTACAAACAAGGGACAGAGACTGCAGTGCACAGTGATGGTCAGTGACTTGATAACAGGTGCTTGATGAAACTCTCTTTTCAATCATCTTAAAGAAATGAAAAGAGCACCTGTAATCTGAAGCCTGTTTCTCATTTGCTATAGCAGATTCATAATAACTGTGGAAGAGACTGTATTGCATTGTTTACCATGGATGAATCCATGGATCAAAATCAAATTTCCAGGGTATAGGGATCCACCACTTGATAATATCACTGATTGTGAACATATTCCAGTGATGCCAGTGGAGTCACACCAGCCTGTAACTGCACTAATGGAAATGAAAACCTATCCCAGGGGTAAAGATAAATAGATGCATAGCGTTAAATAAAAATAGACAGTCAGAATAACTACCTCAGCTTTGAGTTATATGTTGTGTAGTAGCCTTTACTATTAGTTTTACTCATGGGAAATTTTACACATGGAGGATACACTAAATTTCACGTGGAAGAATCAATTATTGGGACAACAGAAAATGACAAAGATAAAAGCAATGACAAATATGGCTAAAGGTATCACAGAGAAACAGTTGCTTTTCAGATTAACAATCCCCTTTTTAAATTGCCAGTGGAACTCTGTTGTAAAAAATAGGGTCTTTTTAAAATCAATGTATTATGCATTTTGGGTCCCAATTTGGGAAAGTCCCTTAGAAAGGAGTAAATTTTTGTATCATTCTTCATCAATTCTCCACTTCCTTAAGGGCTTTGGGAATTATCTGTTAAAACAGGGATGCAGTGAAGAAAAACCAGAAGAATGTAAGTACACAAAGTTGGTCCCATGTCAGCAAAACCTGAATTGTGATAACAAGACTTTGTGCAAGGAGTAGGTATTTTTCAATGTCACAATTACTAGTTCAATATTGTCAGGGGTTTTAAGATGCAATAAAAGCTATCATTTGCCAAACAAAACACTAAATAAAGAAAAAGGAATTAGGCCTTGAACACTGTTGTATTTACAAGTTGCCATTACCAGTAGTTATGCTTATGACTTATGCTAAATTTTGTAGAGCCCGACAAGTTTTTGGAACACAAATAATATGGTCTCATAATGCTGAGACCCCATTCCCAAAAACCCCATCCATTCCCATAAAATCAAAGTCCTTGTCCCACTTTCTCCCCACTGCCGACAGTAGACAAGATGTTGCTGATCTCTGCTCCAATTGGGATGACTGAAATGAGAACACCTGGAAATACAAATTGGACAGGAATATTTCTTTCTCTGTACTCCAGTATTTTAGGATTTTCTTTTCTTCTTGTTTGACCTTAAAGTATGAAAAGCCATGGACCAAAATCACCAAGGGACAAATGGATACCACATTCCACAAACTATCTTCTCATTTAGATTGCTCTTTGTTAAATCTTATGTACAAAAAAGGGGCTTACTCCATGTAGTTCAGAGTTTGCGAAGTGACTTAGGCCAAGTATTCTCCATGGGATTTATCTTGCAGTGATGTAACTGGCTGCAAAATGCAAGGCCAATTAAGAACAAGGAGGGCAAAAAAGATGCTCAGAGGAGTGGAACACCTCTGCTATGAAGACAAGCTGAGAGAGTTGGGACTTTCAGCCTGGAAAAGAAAAGGCTTCAGGGAGACCTTAGAGCACTTTCCAGTACCTAAAGGGGCTACAAGAGATCTGGAGAGGGTCTTAACAAGGAAGGAGAGTAGTAGGACAAGGGTGGATGGCTGCAGACTTAAAGAGAGTCTTAAAGAAGTTTAATTTAGCTATTAGAAAAAATTCTTCACCGTGAGGGTGGTGAGGCAGTGGCATAGGTTCCCCAGAGAAGCTGTGGATGCCCCATTCTGGAAGAGTCAAGGTCAGGTTGGATGGGGCTCTGAGCAACCTGGTCTAGTGAAAGGTGTCCCTGCCCACAGCAGGGTAGCTGGAACTAGATGATCTTTAAGATCCCTTTCAACCCAAATAATTCTATTATTTTCTTCATCCAGAGGCCACATTAATCAGATTTGCAGGTGTTTGAAAACATCCAAGGTATTGAAACTTGTTGATGGCTCAAGTTATTTTGGGTTTAAGTTGTCTTATTTTGGTTGCAGTTTGATGGAATGTATAAATGAGCAGCTCCAATCAAGGCACAGTAGTTTTAAGAAGCCACCTCTGTGTCCAGACCTGTTCACACATTTGTTCACAGCCATTCCCAAGTGCTTATATCTCAACTTCGATGCAGTTACAAATATACACTAAGAAGTACATACATAGGCATATAGACTGATGCTAGGAGCAGATCAGAGTTTCAGCGTCCATTTCAGTAACACTAGAGAAAGGAGAGAACAGAGTTTTCTGTTTTCTTTAATTTTTTGTTTCTTGATAATAAGATTAATGGATTTCTTGTTGTGTTCTTCTTAAAACAAAATACAACTCTGTGATGTGCAGTGTTGCAGGCTGCATCAAACCAGAAAACTAAGGGAACTTGAGACTGCAAAAAACAAAATGTGATGCATAATGGGACCCATCTGCTTGTACTGAGATCTCTCTGGATGAGGAACAGATAATAAATTTCAGATTAAATAAACACTATATATTCATATCCATGCTTTCTCCACTTCAAACCCCTCAAAATCAGAAAAGAACCATTTTCTCTTTCCAGAGTTGACCATTTTTAGAAGATTTATTTTACTGCTGTATCTATTCATAAATTCCAGTTCAATCTAGATCCAGTAGCAGACACTTGAATTTCTGCTGCTTCACATTCTCTATCTCTTGTCACATATGGAGTATACAGGGATGTAAACTGCCATAAAATTATAAGTGATTTGCATTCATTTTGTACGTATGCAGATTTGTGCAAAATATGAAGAATGGCAATCAATCCAGATGATTAAAAGAAAACCTGCTTTCTTACACATTCAATTTTCTTTTATTCATATTTAGGACAAATGAGTACCTCTTGACAACCAAAAAACCACAAAAAAACAACAGAAAAACCCTGACTAGTTTTGGAAATAAAAGGTCAGCTCAGGAAATGTAGTTGTCACTATTTCTAAAACATGCACAGGGCAAAGATCACTATGCACATGGGAGATTGCAAGAATGAGGTCCTGAATATCAAAAGAGTTGTATATTGTGTATTCAGAAGTTACATAGATAAGAGCAACCACTAGGAAGAACCCTCATGCAACACACAGTGCAGGGTGTTGGTTATTCCAGTTCAAGCAAAAGTATTTACTAAAAAGTACAAAACTCCAAAATATATTCCTTATCTAGAGAAACATTACACTCTTCCTCAGGTTGTTCCCTTCATAGTAAATATGCCTTTTACTTCACGTCTCTTTGCCTAGAGTAATTTTCCTTACATTTCTTACTGATGCCTCCTTCCTGCATATATTCAGCACAACTGCCTGCCAGTGAATTTCTGTTGAGTCTGCAAGTAGTCAAAATGATCCCATCAGTCCTTAACTTGCACTTTGGGGAGCTAAACAACTGAAATTTTCCCTGATGTTTACTGTGTGATCTCTTTCCAAGCCTTTAATTATTCTCATATCTCTTCTCCAAATTTTCTCTACTTTATCAACATAATTTTCTTTACCACTGGTACCCAACTAAAGGAATATTTCAACAGAAGTTAACCCATGCTGCATAGTGAGATGATTTCACTATGCCTACATGAGACTTCTCTGTTCATGTATATGAGCGAAGTCTCACATTAAAGTGAAAGCTCCTCTTTTACCTACTTATTCATCATGCTGAAGCAGTGTTTGCAGCCTTGGAGTGCCTGGATAGAGGATCCCCAATGAAAAGCAAGCCTTGCTTTTACTTTTCATTAAAATAAGAGTTTATATCTCATTACATTAGAGACAAGATCACTTGTCTGTACACAGTTCACCAAGACACATAGATCTCTGTCAGTATCTTCTACTCTTTAATTACTGACTCCCCAAACTTTTAAAATCATCTGCAAACTATTGGCAATGGCCATATTTTTTATCCCAAGTCACTGATAAACATGAGCAGCAACATAAATCTAGGAAATGGAGTCTATAATCCTGTAAAAAGTTAATTAGAAAGACACATAAGGAAGTAAAAATATCAATAATAACTTATGGAGAGAGACTCACACACTGTACCTGAACAATTCTCTTTATGAGTAAAACTTCAGACAGAAATAGTTCTTCTTACACAGACAGGGATTAATCTGTGTTGCTGTATTCAATATACTTCATAAAGGATAAAAACCATTTTGAATTAATGTGTTGGGGTTATTAAGAGTCAGCTGACACCTGCAGATAACTACAGACAAGTAACAGGAATATTTAAACCATAATACACTTACTCATCTCACAGGGGGGCCTTTAACCTCCTGGCTTTCTTCTTACATAGTCTGATTACTAAAGCAGCTCTCCTGTCATCATAAGGCCTTGGCAATACTAGATACTGTGGTGATCCAAAAAACCAACCCTTTACTGTAAAACATTTTTGTGGACTTATTTTCTTTTTTGAAATATACTCAACATCCTTTTGCAATATATAATTCTGCAATGCCTCTGTCTTTATCTCTGATTCTCAGTCATGGTTTCTCAAGTTTGAAATAATATGCCTTGGAGTTACTAATAATAATATGGAACTTTTTCAAAGAGTATTTGGGGTGTGGAGAATATATAACAAAGACACAAAGGTGTCATTCTGATACCTTCCTACCTAGGTGTTAGCTGTCTTATCAGTCATAAAGTATTTCTAATTAGGACCATCAAGATGAAGAGCCAATAACAAGAAATGACAGGGGGTTACTTGTATACTAGTTTTACCTCAAAGAGACATAGCAATTGAGAGGGGTTTTCTTACAACTGTGACTTAGCCTAATTTTGCAAATAAAAAAACCCTACAAGATGTGGTCCCCTATGCCTGTCCTACATTGAAGTCAAGAATACAAACTGACCTGATTTGCTGGTAAGAACCTAATTAGCATGGCTACAGGGCGAGCAGTCCCTCCAACATAATAATTTATTAGCTAGAATTCCCTGGGCCTTGGCCAGTGTAGGTTCCTGCCAAGGAGATCTCAAGAAGAAAGGGACCTAACACACAGGATTTGCTGACTCTTAGCACAATGGGTTTGGGCAAGGAGCCTTTCCTCACCATGTTCACCATAAGTTAATAGGAGAGGAGAAAATGGATTTTATACCAATTGGGCTGTGGAGGTTACTTTAATTCCTGTTAGTAAGCAGCTGTTTGGAGATCACAAGGTAAGCCACCATCCAGCGCTCCTTCACTGCCCTTTATTAAAGAGAAAACCATAATCTGCTTTGGATATACTCACTAAATAGATGCTTTAACTGAACAGATATTGAAAAAATTTTGGTATCTTTGCCTTAGGGAGTTTTGTTATCTATCTTCATCATGTCTCCCATTGCAGCTTGTAGGAAAAGATGGAGGTTTCTTGTGTTAATCTTCCTAAAAAATGACTTCCTTTTCTTTTTCTCTCCTCTGGATATGCCCCCAAAAGGATGTCTAAACTAACATAATTTTTATGAACGAGGATTGTAATATTTAGGCTTCATCAGCTTATTTTGGATCCTCCTTTACTGATGTTTCTGTTTTAGTTTGGAGATCTGATCTGTTCATATGTATTAATCTGAGTCATCCTGTATGGCCGTTTTATAAATTTTCTGATATGTGTGACCTTAGTACATCTGTTGTTTCAACCAGTTAGAGAAAACTTTTAGACTTGAGGAGGCTTTCTCCACCTCCCAGTCACATGCTTCTCCCAATACCTTCATTCAGAGAGGCAGAAAGCAGCCTGGACATAAGTGGTACTTGACCGAACAGTTGAGATAACTGTATGTATTGATTTTGTTCTTTACATGGTTCTTTTGTAAAACTAATGAAGAAAAATTAAGGCAACAAAGGAACTTGCTTTCATCCAGGAATACAGATCTTTTCTCTATTTGCACGCCAACTAGTCTGCTTCCTTTGCATTTTCTGTCTCCACCCCAGTTTTCACTAGTAGAAAACACTGAGTCATTGCTGATAAAACAAGCAGGAAAGTTAACTGTATTGTTATCACTTATCAACTTCCTATATGAGGAGAGTATATCTAACTGGTTTAACAGGGTTGTCACCTAACACTCCACTAATGTTGGATCTGAGATAGTTTTGACACATTATTCCTCTTTTAAGACTATGCTTGGGATGAGGAAGTAGAAAATTCAATCACCAAAGTGGAGTGATTTTGTATTCAGGTCTGCTTTGCTTTCTTCTCCCCCTTAATGTTTTTTTCCCTCTCTTTCCTAGGGGAAAAGACAGAGGGGAAGACAGAGTCATAGAATCACAGAATGGTTTGAGTTGAAGGGGACCTTTAAATCTCATCTAGACCAACTCCCCTGCAAGGATGAGCAGGACATCTTCAACTACAACAGGTTGTTCAGAGCTCTGTCCATCCTGATCTTGAATGTTTCCAGGCATGGGGCATCTACAACTTCTCTGGGCAACCTGTGTCAGTGTTTCATCACCCTCACTGTAAAAAAGTTCTTCCTTATATCTGGTCTAAATCTACCCTCTTTTAGTTTAAAACCTTTACTCCTTTTCCTATTGCTAGAGGCCCTATTAAAAAGTCTGTCCCCATCTTTCTTGCAATCTCCTTTTACATATTGAAAGGTTACAATAAAGTCTCCCTTGAGCCTTGTCTTCTCTAGGCTGAACAACACCATCTCTCTTAGCCTGTCTTCACAGAAGAGATGCTCAGCCCTCTGAGCATATTCATGGCTCTCCTCTGGACCTGATCCAACAGGTCCCCATCTTTCCTCTTTCTGAGGGCCCCAGAGATGAATGCAGGACTCCAGCCGGGATGAGGACAAGACATTCAGCTGAAGTGCATGCTCTGAAATTATCAGTCTCTGATGAATACGGGATCTGTAGAAAGGAAATATATTCTTATTCCTGGAGTGACCTAGGATTAGCTCTTTTGGTATAATTCAGAATTCAGTACATTTCTAAATATGACATTTGGGACAATGTAGGTTTGGGACTGCACCTATGCCGAATATAGCCCATTACAGACAATGCTGGATCCTGTGAGGTCCTGACAACTAAATGGCTAATCTTTTCAAAGTGGAAGTAACAATTCTGTCTGATATAGAGCACTGCATTTGTAATTCAGAATATCTGACAAATATAGAAAGGATTTTGTGCACGTGTTTGAAGAAACTGACATTTTTACAATCCGGCCTTGAATGGTCTTCTAGGATAACATTAAAGGGATAAAAGTAAACAACTGTAGGAACCTAATACAACCAAATGTCCCAAAAGATGGGTCAACTAGCTTTCTACTTCACAGTTTGACTTCAAATGTGATTCCCATTCAATAATTTTGTGCAAAGAATGATGGACTGAATTTCTGTAGCCTAAAATGAGTGCTGCCAGAATGAGACAGAGCTTCCATAACACCAAAATGGAAGAAATAACTAGGAAGTAATTAGAAAACTTTTTATATGGACAGATAAATTAAGACAAAAATAAAAGAGAGTTCTCCTGGGTCATAAAAGAGATCTGCAAACAGATCAGAAGTCCCCAATGTACCCTCCTTTAAACTACTTACTATGGTCAAAGTGTCTTCTTAATAACTAGTCAGCATAACTATATCAGGACATCTGGAATGGTTTTATGTTTATGTTTCAAATTTAATGTTCACCCAGGAACTGTAAAAGGTGGTCTGTGGAGTATGTAGTTTAATTAATGTGTCTACATTGACCAAGAAAATGTAACAGAAAAGGGAATCATCTAGCTTGCCCTATGGGACACAATCTGCAAGACTGGGGTTGTTCAGCTCCTGCTCAAGTTGTCTGGCACATATGCTGTAAAAACAAGTGTCAGCTAATGGAGCATGCCCTCATGCTCAAGGAGAGAGCAAAATGCATTGTGCTGCATGTCCTGGTGGAATTGGCCTCTGGACAGTCAGAAACCTACTGCCGTAAATAGGCTATGCTGAAAATGTCCGTCAGGTGTTAACATTCAGTATCAATCTGCCATTTCCCCTTGTTTTCCCTTAAAGGTGATTCATCTGTTTGAGAGTTGTCATTTCAAAATGACACTTTCTTGGGTATTCTAACTTACTAGAGAAAAGGACAATGTCTGTCCTCCTTTTGAGTAGGATCATGGCTGCATCAAAGTTGATCACAATCAAATATTTTTTCTCTATTATAGACAATAACCAATAAGCTTGGATGGAATGGATCAGCTTGACAATAGAAATTTTAAAAATACTTTCTCCAAGGAATTAGCCTGAAATCT
Source organism: Climacteris rufus (assembly GCA_013398175.1). NCBI lineage: Eukaryota > Metazoa > Chordata > Aves > Passeriformes > Climacteridae > Climacteris > Climacteris rufus. The sequence goes on along the minus strand of VZRZ01006734.1, from coordinate 46,898 downwards.
ACCCCACAGGCATAGGGTTAAAATCAGAGAATGACATTAAACTTCCCTTGTTGGTTGTCCCAGCTGCAAGAATCTTGCAGTGATTTACCTAGTGAGACAAGGAATTACTGGAGCCAGTCCAAGTCAACCATGCAAAGCAGCTTAACAAGCAAAAGCATAATTTGTGGCAATTTTCCTGAAGTTCCAGAATGACTCTCATGGAACCTCAAAGGTGAAATGATCTAGCAGAAATGTGGAATTGTTTTGAAAATTAAAAACTCCACATTTCACACTAAGTGGAGCTAGGAAATAGGACCCAAACCACCTTGCCTCCTCTTGCTCTGACAGAAAGTGGTTAATTGCTATATTTGGTGAGAAAATGTATTTAAAAGCATAAAATTGAAGGTTTAATTATATTTGGTATGTGTTACTGGCAGAGCTTCATGAAATGATCAACAATTATCTTTCTCATCCATCAAGTGCTCAGGGATCACACAAGGACAGGGAGTAGGAATATGAAGTAAGCTGTGCCAGAAACATAAAAATGTGTTGTTTCTCTTGTAGCTTTCTTCATTTTTTCCCCCACATTTTCCATGCACATCATTCAAATTAAAGTGGGTTTTTTCAGCATAGCTACTTTCTCACTGATCTGGAAGCAATCAACCCTACAAAACTTTTTGAGCATCAAACTCACTACAGGACACAGTTTCATTTTAAACCAAGACCAAATTAACACATTCCAATTTAACTCCAGCACTTGCTTAACCCGAAATGAATCAAAAAATGCTGCTCATTGACATGCAAACCCATCTTTATTATATCGCTACTTGTAAAACTTCATATGCAATGGCACAACTCTGCCAAAACATTCAGACAACAAAAAAAAAGCTTAATTTCAGATATTTACATGTTTCTGAAAGACTGATATATTTCATGCCTACAACCAAACTTTAGTTAGTACTAAAATTACAATACAATACATCCAATCAAAGTAGGCATGCTATTTATAGCTGAATATTTAACTCTTGGATTGTCAGGTGCTGTGCATCATGATCACTAACATCCTGTTTAGATAAGAAATTAATTGTTCAGTACTTAAAACACAGCTGGATGGGGATGCACAATATGCCATGCTGTAAATGCCACTGGAAAGACGTAGGTCATGAACAGTGGCTTTATGAGTACAACTTACACGCTTATCTATTTACTTTTTGATTGTTTTTCTTTGAGATACTTGGTCTATTTGTGAAGGACAAACAGTAGAAAGCCTGATGCTGTTAACAGATGTGGATGCAGTTAATGGGAAAATCCGTTACTTCAAGGAAGGGTTGAGATTTCTGTGGGATTCTACACAAGACTAAGCTTTTGGCACTGATATAAAAGGCTCAGCAGAGAAATTATTTGTTGTTTATTATGAGGGGATATTTGGAGTGGTAGATTGAGGTCTGAGAGTGTTCTAAATTAATCATGTAACACGCACAAATTTAGTTACCCACAGGAGACCACAGCTTGAACACTAGTATTTGGTGTTCCAGCCTGACCACCACAACCAAAGAACAGCTCTTCCTGCAATCACCATCCAAAACTGGGCTTCAGGGAAGTGGGGTAGCATAATGGAAATGTTCCCTACCATGGCAGTGCATGGTCTCACCAAGCACAGACAGTCAGTGCTCACCAGCCACTTGGGAATTTAGTTTTCTCCACGTTTTATTGAAGACTCTTCTTAGGCAGAGGGAGCAGGTAACAAGGTGAAGGAATAAAGAGCTCCTTTAACTTCTGTGCTTGAAGTGTGTTTGCCCCCAATTACCATCTGTCAAAGCAATTCACTCAGGTGCTTATGTTTAGGTGGGATGAACAGGTACACTAAGACATGACTAAGTATGTTTCACTCAATGCAGGGGTAACACGGAGCCCTTTCTCCACCACATAATGAAGGCCCTATAGTAGATATTTTGACCTGAGTGTTCTGTGGAGCCAATTTCCACTAGCCATGTCAGATATGCTATTAGCACTGCTTAGGTTTAAGGATCTCAAGTTTATGCCAGTTAGTGCTGGTCAGATAACAGTGATGGGATGCTTTGAAAACAAATCTATATCTTCTATTTTTAAGGACAGAATAATCCAATGGCAATTCCACAAAGTAAAAATTAGATGGTCTGACTGCCCAAAAGAACTCTTTGCAAAGGTCACATGCATTGTTAATAGAAAGCTGGAATAATGGCAAGGAAAAGAACCTGTGAAATATCCAATAACTGAGGTGAAAAAACAAATATCAGGTTATAGACAATAGAAGCATGAGGTATGATCCCAATATACAGGTTTTCTTTCAAAGCTGGATGTCTATTTGCAGATATCCACTAAAAGCCCACATATTAATTACACAGGGAAAAAGATAATGGTTCAATTCATTTAGTTCTTTTGTTCCAGGCATTTCATGGCTGTCAGTCTGAAATTTTGAAAGAGGCCCACATTGAAGATAACCCTATAAACACAGTAACTTGGGACTTAAAAAAAGCCTAAAAAAAAAAAAAAGATAAACTTTCCCCACATATGGTTCTAACAGATGTGGTTTTAAATTACTATTGGGACATAATAATGTTTTTTGAATAGACTGAATGTTAAATAGTTGGCTCTTCCTATGTGACAGACATTAGAGCTCAGTGGTTTAAGCAGAAACTCCCCATTTCTGTCTTTAGCTGGCATGTACTTCATTTTCAGCCCACGCTGGTCAGTATGATTTAATACCTTGGCCTGATGTCCCTCTCACCAGTAAGAGAAAGGATAAAATAGGATTAAAGACATGAAACAAAACAAAACCAGGCAACATCCCCCCCCCAACAGCAGCCAATGCCAGGCTCCTGTATTGTTCCTTACACAACAACTCCCGCAGCCCTGCAATGGGAACTCACTGGAGATGACAGCTGAGGAAAAAAACATTAAATAATTCAAAGCCACTAACATCAAATCTGATGTAGGTATAAAAATAGTTACAAAACACCACTCTACATGTTTTTATTATAGGAACTTTGACTTACTTGGAAACATCAAGAAAACCTCAAACCTATCCCACTCTCAGCCTCACACGCTCAATTAGTCCGGCACTGGAAATGACATCCATTTCCAAACCAGCCTTCAATTTTCATGGCCATTTTGTGTTTCTGCACTGGGGGAGCCAGCACTGTTCCACAGCAGGAATGAAAAGCCTGATCCAGGGACCATTAAAACCAACAGGAGCCTTTGAATTAACGGTAATGATTCTTGGATCTAGCCCTGGTTTAGGTTAAAGTGTTGTGGTGCTTTGGGGATTCAAGCAAGATTGAATGTGATTGGCTTTTGTTATCTCAAAAAAATCTTTGTTGCTGGTAATGTCCACTTCCAAACACTCAGTCTGCCAAAGAAGTGCACATTTTTTAAAAAGGCCTTAATGAAATAGTCAAGGAAACATGATGGCAAGGTAAGCTACCATATAGTCTGTGTAAAATTAGCTCCAGGTGTTTTCATTTGAGCAGAGGGAAGGAGAGAGAAACAAACAGGAGTATTCACACATGAAGAATATATGTCCCCATACATACACATTAGATTGGGTAGCTTTGTTGGGGCTGGGTATCCTGATTTTGTTGATTTGTGTATTTCGTGCACAGCAGAGATGTTACAGAATTTTTAGTCTTCCATGCTCTGAAGGGGGGGTGGGNGAAAAAACAGAATCAAAGAGTCTTCAGTGCACAGAGAACAATAGAGCACCATCTAGAGGAATCCAGCTCCGGTGATGAAAGAGCTGGCAGAGGTCCCTCTGTTCCTAGTATTCCCCCATTTTCTCACCCACTAAAAGATCCACTTCCCTAGTATCAGCTTCTGATACCCCCTTCTTCCCTGTTACCATCTTCTCAACTAGATGCTTGCTGACAATCTCTGGAGAAGACATCAGCCAAAATAAATAAATACATAAAATTCAACAAAACATTAATTATGCAGAAGGTATAAAATAATACAAAACAGAGTGATGCAGGTGTACAATAACGTTGCTCTCCAGAGCCTGTGATCAGCAGTGTTCAGCACAGAAAGCCACACACAGATGACATTTTAAAGCATATGGGGGGTATGTGGGGCTGTAAGCAATGGTTTGTAGCTTCTATATGAGTCATTTGTGCATCCCTCCAATCCCAAATAATATTGTGAACAGCATCAGCAATAATAAGCCATAAAAGTCAAGCCCTAAAGAAAGCACTGTTCAGGTAGACCCAAATGCTTGCCAGTAAACACAGCTCTAAGTGACAGGCAGGTGGCTTTGTCTGCTCATACTTTCTTGTGAATAAAAGCAAAACCAAGAGAGTATTGAAAGTTTCCAAATACCGGGTGCCTTTGTGGTGAACACAAGAGGGATTTTAGGATAGAAAGGAGATGCAGGTACAGGGGAAACATGTCAGGCTGTGAGAAGATGGTCATTAAGTTGTCCCTTGGTATCAGGACTCTGGTGCTCCAGTGTGGATGAAGAAAAGGGCATAATTTGCTGTTTGAGGGAAGAGAAAATACTCACTAGAAAGAAGTATAAGAAAAAAGACACTGTTACATGCTGTTGATTAGAAGTAAAAACATTTCAGCAACAGACAACTTCACAGTCAGATGTCACTAGATAGGCAGGCTGGTTGTTCTTCACTTATATAAAGAGTATTTTGTTGGTTATATTTTTGTTCAGATTATCCCCAGGACAAGAATAAAAGTCAAAATGAGAGCCTGTTTCATTGCTGGGCTTCCTGATTCTCTCACGAAACCTCCAACCATTACACTACAACCTACTTTCACAGTACTGAGTAACAAGCTGGGTGATAAAAACATCAGATGAAATTCAATATCAATAAAAGCAACGTAATGCATAAAGGGAAAAACAGTTCTAACAATGCATACACAATGTAGGCTCTAAATTAACTGGTGCCACACAGAAAGTTGGCTGAGGAATCTCCATGGGATGCTCTCTACAAACACTAGCTCTCTGCTCATGCCAGTTATTTGTGCAAGGAAAATCTTGGGATATATCAGGGAAAAAATAGACAACAAGAGGAGAAAAATAATAGAATCATTCATGTTGGAAAACACCTAGAAGATGATTGAGTCTAACCATTAATCCAGCACTGCCGTGTCCACCACTAAACCACCCCCCTAAGCACCACATCCAGACACTGTGGATGGTCTGGTGAAATGCAATCAGGTATGGTGATTCGATTACTTCTTTGGCAGTCTGTTCCAATGCCTGATCACTCTTTCAGTGAAGAAATTTTTCCTAATATCCAATCTAAATTTCCTCTGGTGTCACTTGAGGTCATTTCCTCCTGCCTTGTCTCTTGTAACTTGCGAGAAGATACTTACTCCCACCAGGCTACACCCTTCTTTCAGGCAGTTGTAGAGAGTGATGATAAGGTTCCTCCTGAGCTTCCTTTACTCCAGACTAAATATAGGTATAATATGGGATGATGTTCTATATGGTAACATGCATTTCCATTTTAATGCTGCATTCATTTTGGGTCAACCCATCTCTAAAATACAGAGTGGAATTAATAAAGACAGACAAAAAGGCTTCAAAGATTATTGGGATTTTGGAAAGACTTGCAGAATTGATAAAATAGCACGGGGATTTTCAGCTTGCAATAGAAAAACAAAACCAAAATTAGAAGGAAGTTATCCTGCAGTATAACCCACAAAGTACGAGTCATCTAATGAAATTACCAAATTGAGAGATTAAAGCAGAAAAACAGGAAGGCTTATTCACCCATTGCATGATTTCAAATTTTGAAACTTTTTTCTTGTGGCAATCACAGCTATATGCTGGGTTCAAAAACAATCCAGCAAATTGTTAAGGACAACTGCTTCAAGGCCTACTGAACAGGGTGGTTCAAAAGACTGTCCTGAAGATAGAAGACTATAATGAAAAACTGCACTCTGTATTTTAATATGAATAAAATTAGTCTTCACATCAGCACAATGAAACTGTTGTAAACAGCTGTCGATCCAGAAAAAAACTCCTGGGTCATGGAATTAGGCTAAAATCGCATCACCTCCAAAAAGCTGCTTGTAACCCCTTTTCTCTCTTCTCCTTGGCAAATGCTTTCACCACATTGATACAGCATGTCAGAAATGTAAGTCATCAGAAAAAGAATAAAATCCCAATCAAAAGATTTGGATTGGTTTGTCCTGGGTTGATAAATTAAATTGTAGAATCACAGAATGGGTTAGGTTGGAAGGGACCTTAAAGATCACCTAGGCCCTGACCTCTCTGCCATGGGCAGGGACACCTTCCACTAGACTAGGTTGCTCAAAGCCCCATCCAGCCTGGCCTTGAACACATAGAGGGATGGGGCAACCTCAGCTTCTCTGGAGAACCTGTGCCAGTGCCTCACCACCCTCACAGTAAAGAATTTCTTCCTAATATCTAACCTAAACCGGCCCTCTCTTAACTTAAAACCATTGCCCCTTGCCCTACCACTACACGCCCTTGTCAAAAAGGCATAAATTGCCAGACATATTCTGAAGAAGTCAAAGGACAGAAGCTGGTGAGAGACAATATTGGGATAGGAGGAGAGGGGGGAGAGCAGGACCCCTCGTCTTCCATTCCAATTTGTCCTCAGGTTGGTTCTGATGTGAAACTACAGCCTGAGGGTGACCTATGGTGATAAAAAAAGAAAAAAGCTGGTCCCAGCAAAATGCAATTATCTGTCCTTTCAGTTTTGAGGGTTTCCATTTGGGTTTTTTTCCCCTTGTTTTTTGGCTCTGATTTGTGGTAACAGTTGTTGTTACAACAGAATGTTGCTATACTAAATAAGAATTCTTCTGTCAGCAGGACCCTGAACCTGAAGGTAGGATACATGGGAATTTGTGTGATTGCTCTGTCAGTGCAAGATCTCCTGAGATTTCTTTGGGTTTAATCCCATCCTACAATCCTGCAATGCTGTGTCACTTTGATGTGACTGTGGGATTCACATTCCTTGTATTCATTTTCGTTTCCAGGAAGCTTGAGATTTCATCATCTGCTAAGACATGCTGAAATGCATGTGTCAGTTTTATAATAAATTTCTAATATATAAAAATATCTATAAAACACACCAGTACGAAATTAGTTTGTAACATAATCCCAGTTCTCTGTTTATTAGGGAAAGTCGAAGTTGGTAGTGCTGTCAATTATGGGAAGAGCGAGGCAGCTTTAATAATAAAGCAACATTCACAGTTTCTTATAACTATACCAAGCAAATTGTTTGGCCTGAAAATTTCCATGCCAGCTGTCTGCCTCAGGCTGAAGTTTTTTGGAAAAATTCAGTCAAAACAGTTCAGCAGATTCTGAGAGCAAGGCTAGGGAAAAATATGTTGTTTTACTAATGTTAAAAAAAAAAAAAATGAGCCTTTAGCTTTCTCACTAAAACCTCCTCTGGGATTTTTGGGACTTTAGAGGAAGGACTTGAAATTTGCCTGGGAGAGAACTGATTTTCTTCTAATGAATTTTGTGTGTATCTGTGTGAATTAAGCCAAGTTTAGATGTCTTTGATAAAAACACTGTTGCTATCTGCTCCTGGGTGCATTTGTACATAATTTCCAGCTTCTATCACTTACATTTCTACCTGTGTGTGACTAAACAAGATGTTTTATGCTATGGGAAGAGCCAGGTCTGCATCCAAGTATCAGAACTACAATCAGAGATGCTCTCTGGTGCTTGGCACGATGCCAAGCTGGGAGGAGCCGAATGAAGTTGGCATAAGAGACCTGGAGAGCAGGGGTTGGAGGGGTGAAAATGGGATTGCAAAATAGAGCTGGAAGAGGCAGGACATGAGGAGAGGACCAGACTGAGCAGGATGGACTGAGTGGTCTGTTTAGAGGAGTGGAGTACTTCCTTAAACTAAGCCATTGACATGTACAGAGACCAAAATGAGGCAATATCACAAAGCTACTAGCTTTTGGAAGACTTAAATTAAAATCAACAAAAACTAGACTCAGAGACCAATATGATTTAAAAGTATATATTGGAGACCAGAATTTAAGTAAAAAACACAATGAAAATTGCCTTAATCAAGTGTCTGAATAACAAAGCAGTCATTATTCACAACACAGTGTTTTATCCAAGCCAGCCTGGAGATGAAGCAATGAGAATGAGGAGGAGAAGAGGAGGTTTACAATCCTTGTCTCAGCCCTTGTACAGCTGGAAGGTTTGTAGTGACTAAGCAGAGGACTGAGGAATGAGGCAGCCAAATGATGCCCCAAGACTGTGGGCAATGTTGGGCAAGTCCCTTCAACCCAACGTTTCATAATTGTGTCAGAGTGTGTTGCAGCCTCTGGATGATCCTCTTGACAGCTCAGTGGGATCTGCTGATGTGTCAAACACCCACAATAGCAATTAAAGACTGTGTGAACTTTGCACTGTTTTAGCGCTACAGTAAGTAAGCACCATAAGTAATCCCTCACCACGGCTCTGTCTGCAGAACACATCGGCCAGTTGGCTCTTGAGATTGTTCTCTGCTTTCTACTACTAAAATCTGTGCCAATGCCAAAAAGCTGATCACACCTTAAACCCAGCTGCACAAAGGGTAATTTTCTGGAAATAGCAGTATTTGCTTGCTCCTGACTGACAGGATCTGTGCTGCCCACAGCCCAACCACCTAATGCTGTTTGTATCAACATGCAGAAAGCAAATTCCAGTGTCTCTCATGCTCCATCAGTTTTTCCAAGCACTTCTGGCAGTTACTTCTGAAGGGTTTTTGACTAACTAAGCACTCCCTTCCTATTCTTTATGTTACAGAGTTAAGGATGAAATGGTTTTCAGCATCCAAAGGCACAGAGGCAGTTCAAAACGAATTAGCAGAATACTGAAAACTTCCATTATAAAATTTGGGAGTTTAGTTAATTTAAAAGATTGGGCCATTTAAGTCCAGGTGACCCAGTAGAAGAGATGGTTTATGAATTGCTGACCTCCAGGACTTCGCTTTTATGTGAACAGATAGTACTTGAAAACAGTCCTGGCCAGGAAATGAATCCTGGCTTCTCTTATCCTCCATACAGCATTATATCATAGAATCATAGAATTTCCTGACTTGGAAGGGACCCACAAGGTTCATCAGGTCCAAGTCCTGATACAGAAGACCAAGACTGATTTTATGAATGGACCCAATATTCCCCAGAAAGAACAGGCTTAAGCTGAATTTTTAAAGCAATTTAAGGATTTTCAGTACACTTACTGAGGGGGGTACAACAAAACCTGTGAGCCCTTATTTCATACATAGTGCAGAGTTGGACTAAAACAGTAAAATAGGATTTAATCCTCTGTTTTCTAACTTTTGACTGTTTAACTAATCAATCTCCAGAATACTTCAAAGGCTCAGTGCATGCAAATATATGTACAAGCGATACAGCTTCTACTCAGTGTTTAAAGAGAAAACTGCATAGAATAATCACCTAAAACCTAAATCAATGGACAGCGAGACATCTCGTGTTTTCGCATTTGCTGTTGCTGCTGGAGTAGCACATCTGCCACGGGTGCCTTAGCAGTGATTACAGTAGTGGTGCAGCATTCTGGACTGCAGTGGTTATCCTAGACTGTAGCAAACACTACTTCACAAAAACGTGGACATATCTGTGTAATCTCACTGAATCATACCCTTTTAAATGAACTGATAAATGCAGTTCAGGGAGCTCCTCCACCTAAATCGACCATCAGCAATGGTCCTTCCAAAATTCTTCCTTTTTCCCCCTACTTAAAAAAAGAACAAGGATTGTGTCACATCCTAGAAAGCAGTTTTTACTTGGAAAAGGAAACTTATCTGTCAGCCCTATTCCATTTCATAATGCATTTTCCTCCTTCTGGCTGCCAACACACTGGAAGAACAGAGAAATCTGTGTCTACTTTCATGGACATCTTCACATTCCAAAGATCACCTCTGCTGATACCAGCAGGACAACATGCAATGAAGTTTGAATTCCCCTACAGAACAAACAGCTTAATTCCCAGCAATTTGGTATAAAAGCAAAAGGATTTTTGTGAGTAAGGCTCAAACTTTGCAAGAAATTTGAACTTGTTATAAGAAGTGTTTGTCCCTGCACGCAGAGAAGGAAATGTGCCCTCCTATTCACTTTTCAACTCTGCCTTTTAAAGATGCTCCAAGGAGAGTGATGTAGAACACCTGGCAAAAAAACAATATATATATTTCTAAAATTATTTGTCTATCTAGTGAAGCAATTGTGAAATAGCACAGAGGAATGCAAATAACACATTTATTCCTGACTAACATAAATCCTATAGCCACCCTACAGCACTCCACCTTAGGTTATAGTTAAGCTGATATAGTAAAGATATAAATTTCTCCATGTTTCTTTTTCCTTTTCATCTACAACAAAGAGGAAATACATATATACATTTATACCTAAAAAAAGTTACATTATAAGACTTTTTTATCTGAAACATATCAGTCAAGGATCTATGAATACCAATTCACTGGCACGTGGTGCAAGTTACTCTGTCAAAATACCCAGCAATGCCAATCCATCAGTTCAAAGCAGAAACAGAGTATTTTAGCTTTTAGTTACAACAAGCTATGCTGATAGACCTTGTAACAGTGCAGGTAACAGCCAGTCTTTAAACCTGAATTGACACTGATTTACAGAGTTTCATTTCTTTGAATCAAATTTGAGAGAGAGCGAGCTTCAAGCTACTTCACATCTAGATACTACAATTACACATTTCTTAAACACAGAAGAGCTTGCTTTAAAAGAGAAAAAAATAAAGTCTCAGCTGCCTACGGAGGTAAGATAAAAGGCAAAAGTGATGTTAAAGAAGATATCAAACTAGCAAGTTTTTGTTTATTCATCTTTTTTAATTCTGCTTTTCCCCTCCATAAATTTTTTAAACCGCCTTGATTTGAAATCCTAGTAATAAATATGCCATGCAACATTCCTCCTGTCAAGTCTCTCTCTTCATGGTATTACTGCAATATTTGTAACTTTTGATCTGGAAACATCAAGTTACATAAGATCATAGTTCTGCTCCTTGCAAAGATGTGATTCTGTCAGAAAATGAACCATTGAAGCAGGAACTCAACAGAACTGGAAATGACTTTCCCAGGGAAAAGGTAGTTCTGCTTAAGCATCTCAGTTTTTTAAAGTGCAAGAACTCAATGTTTTATTCTCCTGAGCAGGGAAATGGCAAACTACCAGGTTAAAAATAATCAGAGTAGGCTCTTAATTGGAAGAGTGTACATGCTGTAGACAGAATGAAATAACATTTAGTTACTATGCACTCCAGGAAACCAATCAAATGAAATATTTTTTTTTTAATTTCATTTTGTAAAACAAAAGAGAACAACATTTTCCCTTGCCAGCATACTATCTGCTCACCAAAACAAAAGGAAAGCATTTAATTTAAATGAGTCAAGGAAAATAATTAAGTTACATGGACTTAAAACTGCAGAGTCTTCTCAGCCCAAATCCCACTCATTCCCCAGACCCACTGAAATCAGAGAGACGTCTCTTTTTCCATCCATGTAGTAAAATAAATGGGGGGGGGGGGTGTTAAGGTGTATGTCCCCTCCCTCACCAATCAAAACCAGATAAGCAGCTTTACCTTCATCTCTCCATTGTTTTATCCTATCCTTTAAAATTAGAGAAGGCAAATTCTCCCTAGAAAAGCCTTTCTAAACCAGGACCCTTTGCCGATAAGAAGGAAACTATGAAGTTAACTTCTGCATCTCCTTTTGCCTTTTCCCCCTTTCTTTGCCAAAGAGCAACCTGGGAACCTCTTTGCACACTACTGACCCTATTTCTCCACCAAAACATTTCTTCTCCATATCACACACATAAATAACAGATAAATTGAAAATCTCCCCTTATGAAGACGTGTGGACATTCATGCATGTATGAACAGGCAAGGAGAGTGAGGCACAGAGGCAGAGTCCCTGAAAAGATATAGTGCATCTCAGTGCAGTGACAGTAATTCCCAGTCTTCGTGATCTCTTTTTTTAAGGGAAAAAAGGGGAAAAATCTGAAACAGGTTGTCTGCAAAGGCACCACCCCTCCTCCCCTGCCCCAGCTGCACGTGCAGACCCCCTTCCCAGGGTGGTGGGTGCAAAGCAGTGGTCCTCCTCTCAAGGGAACGACAACACAGGTTACATTTTCAGGTGCCTGGGAAATGCCGGGCCACACACAGCGACCTCACAGTCCCCTCCCTGCCCCCATACCTGCTGCAGACTAGCACAGACCCTAGTTTTCCTTGGCCATGCACTGACTTGGGGATTGCATTCTCAAGGGATCATGGCAGCAAAGAATCCTCCTGGCCACAAACCAGCCCACTCCAGCAAGGGCTGATCCAGTAGCATGGCAGAGTCTGGGAGCTGGGAATTTCACAAGGAAGGGCAGCTTGCAATGGCCACAAATGAGCAAATTCCTACAGCCTTGTAACACAGGCAGAGCCAAGCGAGCTGCTGTGTAGTCCTGTCTCTCTGCAAAACAGTGCAAGAGACGTGTTTTCCTCCCTTTATGCTACCCCCCACAGTACTAAATATATATATACACATACTCCTTGTTTTTTCCACCCAAGCCTATAAAAGTGCTACAGGCAGAGGCACTGAGTGGGAGGCGCCTGGCTCTGAAGAGGCCAATGAAATAAATTAAATACAAATCACTGGCTCAGCCTCAGCCTCCCCCAGCTACCAGGGAAGAGGTTGGGGTTCCCGATAGCCAATTCCCAGCTTTTGCCAGACCCAGAGTGCAGGTGGCATATGTGGACTGCTGGCACAGTATAGGTGTATATATGTTAAGCCTTGGGTGTTGCAGGCACATATGGTGCACATGTTGGGAGCAGAGCACTTTCCATAGGAGGGGAGGGGCTACCCTACTAGCAGGCAATTTTATTAAGGTCAGCAAAGTAGAAAGAAATAGGATTGGGATAGGCTGGGAGCTGACAAGTTCCCCTGCCCAACACCGGCGCCCCAGAGCAGGGAGCAGCACACTAACAACTTGCCAGGCTACTGCAGAAGTTTACCTATAAAAGCACACAGACAACTTCCAACTTCAAAGCTTTGCTCTCATTTTCTCATTTTATGGCCTTCCCTTCACCTGGAACTTTTCTCAGAACAAAACAAAAAACAAAAAACCAAAATGATGCAGCTGTAAATTCAAGATGAGGCTTCACTGCAAAAAGTTAAGGAGGAAGATAGGGTGGAGGCAGAGAGACCAATTTTTAGTTCAATTAAGGGGTTTGGTGATTTGCCTTTTTTATTTATTGTTTTTAAACCATAAAAAATTGAACTTTCCAGGTAAAACCATGAGCAAATGCATTCAAGACTCAGAAAGGTCTTGCCTATCTATTCGATAGGCATTTAGTCATATCTGTTTTCTGTATGAAAAATGAATTTCAGACTGTGTATCCTGTAAAACAAGACTGTGGCATAAATATATTTTTTTGGTTGCCTTTTTTTTTTTTTTTTGGGTTAGCTTTTTTTTTATTGTTGTTTTCATGCATGGTCATGGTAAGAATATAAATAGATACTGCCTTGAGAATACTTTAAGAGTTTGGGGGGGTTAATTATTATTTTTAAAAGATTTGTCATTCCTTAACTACTACTTACTTCAAAGTAAATACCTTAGATATTTTTACACTATATTTTTAATCAAAAGAAATCCCAGGAAATAAATGTCCCTTGGTAGTAACCTGGTTTTAGGCTCATCAGCCCAAATACGTATTTCAGAATGCAAATTTCTGAGAATACGAGCAGGAGTCTGAACCACTGCATTTCTTCCAGGCACTCCAGCATCTTTTCTCCAACACCACATTTTTTGGGGGAGCTTTTAATCTTGGCAGGGCATGACTGGAAGCAGAGCTTTAACATTTAATGCCTAAGAAACAGACTTGTCACTCAACTTGCAGTAAAGCACATTTCTTTTTTCTGCTTTTTGTTGGAGGCAAACCCACCTTTCCTTGGAAAATGGGAGACCCCATCCCTGATTCTAGCACAGATCCAAATGTAAACATACACACACACACACACACTCCCACCACGCACCACCCTGCAGCAGGGCAAGGGTATGGGGGGGTTCAGGCAGAGCCAAAGGAGCCTTGTGAGCTGAGAATTACCAAGACACTTCTTTCTTATTCTGTTTTTCCTCCCCCCCTCTCCTCCCCGCTTTTACTATTACATAAATAACACCGATTGATCTTAAAGCTGCATCCTTGCTCCAGTGCCTCCCAATCTGCACTGCTGCCTTCCCCAGCACAGCCGCACCGCTCGGGGTGCAGAGGGAAGGGTTGGGGAGGAGGAAGGTTGGATGGGAGAATCCACTCCAAACATACCCTGAAGCAAGGTTTGGCAGTCTGGGGGTGCCTGATTCCCCCCACCACCCCCCCACC
>VZRZ01006734.1:9537-32519 GCA_013398175.1 Climacteris rufus | reverse complement strand
ATTGCTGCAAACTGTGCGAGGGGAGGGCAAGGAGCTGGGCAGGAGGGAAGGATGCATGCTGGGGAGGGAAAACCAGGGATTCAGGGAGCTTCTCCCCAGCCCCAGCCTATGTGCCTGGCTGTTTGGTGGGAAGAGGGAAGGGGGAAGGGAAAATTGAAGAGAGTCGATGGAATAAATACACTTTTCAGAGGAAAAAGCGAAGCTTACCATGTCTGCAGCTTCCCTCCACCGAAATGCCACTTCTGTGTCCAGCGATCCCAAAGTGGAAACTACAGGCAGGCACCGGAGCTCATCTTCTCAGGCAGCCCAGAGATACAGCGCTGCCACCCCCAAAAATCAAAATCAAAATCAATTAAAAAAAAAAAAAACAACAAAAACAACGACTGGTCCAGCTTCTTTCCTGACAGGAATCGTCCTGGTCGGACTGCCCAAAATAAGCAGCTGCAATCCAAAGGCTTTATTTAAAGCTTCCCCCCTCCTCCTCCCTCTCTCCGTGCCTCGCTCGCTCTCTCCCTCTCGCTGTTACACACAGAGAGAAAGAGAGACACACACAGGTTACATGAATGGGAGGCAGGAGCCGGCGCTCCCGGCTGGAATGACAGGCGCACATGCGGCTGGAGGCTGCCCACCCCGGCGGCGTGGGAACAGCTCGGACACGGCTTGCGGATGCGTGGAGAAGGGCATGGGGTGGGATCCGACATGGGGTGGCATGGACATGAACATGGCATAGGCATGGGGCCGGCGAGGACACAGACATGGGCATGGCATGGACGTGGGGCAGAGGAAAACATAGGCATCGGCATGGGCATGACAATCCTCGAAAAGACATGGGCCAGGAATTTACATAGACACGGGCATGGCACAGGCATGGGGAGGATGGAGGCGTTGGTATGAAAGGAGCATAGGCACAGACATGGGTATGACACAGTCTTGGCATAGGAAGGGATCAGGGGAGAGCACAGACATGGGCATGGCATGGGTATTGGGAAGAGAAGGGCATGGGCATGGGAATGGACATGGCACGGACATGAGAAGGAGGAGGGCATAGTCATGGCATGAGCATGAAGGGGACTTGGGCATGCACATAGGCATGGTGAGAAAATGGGCATAGAGTAGGTGTGGAGATACCATGGGCATGGGGAAGGGATGGGCATGGTCTAGGCATGGGGAGGGAATGGACATGGGCATGGCATGGACAGGGGATGGCCAGGGGTATGAGGAGGGGATGGGCATGACATGGGCATGGACAGACATATGGGCATGGTGATGAGATGATGAGTGTGGACATAAGGATTAGAAGGTAATAGGGACAAGAAAGGATGTGCTTGGGTACACAATAGGCATGTGTTGGCCCTGGGCATGGGGATGAGTTGGAATGGCATTGGCTTCAGCATGTGAATGGAATGGGGATCAGGATGGAGACAAGAACAGAATGGAGAGCTGCCGCAGGTGGTGCCTTCCTGTCCTGGCCCTGGTGAACCTCCCTCTCTTCTTGAGGTCAGGTGGGTTCTACTTTCAGCACACGTCATGAGGAGAGGGAAACGTCTGTTCCTCCTATGCCCCTAGTTAGGGAGCTTGCATAATATTTTTGGGGGTCAGGTTGCATCATCCACAGTGGTGTCAGGAGATGACATTATTATCGTTATCAGTTAATATTACTATTTTTAATTTTTTTTAACGTAATTGTGCTGCTTGGTAATTAAAATCAAATTCTCAGAAAGAAGGCCTGCAAGATTTCAGCTGCATAATTTAAGGTTAATTCTTCTTTAGGAGGAAGATCAATGGTACTAGTTTTTACCTTTTAAATATTTTTGAGCTTGCTGTTTTTGGTTTATTTGGGTTTTAATTTTTTTTTTTTAACTGTAGTTACAAGAAATTAGGGCTACTTAATGCTGCTATTCAGTTTGGTCTGAAGAAGGAAAGGTTTGTGGTGTTGCTAAGTGTCAGGCCCTGCTATTGCTTTACTGCCTGATCTTAGAGAAGTCCTTGATAACTTATCCCTGCCAGGGTATATCACCCGCTGACACTCACACTCGGCCCATCATTTTCTCATTCACCAAATAATCAAATTTTTCTCTTTCAAGTCCCTCCTCAAAATTTACTCTTACAAAACTTTTCATCAACAGTCTCTACATGGCTTGTGTTGACATCACAAATCTTGGAGTGATACTGGATTCAGCCCTAAAACTGCATTGTAAGAGGAGTGATGAACGTAATGGACTGCAGTACTTCATGCAGTGCTTTGAGCTACATGGGAATCATCCTCTTCATGGCATACCTTTAAATCAGCCAGGTGCAAGTCTGCTACGTTCTGCCTTTTTCTCCTGTCCTAAAATTGCCAGCCTTTGTGGAAAGCAAGAGGTAAGATATGTGTTTCATTCCAAACTCAGAAATCAGAGTAAAAAGGCACAGAGCAAATCAGAACGTCATCTTAAAACAGCAGAGTCCTCCACATAAAGGTCTGCTTTGCAAAATAGCTGCTACTGTTCACTGTTTTTTTCAGTCATACATATTAAAAATGAAATATATTTGCATTGGCCTTATTACCTCTGTAATGTATTCCACATCAGGAATCTAGACTCTAGACAAAGGTAATTTAGGTCTCCAGAAGGAAAAAGTTTAACTGAGAAATATATATATTGTTAGGAATAGACCTCATCCAAATTCAATGGTAATTGTATAAGCCTTTCAAAAATCATACAGTATGCAAGCTTCCAAAATTTCGGAATGAGAAACATTTCCATTTAAATGCCAAGAAGCAATTTTTCCTCTCTTGTTCAATACTAAATCAGTCACATGAGTGGTTTGCATTTGATTTTAGAAAGGAAATGGAACATCTTCTGTTCCAATTACATATAACTTTTTCTTTTTCTTGTTCTTAGTGCTCTCACTCTTGGTGTTACTTTCCTGCAGTTTTGAAACACTCATTTGATCTGCCCATTCACTCCAGACATTTATTTATTTTTTTTAAACTCAAGTGACATCATTAAGAGAAAAACAGTAAACTCAAGTGGGGAGTAGAATGCTGCTTGTTTGAATTCTGGATGCTAAATTCAAGTTTAACAGGTCAGCACTGTTTGTGTAATTGGCTTTTCTCTGTTAACTGAACTAGACAATAATGCTCCTGCAAAAAAAAAAAAAAAAAAGAACAAAAGTAATTTAATGGGGAAAAGTGACTTTGCTTAGGAAAATCTCGCTCCTGCTTCAATTCACAGTGAATTACTGTGATCACAGAAATGTGCTGCATACCAATTTGGAGCATGTTTTATGAAGATGTACATTCAAAGTATCAGTGTTCAGCAGACTACCATGCTCTGCTGTGTCCTGCACCCCACCAACTTTGCACTTTGTTGCTTGTGAACGGTGACTATTAAGTTCTCTTCCACATAGTGTTTTTGAAGAGTTTGTAAAGAGGCTACATCTGTGGAACAAAAAGGTGAGTGACACAACCAGAGCCTGTTAGACCTTGTGTGCCAGGAGAGCAAGGGCAGCAAGTCCTGGAGCTGCCACTCCAATTAGCACCTAATGCTCTTAATGCTGGGTTGTGTTTCCACGTTGACACTTGCTCCAATAAAACTACGAAAACGCCTTTTGTGAAGTCCTTATTCATCAAGCAAAAGAAGTAGCAACATCTGGTGGTCAAAGGCTTCTTGCTGACCAAGTTCAGCAGCAGCTGCTTTGGTGAGCCCTTTGCCTGGTGGAGACGTTTCCTAAGGGGCTGCACTGCTTGACAGCCACTACTAAAGATTTTAATTTTTTTTTCTACCTCCAGGAGAATAATCCAGAGGGAAAAACTCATATATTTTAATCAATGGAAGTGAAACCATTTGCCTTTCAGAGACTATAAAATACACACCCCAGGGTTCAGTGCTCTTTTCTACTCCTCCAGAACATTCTTAAGGGGAAATAACTCTTTTCTTGATGAATGTGCAATTCAAATGTGGAAATACACCATTCCTCATGTTTTCTCCATAGGGTGCAAAATTATTTCTGTAATTAAACCCTTTTTGCCAACATTTCCTGATGAGAATTTTTTTTTTTTTTTTTTTTTTTTTTTAATACAAGGGTAAAAGCCATGTACAAAAGGATTTGAAAAACTTGGTCTGGACTATATGACCTTTAAGCATCTATTTGAATTAGCCATTTTGTTGTAAAGGTGCATGAGGATGAGGATGAGGATGAGGAACACTAGTAAGGGCTGCAGCTCAAGTTTTCAATCAGGCACTGCTGAAAGAAATGGCTGCAGGAGAAAGAAAGAAATGGGTACCATTGCTAATGTTAGTGTAGCTATTAGGGATGACATTGGCACTGAAAACACACAGCCCAATGTTGAACACACATTAGAAGCCCCAAGTGTGCAACCAGGTCCGTGTGGGGATCATGCTGAAATCTGTGCTATGGCATCAGTGCTGCACTGGTTCCCATGGTAGCTAGATAGAAGAAATCCAGCTTCTCTGATATGTATCAAGCTGTGAGGGGCAGTGTAGACAAAATTGGAACCAATTAAGGAAAACATCTGTGTGAGCTTTTATAAGACTCAGACATGAAGACCACAAGATATTGATTGTCACCACAGAATGGGCCATGTAATACACAGAGATCAGGAAATGGGACAGAGCTTTTAGTCACCTACACAGTTGGGAGTGAAACCCCATTTCTGTATGATAGATGGCAGGGCTGAACCAGAGTGGGATGCAGAGCTGAACCCTGAAGTTCCCACTCTGAGTTATGTCTCTCTGACAAAGCTCTTGAGTGAGGTGGTAGAGCAGAAAACACAGGTACTCTTTATCAAAAGAAAGATTTGCCTTCTCTTTCTCCTCAGTCCATGAATGCCAGCAGCTTAAATCTGCCTGCAATGATTCACAGAGATTTCTCCACTATCAGTACCATGAGATTAAGTTCAGATTGGGGATGGGAAAGTGTTATCACATACTGAATCATTATCATAGAATCATAGAATCATGAATCATAGAATCATTAGGGTTGGAAAAGATCAGCCTTTAACCCAGCACTGTCATGTCCACCAGCAAACCATGGCCCTAGGTGCCATATCCACAAGTCTTTTGAACACTTCCAAGGATGGTGATTCCACCACTTCTGTGAGCAGCCTGTTTCAATGCCTGACCACTTTTGAGTGAAGTAATTTTTCCTAATACCTAATCTAAACCCGCCCTGGCACAACTTGAGGTCATTTCCTCTTGTCCTGAAGGTTCTTTCCTTTTGTAAGGGTCCTTCCTTTTATTAGCTGATTTTTAACAGCATGCTAATGGCTGGAGACGGTCATTCTATATTGGCTGTGCCTTTTGTAGCATCTCAGTGGATCTTAAATCTTGAGAAGAACAGAACTGAGCATCTACCCACAGTGCTGGGTGTTATATCCTTCCTTCCCTTCCTTGCAAAGCACCAATGTCTGTTGTCATACCTGAAAACTAGCCGAGGCATACAATGGAGCTGAGAGTCTGCTCCTACTGCTTATTCAGGAAAAGTTCCCATCAAGTGAATTGGACATTTGCCTGAGTGAATGTTGCAGGATTCGGCCCATATGCTTCTCAGCTCTTATATTTGCATAGTGCCGAATATGCTTACAGTACAGTGCCAACAAAACAAAACTATATACAGTTAAGGGCAGAAAAATCAAGAGCACAGTTAATACCATTTACAAACAGCAGCTGAGCTCTGCAGCTGACATCCAAGCTTATAGACCATGCTCTGATGTGGGTAATATGCACAAGACAATTATAAGCAATTGGGTGGAAGGTCCTATAAGCACATAGGTCTCTATTCTCCTTTCTCTAAGCCTGTTTTTTTCCCGTGCATTATTTATATTTTAACTCTGTACATATGTCCCTTTTTTTATTTTTTTAAACTAAGGAAAACATTTAAGGAGGACACTTTCATAAAGGACATTTGATCTTCAAATAAGTGCTCTGGGATGGTGTAAACATACTGTATATACCATAAGCAGTGAACTTCAGATGAGATACTGGTTCATTCAGTCTAATGAAGTGGAACAAGGACTCTCTTGTCTCCAGAAATTCCACTGATGTCTTAGGAAGAAGAAAGATCTTCATCAAGAAGGTGCAGATCATGTCAAGAATGGTATAAATTGCACAGAGGATCAAATCGCATCTCTTCAAAGACATATCTTCCTCTCTAAAAATTTAAAGCCTTTTTTTTTTAATCCATGGCATAGGGTAGAATATTTCTCAATTCACAGCACATGATAAAACAGCCAAGAACAACTAATATAATACATCTTCAATACAATTGACCATAAGTATATTAGAAGAACCTCCAAAAAATTATTACCCTATTACCACACTGTGACTTCACATCCAATTTTGTTCACCTCACTGTACAAAATGGATGGAAGATATGGCTTTTATATTTTTAATAATAATGAAATGTTCAGGATTTGATATAGAAACCTGGCTACCAAGGTAATAGGTACATATAAGAACCTATTTAGAATAGCTGTGTGAATAGGAATTGCCATTAAATTACAATGACATACTGGAGCATGTCAAACAATATTTAAAGTCAAATAAAACTTAGAAGACCAATCTGCAACCATATTCATGCCATAATCTCATCATGAATAAGACTTTTTTCCATATAAAAATCTTCTGGTTTAGACATGTGTGATATTTCTTAATTCTTCAATAAGGCTACTTATCTTGACTTTGTGACTCACTTCAGATTATGCTTGTGCAATTCATAATAATAGTCCCATTCACATGCTAAATGCCCTTGGGAAAAGAAAAGCTAGTTATTTCAATCACAGAGGGTCCTGGTCTTACTAAAAGAACAGATCTGGACACATCTTTCCCCTTCAGAGAGCAACCTCTGAGCCAGTACAATAAAGCCCCCACTTCCCAGTACCCTTACTTCTGGCATCTTCTTTCCATGCGTTGAACCAACCATTGACTTCTGAGATGGCAAAGTAACCATGTTATTGTATGATAACAGAGAAAAAAGGTGGTCTTGTGGTATTGACACAGCAGATCTAAGACAATTACTGGTTCTGATACACATTTTCAATAATTGTTAATCTTTTAGAACTCAACTCCGAGCCTGTCTCACTGAATCCTCACCAGAACAGTAAGTAGCATCAACATTCCCTGTCCCCTGCCTGGGCTGCCTCCATCAGCTGACATGCCACCACTCACAAGCAGGGAGCAATTGAGCTCTGTTCCCACTGTCTGCTCTGTCCTCCAGATAAACTGTGTTAGTTTACTGGCAAAATCTAGTTTGTATTATTGTTTGCACTTCAGAGTCAATACGGATATGGAAGAATAAGCTGGCATCCTTAATAACAGCGTGGCCTCTCCGTAGCTATGTGACAATTCCCTAACACTTTATTTAACAGTAGCAATTTATCATGTCTGCTGTATCACAATGAAGTAGTTCAGTATCCCCAATTTACAAGAAGCGCTGTTCTCTGTGCCTATTTGTACTGCTTACATCGAGGCAGACCAACAGCCGGAGTGCTAGCTTTCAACTTGGAAAATCCAGATTCAGTTCCCTGGTGTAGCAAAAACATGATCTACGCTTCAGTTTCCTCTGTAAAATACACAGATAAAAGTACTTCCTCACTTTATCAGATGTTGTGAGGATAAGTGCATTAAAGACTGCAAGTCCCACAAGCACTACAATAGCCATAATTATTTCAAATAGATACACATAGTGCAAGTACAGTGATATATAATACATACTCTATGCACATAAACCATGAGTAAGGGCTGATACAAACACAAGCTATGGTAAGGAGTTAAAAATGCTGCTTACTACTATGCTCTTCCCTGGCTTATGCTCCGTGAAACTTTGTGTCAGAGACCAGCTTTGGCTCTCAGTCGCGATGGAGCGGGGCTGCTCAAGTCAGTGGATTTATTTCAGTCGCACACTCCTGGAGGCAGGGGCCCATTGTCTGGGCTGAGACACTCAATCTGGAAGAGAAAGAATAAAAGGGCTCCAGTGTGTAAAGTCATTCATTACAATTTGGAATGAACAAGGAAATCAGTGGGGTTGCTAGAGGTTAAGCAAGGGCAGAAATTGGTCTTTTATCATTGAAATGCCATAGGAAAAAAAATTACAAAAAATGAAGGATCTAATCCTGCACTCACATCTCTTGCCTTTATTCATTGCAAGGGGTCACAAAAAACCAGTCATGTACATTTGCAGGACCAGATGTTAAATTCATTTGTAGCAGAATTTCATAAGCAACCAACTTTTTTTTCCTTAGACAGAGCTCCAACAAAATTTTAATATGACCTTTATATACTTTCAGACAAAATAACATTATTTGGACTGCCATCCTACATAAGTACATTTTCTGAAGTAACTTCAAACTCAGCGGCATGAGAACAAGCCTCAGAAGTCAGCAAATATTTTTAAAGACTGGATCTGGTGTTCTTTTAAGAGGAACTTTTGTAGTGACAGAAAAGAAAAAGGATTGATTACATAGCTTTCAGTACTGAAGGTGCATCGTATTACTGGGAAGTGTGGAGTGAAAGTTGTTCTGAAAAGCTTCAGTGGTATCTGTGCTTATTTTATTGTACTGGATACTCTTGGCTATGATAACTTTATGCACAGCATCAAAAGCATGAGAGGTTTTCACAACTATTCTACAAATTTAAATAAAGTTGTGAGTAACAGAATTTCTTTCTAAAATGCAGTGACTGACATTACTTTGTGAAACCTTTTACTCTCTCCATTTCAGGACTGCCCCATGTTGCAGTGAGCATCCATAATCCAACATTCAGACTTCAGAGAAGCACAGCAGTGAGGACAAAACAAAACATGCTTTCTGAGCAACAGTTCTTCAAGCAGGAAATTGGGTTCAACCAAGGATTCCCACCCACTTTCCTGGGTAGAATTCCATAACCTCTGCAACCAGACTTCGTTCTCATATCAACTCTGCACGTGATAATCCCTTCAATTAAGGCATTTCACCTTTCACTTCCTCTATGTTCCCCATCTCACATGATAGCTCACTGGGGGCCAGATGGTGCTACAAACCAAGGATGCTACAAAATTTACCACACATATCTAAGAGGCTAAATAAAATAAATGGTTGATCCTATAGACTGTTACTCAATCTTGAGTCTAATAGGGACCAGTTCAAAACCTGAGCTTCTAGTTCACACCACTACTAACAAATCCCAGAGAAGGGTTGCAGAGGTTCAATGCCCATGGCAGGGGGTTGAAACCAGACGATCTTAAGGTCCCTTTCAATCCAAGCCATTCTGTGATTCTATGAAATTTTGCTGTAGCATTTTCACGTTTAGCAACTACAGCTTTAGAAAGTGATGTTAAGTGGTGGGTTTTAGGATTCAGTAGAGTACATTTAAAACTAGTCTTTTTAAATTTGAAATCCCCAGATATAGACTGTGTAGCCTGTTAGACTTGATCATGCCTGATCCAGACATTTTCAGAGTGCAACTGGGTCAGAGGATGGGTTCAAGTCGTTTTCAGGGTGAAGGACTATAATCTTAATATGCTATTTAATTTATCCTATTGGGCTGAGTAAAGAAAACCATCAGAAAATCTTTCATGAGCCTGTTGGGCTGGATTAAGAAAAGCCACATGAATGCCTTTAAATGACAATACACAAAGGACTTATGGAGGTAGTGACAAATCTACCTTCCTTTCCTTTTCCCTTTTTGAATATGTAGCTATGCCAGTCTGGTGTGAATTTACCTGAGACAGAACAGGGCTTATACTCACACCTGCAAAGCAAAATAAGGTACTTCACTTACTCTTCCTCTGCATCTCTCTGCAGGAGTGTCTGACACATGACATCAGTTAATGGGGGTTATAATCCCCCCCGCCCATCCTATAGCCCTATACTAGTAGTGCTTAGACCCAACGGCCTCTTTTCCTAAGGAAATAAGGCTTTTATAGGAGTGCTGTCTGTCCATCTGGCTCCCCATCTGTCAATCCTGCACCCAGCAATGTATTCTGAGCCTGGTGGCTAATTTCACCCCATTCTCCAGAGAAGTAAAAGCTTAAAAGATATAAATATCCTCCATATATTATGAAAATCAGTGGAGTGTGAGACACCGACAAAGCACAGCTCCTGTGAGTGAAAGGCGGCCGTATAAGCTCGTTAGCTAATTGCTTGGCTCAGGCTGCCAGCTGGCCAGTCAGTAAATGCAAACCAGCCAGCTCAGCTACCTGTGAGTGACTTCTTGGATCTTCACACAATGCACCTGGCTGGACAGCAGAAGAGAGGAGACCTTTGTAGAGGGAGTAGGTGTGCACAGAGCTAGACAAAAAATGTAAAAGAAGACATGCCAAAGGCTGAGGTCAAAGAGAAAATGGCGTGATTGAAGGAGAGAAGAAAAGAAAGATTGGAGGATGTGATTTTGTGGGGGAGGGATCTACAATTAAAATGCAGTGACTTAGTAATTCCTCCTTTGTTGAAGGACTGGGTTGGCCTTCGTATCTCCAGTGAGGACTTTCTTTCTCTTTTATCTTCAGAGCTTAAGAACAAGCACTCTGTTAACAGTAAAGGTCCCTATAATCCTACCTTCTTTCAGATGGTTACAATTAAGGAAAGAGCAGAAAAAGAGGACACAAGCAGAAAACAGCTTTTGGAATGAGCCTTATTATTCCCTCCCCACAGCTAATAAACAGAGGCACCAAAGACAAACTAGATTGCATTTTAAAAATTCAATTTAAAATGCTCTTAGTAAAGGCATACACTAAATTTGCCGCACTGTCAAAGCCAGAGCATCCAGTCTCCAAATCGCTGGTACTGGAATTTCCCTGGTGTACATGGCAGCTCTGCCCACCTCTGCATTGGTGGCAGATGCCATGTTCAGGTGTGAATTACTACCCTTGGAGAATGAAAACTTACTTCTGGCTTGGTTCTACCATCAGTTAAACAGATCTCATTGCTGCTCTTCTTTCAAGTACATTTTGTCGTTATTTAGTACCTTTCTACTGCCAGAACATTTGGTTTTCCCCGTTCCCCCGTTCTCTCACCCCCTACATGCCTTTCTGTGTTTGATGCTTGTTCAGCCATAGCATGAGATAAAGCACAAACATTCAGAACAGACAGACACCTAAAAAATCAGCTGAATTCAGGATTCCCAGTGTCAGATGATAAGGTGCCCGAGCTAACCTACTGATAAAGTATGTGGTAAGCAAACCCTCTGATCTACACAGATACCTTAAGCTTCTGCAGTACTAATTACTATTACAACCTTAAGCTAATATTTGAGCCTTTCTTTTGAGCAAGGATGTGTAACAATTAGATTACAGGATTTGGAGCATTACAAAGAGAGATAAAAGCAGCAGTTTCGTCATGGTATGTGGTATTTTGTTTACATAGAGATAATAGCAGTAATGACAATAATAATTTAGTAACAACTATTCTATTTAGGTCCAAATTCTCATTTCAGGTGCAACAGACCTCCGACAGAATTATCCCAAATTTAGTCAGATTGAGGCATGCAGATCTCTAGTCAGAGACCATTTTACTGTGAATTGCTCTGAAGAGCCCAATGTGGTGTATGATGAGTTTTAGCTACTCAGAATAGGAAATAGTGAGGAGATATTTCCAAAGAAGGGCCTGAGCTTGGATATTTCTCTTTACTTCTGTCCTGAGCATCACTGAGAACTTAATGGCATGTACTGCACCCTGGTTCTGATGACACCTCCAGCAATGAAAAGGGATGTCTGTTTTTCTGCTTTCTACGTTCCTTATGCTTCCCTCTCGCCCTGTTCCACAAGAATATGCATATGTAAAAACACAATATGCTTGAATACAGTGGTAATGCATAGGAAAAAAACAAACAACACTGAACTACAGAGAAACAACAGTTCACGCTAGCTGTGTGCCAGATTTAATACGTTATGTTTTAATGTGCCTGGAACAGCATCTTTGGAACTTTCTATGGTGCATTGAAAAGAAAAAGCATCTTTTTTGCATGATATTTGGGCATGTTTTTCTGTGTCTTATTGGTTTCTATTTTATTTCTTCTTCTAGGCACCCAAGGGATAAAAAAATCACCTCATGTCCATGACAACAGACAGCACTTCTGAAGAACCATAAAATTCCTTGCCTCAGAGATAAGTCAGCTCACACAAATGAGCATTTGGCCCCTGAAATTTTGTTGCTGCTGAGATCATAGAAAATATATTACAAACACCCCCCTTTGCCAAAAATTGAAATCAAGATTTTCCTCTGCTTCGGGGACTAAAATCAAACTTCCTAACTATGAGAGTTTTTCAAGTATTTACCATCATTTCCTGTAAGACAGAATCAGTCACACAAAGCAAAGCTAATGTGCATATCCACTCAGGAATATTATAAATGCTATTACAGCATTAAAAAATAAACCTATCTGCTAGCAGTGGATTTAAAGAAGCTCTCAGCAGCTGAAAATCTAGTCCCAGAGTCACAAACAGCAAACAAGCAAAGCAATTAACAGAGAAAAGACAAGGGCTTGTTTTAGCAAGACCTCATTCCACTTTTTGTCTATCATAAATATATAGGAAACCTAAAAGCAGGCAAGGTAATCAGATAGGTTATTTTTCCTTACCCATAGGCACCAGGGTCCTTTCAGAGAGCTGCATCTCACAGACAGTCAATACTTGGTTGAGAACTTGAAAAACAGGTTTTAAGCAAAAACTCTTATGAGAATTAGATCCAGACTCAAGAGGCTGAAAGCATCACTTGAAACAGCCAGTTTAATTTATTCAAAGAAAAGCCACATAGCTCAAGGACAGGTAAGGAGGTAAATAAGCTGTAGTCAGCCCCTTCTTGGCAAAGAAAGGCACCATGAAAAGCCTGCATTAAAGGAGATCTCTCCGTGGGAAATGAAGGAGCCTCAGGTACAGACATTTGATTTATTTTTTCTGAGTGTGGCACAGGGGAGCATGCACTGGCTCAACCTGTTGTAATTAACATGTGGGTTGCTAATTGTTGCAATGATATTGCAGCAGCTTCTTCAGTAAAGCAGTTGTGTCTTTAGCAGCAATGATTAATTTCCTACATATAAAATCAAGACATAGTCACGGCTGCTATCCCTCTCTGTTGCTTTTCCCCCTTTACCACCTTTTTTTTCCCTTCTTTTTTTTCTCAAAGTGAGCAGGAACTAATGCAGGGAAGGATAGATAGGTACTATATGTTTCTCATTTGCTCACCTGATGATCCTTCTGCTACTTACTTTATATAGGACTTTAATAGGATCTTCTTGTTACCCACCTACTGTATCTCAGCATGGAAAATCATGGCATCAAAAGGTTGAAAGCTGGAGGTAAAACTTGCCTCCCTGCAGCTCTAGATGAGGTGAGGATGAGAAAAAGTCATCTGGTTGCTTTGTAAACAGTATTAAGGCAGTTCAAGGAAGTGTAGGTGAGGGACATTATCTTCCCTTTGAATTAACCTCCAGCAGGCTTCTGCTCTTTCCAAAGGCAGAGAGTATGAGGGAAGAGTCAAATATATTTTAAAAGTATATAACTGTCAAGGAGAAGTGGTCAAAGGATTTCTTCCATATGAGATGTAAGTGCATTCTCGTTCAGCTTGTGTAAGGGGGGGTGTGTGTGTGTTTGTCCAAAAAGGAACTCTGTGACAGAAATATGTGAGTGTGACAAACAAAAGGAGAGGAGAAACTGTATTTGGGCAGCCTCCAGCTGTGTGTCGGTGTGCAGGGACCTGAGTGTGCATCTGCACAGGTATTCACTTGTAGGCAGCACTGGGACCACCTGTATGAGCCCAAGGCATGTTCCTCTGCCATATCTGCTGATGAGTTTCAGAGAAAAGGCAGCCCTGGTTTAAAGTAGCCTCTGGAACATAATATTAAAACCTTACACTTAAAAACAAAACTGCTTTTGGAGCCCTGGCTGCAACTCTGTTTTCCAGTGCTTACTCTGGGATATAAAAATTGAACGTCTTACATAAGTCTCATTGCAGAGGGGGTGTTCCTGTGAGTTGCATGGGAGATATCTCATTTCTTGGTCGGGGGGAAATCAAGGGTAAGATCAATGCAATGAAGAACCAAAAGGGATTAAATTAGGGGTTTGTGTTGTTAAGGGGGATGAGGCGGGGTGGGGAGAAATTTCAGCTCTCCAAACACCAGACCTGACATTTCTGCTGTCTGCTCTGCACAGCAGCAGGATGGAGCACGCTGGGAAGCATGTGTGTACCACTTCCCTCTGCTGGAGGCAGCTCAGACTGTTACTTGCTTCCCTCCATCCCACTATATTTCTATAGGTACTAAAAATGCTTCAACCCCTATCATCTGGCACAGCAGTGATAATGAAGTGGCACAAATCCTTTCAGTAACTTTCATTTATATAAAAATCTCGGTGCTGGCTGGGGGGTGGAACAGAACAGTTCTTGCAGCACAGGGAAAAACAAGATGAGAGGAAAGGGACATATACTGATTGTTCAAGCTAACACGTTTTGAGAGGAGCCAGAATATCACAGCCTGGACATGTAGCACTTCTTGAAAAACAATGAACTCTCTGATTGCTCACAGCTTTGCACAGCCACGCACAGCCTCCCCCACCTCCAACTCTCTGCATCACCAGTTACGGAGTCCTTCGGGGTTGCTTAATGTACTGGTGTCTGTATAACCATGCATCGATCAAGTTTGCTTTGGAGCTTGTGAAAGTTCACAGGTCAAGGGAATATGGGGGACTAAATGAATTAGCGAAGAGAAAAAGAGTATGTCTGCAAGCCATCTTCCCTGCTCACCTCTAGCATCATCTTCAGACATTAAAATACCTAGTATGATACTGTGTAACAGATAGGTCTCCCTGTCTAATCCCTAATAGATTGTAAACATCAGCTGTTTTATGACCAAGGTTAACTAAAGGCCCAGATGGAAATAGATTTTCTTTTTTTCTGTCTCAAGTATGCAGAACATTTCCTAATGTTTAATATGTTCTATTTGCACTTAGATATATACTAATGACATTTTCCATTAGCCTTGCAGGACCAGCCTCAACTGGACCAGTTTCAAAGAAACCAGGCTGAGCAACCTGGTCTAATGAAAGGTGTTCCTGCCCATGGCAGGGGGTTGGAACGAGTTGATCTATATGGTCCCTTCCAACCCAAACCATTCTGTGACTGTTCTATGACCACCACTCTTGTAAGGCCACAGGTGTTAGGAGTACAGGTAATGCAAAAGTCCGGAGAGCCAGGGCTGGCCAGCAGCCTGGGGTTTTTAATACTGTGCCATTTTGCTGATATCATCCTTGTCATTGCCCTCTCATAAGTGCTCTTGTAAGAGGAATCACAATCTAGTAGCACTTTACCGTCAATACACTAAACCCTATAAAGATATTTTAAGAATCAGAGTGTCACTGCAGGAAGACACAAATGTGTTACACAACAATTTACAATTTGAGAGGAGAACACTACATTCATTACAAAGATATTGTCCATTAGAATATGCAAAAAAAGAAGTAAAAATTATGTTTTGTGCAAAAATTTTTCTTGTTTACCTACCATTTCCTTCAGATGACCTGATGGTGTAAAGGATGTTTATTACCCCTAGCTTTCCTGCCATCTCAATGGCATGGTAGACCATGCTACCTCCTCAGTCACAGTCACTGACACAACTGGTGAAAAAGGTTTGCGCTGTGCTTCATAGTGAATCTTCAGGTGTAAATCCAGCCTCAGGAAAACAAATCAACAAATACTTCTTTTGTAAGACAAAGAGGGACTGAGTAAATATGGAGAGATTCCACTTCCTCACTACTTAGTTATTTATTTTTAATGGAAAAGGGATGGCAATTGCCTCACAAACTGAATTATGATACCATCTACACCAGCAGAGATGTTTTCTGCAAACAGGGCAATTTTTTAAAATGAGCAACCTAATGAAGGTGTAAATAAAAAGAAATCAAGTTTTCTGTATCTCACATGTATGTATCTACATTGGCATTTGACTTTGCATCAGAAGGGTGCTATTGAGCACCCCAATGTGTTGATACCATTTTAGCATTTCTACAGGGATTAGAGGGTTAAACTAGAAGGACAGGTCCTGTTATAATAATGAAAAAAGACAGCTGAGAGAGACTTAAAACCATGGTATATCAAGATATTCCCAGACAGATTTCCTTCTAAAGATCTATGACACAGATAGGAGCTGTCATGAAAAAGTTATCAAATATGAGTGGAAAAATTAGGGAAGAACATAATGATCTGTCTAAGCACTGTCCCTCCAGTTAAATGCCTCACACTTGAATTTCCAGAAATTGCACAATGACAGTTGTGTAAAACAGAAAATATGGGTTATTAGCTCCCATTGGAAAATAATTACTAAATTTATCCCATGTACAACTGCACTGAAGCCAAAGAAATTACAGAACTGAAGTTAGTCTGTAGTGGCCACTCATGCCTTTGAGATTTTAATCTCTTTGGAAGTGTGAAAAATTAGGTTTCCCCTTTTGTATCAAATCAAAGGCAACCTCCACAGGCACTTCTTTAGTAGTATTTAAAAAGAAAAATAAGAAATATAGAAAGAAAAAAGAAGGAAAAAAGAAAAATAAGAGAAAAATATGAAACGGAAAAGGGAAAACAAAAAAGAAAAAAGAGAAGGAATAGGAAAAAAAAAGGAAGATATAAAGGAAAAATGAGGGAAAACAGGTAAAAGAAAAAAGAAAGAGAAAAAGGCACCCAGAATGTTTTAAGATGTATATTAAAAGGATTGCTCTCCAAATAAATAGGAAACAACAGATTTTCTTCTGTCTTCCTTCCTTCTGATAAGGAAATTCTTATTTCCTTACTTCAAGCAAGGAAAGATAACTGAATGAATGAGCATTTTGATCACCCTACAGATGCTTTATTTCCAATAGTATTTGATCTTTAATATTCCAATTGTATGCAGTAACCTGGCAATAAATGAGCCTGCAGGTAGAGTAAGGTACTGGACATGATGTTAACATTTAAAACTCTCTAACTGATTTTTAAAATTGTTTCCATCCTATTTTTTCGAGCATTCCCTGTCATTGCTGCTCTCCTTTGACCAGAAAAAAAATCAGACATATAAATAAAATCAGAAAAGGAATATACTTTGATGGTGACTTCCTGTGCAGAATGAAAAAGAAAATACTCTTCTCTCTCATTAGAGGAGCTGCCTGCAGCAGGGTGAGCCTGAGCAGGGGCAGTGATGGAAGGAGAGACCTAAGACAAACCAAGATCTGGAGCAACAGCTTCCCAGGGATTGTCACATTTGGCTGAGGACAGAGTGGGTTGGCAAGGCTACACCCAGTCCATCAGCCTGCTGGAAAAAGAATGAGGACATGAGGCTGATGAGGGACGAAACACTGACCCTAATCTTGTTTCCAAAGATGCTGTTTTTTCACTAAGTTGAAAATAAAAATTTTAAACAATTAAAAAAAATCAAAACAAACAACAACAATCACAAAAAAATGGATTTTTTTTTTTTGTAAAAGTGAAATACAAAATAAGATAGTGTATGTGGTTTACTAACAAGTGAAAACCATTCTGGTCTCTATATGTTAATGCACAATCAGAGTGATGTTCCAGCCTCCATGGCCTCTTTCCACAGTGCTCACAGGGGTCTGAACAGAGCGTGCCACAGTGAAATTTCAGCTCTTAGACAAGGCACTGCTAAACCTCAGTTTTCCTCAGCCAGAAAAGTTAAATAATAAATGTTTTCTGAACCTTTCACAATCCTATGCCATCTGTGCTAGAAAGAAGGATCATTTGTTAAAATATTTAATACAAAATGTTTTTTCACTGTAAGAGTGTTTACAGAAGAACTGCAACATTTGACCATCAGCTTTATAAAGCTCTATCAGAACTCAAGCTGCAAGAGATATTATGCAGCTAAATATGACTTCACCATTCTCGTGGATCTTGGCTTTACATAGTAATAAATGTAAAGGTCTCTTCAGAAGTGTCCCTGTGAAGGACAGGGCTTTCCCTGCAGCTTTTTTCTCTTCGTCATTGTCTTGTGTTTTGCTCTGTACAAATGTTTGCAGTGATTTGTAAGCAGTCTATGCAGAGGCAGAGCCAGCTCAGAGTTATTATTACACTCAGACAGTTATATGCACTGACCAAAGATAAAATACACTCATCTCCTTAACACTATATATACACTTGCTCTATATATAGCATTAAAATGTCCTTACTGGTGTTTTAACCACAGGATCAGTAGATTGAATTTATTGTTATACTTTTTTTTTTTCTTTAGACCTACCACAGTAGTATTCCGACTGAGTCAAGGTAGCTTTGTTTAGTTTTGTTTCATATACATAGTTCTATATATATGTTCCATATATATAGTTTCTAACTTTGCAGGGACACAGTGGTTCAGAGCATAACTCTTCAGACCAGGAGTCTGGACAACTGCTACTGAGCACTCAAGTCTTCTTAACTTTGTAAACTGAGGAGAGCTGTGATTTGTAAAACTGCCTTGAGATCTGTGTCAGGTAGATGCCATGCGTGACTATAAATATAATTTTGGCAACTAAAGGGGCTGGAGCCAAACTCTTTCAGAAGTACATTTTTAAACCAAGGATGCTGAAAATCTCAGGCACCCCTATTTAAACTAGAATGCTTTCAAAGCTTGACAGATCATCCACACTTAATTTAGTCAGAGAATTCCAGAAGGAAGGAAATACTGTTAACAAGGCAGGTGGCTTTGCCCAAACTCTCTTTGGCCACTAAAATCAGGAATATACTTATTAAATATTATATCAGAGTTAAGATTGTTAGAAGACTGTATTCTTCATTTAGCAGATATCTAGAACTTCAAGAAGAGTTTTGAGCCGCTAGTAAAACTAAGGGTAAATATGTGTTCCTACAGAGAAGAACAGTCCAGCACTTTTTCTTTCTCTCCATTACCACTTATTTCTGGTTGAAAAGTCCATAACGCGTGGTAGCTACAGCAGCTCTGCTAAGATTTCTACAGGAAAGTCACTGCAGCCGATTGCAAAATCCATTCCCTGTTCTCAATGTTGGTGCCCAGTGGGCCAGGGCTGTTAATGTGAATTTCCGCGCTGATGCAACCATAGTGTTAAACGACGAGGATAACAGTCTTGTTAATTTATGCAGCCATGGAAAAGAGAGCTAACCCATAATTTTGTTATGTTTTCAGGGCTTGACTTCTGTTCTAAATGTCAACAGGGTGTGCAAATGCCACACAAGTCTCCCTTAGGACTTGGCTCAAGTTCATATGCAGATACTTCGGAGAGTGCCTTGGATTCACGAACTTAAAAAACTCAGCTTAAATATACAAAGGTAAAACTAGTCTTGATTGACAATATAAAACTACAGTATAAACTACTCAGAACTTCTATACATTTGTGCATAGATATGCACACATATACAAATGCACATATATATACACACATGCATTCTATGCACACAGAATTTCAAGACAAACTATTTGGTCAGTCTTAAATGGTCCAATTTACTTCCTTGGATTGTGTCTGCAGCTGATTTACTGGTTTTACCCATTTTCCTTTTAATTACTATGTTGAAAACTTATTGGAATGATAGTCCTGGAAGCTGTCTATTCAAAAGAAAGAGAGTATAAGCACTGCAAGAGGAAACTCATCTAGACTACTCCAAGAGTGCACCTCAGCCTTTTTCTGCATAGAAAAGCTTTTAGATACGAAAGACCTGATGACACAAAAGTTCCTATGTAGATCCCTCCAGGGCATGGCAGTGCTGAATTGCTTGGCAGGGCTGAATGGAAATACCCGTGGAAAAAAGCTGCTCTTGCACTTGCTCTTGCAAATAGAGGGCTTGTCTAGCTCTTAACTGAGTGATGATCTGGAAGGCAGAGCCTGTTCTTGACCAGGATATAGGGTATTTTAGAAGTGGGTGTTTTTCTGAACTTATGGAGGATATTGAAAAAATTGAAGAAGAGAAATTCTTGACAGAGGATGCCTCTGAAGAGGATGTCTCTGCTCTGTTGGTAACATTCTTAGATATATTTTCTTGATTGGGAGAGCCTGTGAAAAAGTACAATAAGAGGAGAGATAGTAGCAATAGTCTTAAAATCAGGCAATGAACAAAGGTGTGTGAAAAAAGCATAGGAGGCCCAGTTTGTCATAGGTGTTTAGATTATCCAAATTCAATTTAATCTGTGATTTCTGATTATCATAGCAAACATCCTAGTAGCTTGGTTGGTTTGGCAGTTCTGACTTGTTATGTCCTCTCTGCCAGATCTGTCATATGAAAATTATACACATTAAGAATTAAGTTATACATTTTAGTAACAATAATTGAAAAATATTGATAAGACCACACACACAAAAATTATTTTCCAATTGGGATCTTGGACAAAACCACCATTTATAATCATGAAAACTAAACTTTGCCATCCAACCTCTACTACTATCTTGCTCTCTCTCTCTTGCACTCTTCAAATTTCATGCCAAGCAGTTCTTATATAGTGACCAGTAGTCACTTGAAGACAACATCAATGCTGGTCTTTTTTTTGTCACCATGCTGAGGGAGGTACAGAGTTATAAAACTGCTCGCTAATAGCTTTCCTTACTGACCGAACATCACTTGAGGATGTGATACGCATTGCAGCATGCAGAATGTTTGACATCCCAAATCTTTCCTTGTCAAACAGGAGCAGTACCTGAGCCCAACACTACAATGGCTTGATTCCTTGAAAAATCACTAGCAGCTATTGCAGTACTTGATCCCATGACTACAATGGCTTGATTCCTCGAAAAATTGTTAGCAGCTGTTTTTCAGATTTTTTTCTAGAACAGGGTTTCAAGGCTGTCTGTTGAATGTCAGTATCAAAGACAAAGTTGATTTTATTCCTATATATTGGGATTTTTAGTTAAATACAGGTTTTTGAGATTTTTTCTGAGACTTGCTTATTAATGAGTGTTTTCAGAAATAAACATCGGTTGACACACAAAAAAAATTGTTTTGCATTTCTGTTCTGTTTCCTGCCATTTGGTAAATTATTGAAATCAAACATTTAAAATAGTAAACAGATGTTCCAATAACAATTAAAAAGTATTTCTGCAAGTGGGGAGCTAACAAAGACTGCAAACTGTGGAATTTCTGTTCTACACTATGTATAGCCTGCCCCTTCACCACAGCAGGACCCATTCTATTCCTTTCTTTTCCTCTTTTCCCCTATGATTGCAGCTCCCACTTCCAAAGCCTGCAGATATCCTGAGATAATAATTTCCCCTTGGTACCCTTCATGCCTTCAGGCTCTCTTCTAACTCTAGCAATTACCAGCTGGCAAAAGGCACTGCATGCTGTGACAGGTTCCAAAATATACATGTGGTAACTGGTGGTCACTACATACAGGCCAATTGTGCAGGGTCAGACCATGCAGAAAAAAAGACCCATCACAACTTTTCTGACCAAGGGCTGCTCCCAAATTTGGAGGTTATTAATTTCAGTCTTTTCCTCCTACTTTCTCATTAATTTTCATGAAACTTATCAGTACCTCATTATATTTTCTTGGAGATATCTAGTTCTTGTTCAACATGACTAATTCAAAAATGTTTTCAGGTTTTAGTAAGGGAACTGATAAACATATGGACAGGCAGAACAACTGCATAAGGCTTCAGGAACCCAGACTGAAAACTAGACTGTCACCAAGCTTGTACTCAGGATCTCAGGAGAATTGATATCTATTCATTAATTCTACTTTGTGACTCCACCTCATCAGAGAGATAAATATTATTGTTCTTTAATTTATAAATGGGTCAACAGAGGTGTGAAGAGGTCAGGAGACTTCTCAAGATCCTAGAACAAGTCTGTTGTGGGTCCAGGGATATCTTTTAGACTGGTCTGTACTGTAACCTCAAAGTCCCTGCGTATTCAACTGGGTCTTTAGTAAAGGTGTGTCTTTGCCATGAAGCAGGATTAGGAAAAAAAGTGCAAAACATGGAGAACCTCTTGGGATAGCTGTCATGTCCTGACTTATTGGATCCATCCCTCTAGCAGGCAGTAGGTACTGTCACCTGAGACACCATCCCTGCATGGGTAGAGAGGCAGAAAGGGTAAGGAATACAGACATTATGTGCAGGCTCACTAGACTTCTGAAGATTAAAGTTACTTCTCCTAATACTCATCTTGTGAGCCCTTGGATCCTCACATTTGCCTTGCATGTTCTCAGCTGCTCATCCTCAGTTCCTGCCATGGCTCAGTTCCTTTCTTTCTTTGAGGTTCTTCCTGCACAGATACTGGCCACACCCAACTTTCTCCTGTAACTTGGTTTGCCCCTGCACCATCTCCCCTCAAGTTCAGATCCATTCTCTTGATCAACCTTATTCTGTTAGCCCCTTCCTCTCCCTGAAGCAGATGAGAGCTCCCTGCCGCAAAACACTCCAAAGGCACATGAGACTTGGATGAAAAGGGAATAAACATCAGGAGCCATAATATAAAATTCTGTCTCTCAGTAATGTGAGCAGCAAAAATTTTATTCCTTGACTCTTTCCTTGCCTGGGTTGTACAACTTTTTCTAAAAGTCTAGGTCTCAGCTGAATTTCCCTGGATTTGTTGCATATTTTCTTCACAGCAGTGATCTTAAAATTCCTTAAACTCTCTTGGCATGACCCTGTCCCCTGGTCTCTATCTCTTGATTTGGTTTGGTGACCTTCTCTTTACGAAGTAATGAGAGTCTAGAGATCTTCACAAGATAAATCTCTGTCCTTCAAGCTCAGCTTTGTTTTCCCAGACTGAATGGCTCTTAAAACCCTGGGAGTTTGTATGATTAAGGACTCAATGAAGCCCATGAAAGGCTCCGAGATTTGCACAGCTATTGGTATTTTAAAACAGCATGCTTAAGTCTTCATACACCTCGTGATATGAAACATGTTTACACTTATGCATCTAATTATTTTTTAATCAAATTAAGTGGCTTATGCTTTCCTTATCAACACGTCCTGAGAAAATATAGCCTTAAGACCATCTCAGATAATTTTAATAAGCCACAAATATTTTGTATGTGTTTTTTCTTCATTTCTCAAATGTAGCTTTGCCAGTGGAAAAAAGACAC
>VZRZ01006733.1:843-33933 GCA_013398175.1 Climacteris rufus | reverse complement strand
TGGTCGTGGGGCTGAAGGCTGTAGTCTTCCTCTGAGGTTCTTGTTACAACCTTTTCAGTCTTCTTACACAATCTACTTACACAGCTGTGACTGAGTGGATCCTTGTACATTATCTATCCCCCCGGATATTTGCGGTTCTTTTACATAGATAAGTTTCCTGGCAATGTTTCAGTTATCTATTTCATTTGCTTCTGCTTAAGCAAGATTTAATTAACAAACAAAGTTTACTCATCACACTCTGACA
Organism: Climacteris rufus; assembly: GCA_013398175.1. NCBI lineage: Eukaryota > Metazoa > Chordata > Aves > Passeriformes > Climacteridae > Climacteris > Climacteris rufus. The sequence goes on along the minus strand of VZRZ01006733.1, from coordinate 33,689 downwards.
CCCAATTCCTCAGGGCCACCCATCACCCCATCCCCTCACGCCCTCCTGCCTCAGGCCCCTGGTCATTCCATCCCCTCATTGCCTCCTGCCACCCACCCACTCATGGATTCACCCCCATGGCTTCCCACTACCTTGTCCTGTCACAGTCTCTGCAGCACCTCATCCCTTCACGGCTGCCCACCGCCCCACCTCCTCAAGGTCTGTCACCAGGGCCTCCCACCACCCCCTTCCCTCAGGGTCTCTCCCCAGCGCAGCCAAACTGCCCAGCAATGGCGCAGCCCAGAAGGAGCTCCATAAAAGCCAGTTCAAGAGACACCTCACAGCCCTCAGCAATTCAGCCAGCAACACATAGGTAGGACACAGACAGCATTCTGGGGACAGTGCTTATCGCTATCTCCAAGGGAGAGTTTTTCAGGGATCCCCACAGCTCTGGCTCTGCCCATCAGCTCTGGCAGAAGCATTAAGGCTTCAGCAGAACCACCAAAGGGCCAAGGGGCTTCTGGACACTTTTTCTTCTGCACTGCATGCCTGGGCTACTGTTGCTGAGCACAAGGACCCTTTTTCTCCTATTCCCCAATGCCCTGCAGACCCTGGGCACCACAAAAATGCTCCTGAGCCTCTGTGTATAATAACAGGTATGTAATATTCCAACGCTCGGGTGAAGGAAAGTGCTCCCAGGGGTCTTCTCTGCAGGCTCAGGAGGATGCTGCAGACAGAGTTCTCAGTTCTCCACCGACCTCCAGCAGTGCAGACAGCCATTACCCTCCACAGAAGGCTGCCTCCTCCATGCCCTACTGAGTCGGTCTCGCAGCTTCTGGAATCTAGAGGATGAAGCTCTCTGTGTAGCTGCTAGGATGTAGAGCGTTTGAACTGCCAGGCTTGAGATGGAGGGGCTACCGTCTTCCATCATGCCTTGAAGGGCTAGAGAACAGAGGAACAGAGCTATGATCAGAGCCCGATCTGCAGGGACCCCAGGAGACCCTCCCAGGGCCAACTCACCCAGCTCTTGTCATGGCCAGGAGAGAGCAGGCACCAACGGGATCCCCCGGTGCTGGCCACGGATACCCCACGTGCCCCTGAAATCTCTCTCTGCCGTGCCCACGCCACTCCTCGCAGGGAGCAGAGCCCTCTGCAACCCGGGCAAGGATTGCTGCTCTCCCCACCAGCCCCCACTGACACCCTGCTCCTCTCACTCACCCCTACAGATGAGCCGGAGCTCTTCCTGCTGTCCCCTCATGTGCTGCCCGGCGAGCCCTGGGAAAACAGAGTCCGTCATGGCCCCAGCGGCACAGCTGCCAGGCCGGCCACACGCCCTACTGCCCTGGCAGGGCTCAGCCCGGGCCCCTGCCGCATCCCGGCTGCCAGAGGGCAGCAGCAGCCCCGAGGGCCGACGGGGCTCCACATCCCCGGGCCCGGATGCCAGTGCCGGGGCAGCAGCCGGGGCTGGGGCCGAGCTGCGGCGGGGCGGGGTGGGGAGGGACCACGGACTCGGGGCTCACCCAGGAACCTGACGGCCGCCTCTCGCAGGGGCTCCCGCGGGCTCTCCAGATACGGCAGGGCCTGGCGCAGGTGCTCGGCCGCTCGGCTCCTGTCCTTTGCCAGCTGGAGAGAGAGCCAGGGCACGGAGGGAAGGATTAGCGCGGGCTCTGCCCCTTGGCCGGGCGCTGCCTGCGCCCAGCACCGGCCTCCCCTGACCGCGCAGCCCTGAGGCCCGGCCAGCAGCCGCTGGGGCCGGGCTTTGGAGGGGGCAGAGGGCCGGGTGCTGCCCGGGGAGCCGCGGTGCCGGCCCGGCCCGGCCCGCAGCCCCGCTGGGCCGGGGCTCCATGGGCACGTAGCCCGGGGCGAGAGGAGCCTGCAGAAGAGCCCGCGGGGCCCAGGCACGGGAGCAGCGTGTGGGGCGCGGGCTGGCGCCGCTGGGCGCAGCACTGGGCAGGGGCACAGCTGCCAGCCCCGCACACCGGGCACCGGGGGCTGGGCGCTTCTCCAGCCTGGGCCTGGGGCTTCCAGGCTGTCCTTACCAGCAACTCGCCGAACCTCCACAGCTGCTCCTCCTTCAGCACCTGCTTTACATTCCTTCTCTTCAGGAACCCGGCAGCACGAATCAGCGTTTCCCGAGAGGTCTGCAGAGCAGCAGAGCCCGGGAGATGGCACTGCAGGCCAGGGCACAGCACCCGTGTCCCTGTGCCAAGGCCAGGAGGAGGCTGGAGTCCACGAGGTGCTAGGGCAGGGGAGGCAGCCAAACCCCCTCCCATGAGTCTCACCTCTGCCACGTGCCTGTTCTCATCATGGCAATAGAAGAAGAGTGGGATCAGGTTCTGCTGCACGTATGTCTTCAGGTGCTTTTTCCCCTCTTTGGCTACAGAAGCCATCACCTCTTGGAAGAGGGCCATGGAGAGCTGCTGCACCTGTCTATTATCCTGGTGGAAAGTAAGAGGAAAAGACCTCAGCACCAGCCACTCCAGACCCACCTGAGCATGGGCCTGAAAACCCACAGGGCACAAAGTTTCCTGGCAGCACCCAGTGCCCATGGTGTGGGGCACAGAGCCTTACATTGTCAAAGAGTGGCCGTAGTGCCTCAGCCAGTTGCAGAGCAGCAGGGCTGGATATCAGGATGTCTCTGCCCACGAGTATATAGCAGAGCATCGGGAGGCTCAAACTGACCACATCTCCATCTGCAACCTTTAGTAGCTGTGTGAAGCTTTCAGACAGGTTCCACATGCTTTTGGCCTGCGTGGAACACAAGGCTGTGCTGTGAAACCATGGGTGGCTCCACTGCCAACACCACAGATGTGGTACAACCCCATGTGCTGCCTTAGGCACAGAAGCCAAAGGCCTGTCCCAAAAGACTCAGGTAGCTGAACAGGAAGGCAGGAGAGCCAGGAGCAGCTGCTGCAGCTCCCAAAGCCCAGGCAAGCCCAAGTCCCTGCATTCCACAGGCCCGTGCTGCCAGTACAGCTTCAGCCAGCTTCTCACCATCAAGGGATTCTTGCTGAGCTGGACAAGGCCTCTGAGCACCAGGAGATGCTTCACTCTGTACTCACTCCACAGGTGCCTTGAAAGGAGCTGCAGGATGCTGTCACCCCATTCATCTATGTCAAAGCTATCCAGGAACTGAAAGGCACAGAGCAGTGACAGGGGTGCCCAGCTGGCGGGAGCCCAGAAACACCCAGGGTGCGTCACAAGACACAGGCACCATCCCAGGAAGCCCAACCCAAAAGCAGCAGCAGCTATGCAGAGCCCCTGGGCTCCCTACCCTGTGCAGACCAGTCACCCACTCCTCTTTGCTCCCCTGCCCTTGGCAGCCTCGGATTGCTTGGAATCCTTGAGGAGCCATGATGGAAGAGCGAGAGCTGGCACCAGTGGGGCCCAAAATACAGGTGGGGACAGGTGTCACCCCATCAACAAGGGGCCAAGGGCACACAGCAGAGCCCTCCCTCTGCCCCAGTTGTACCAAATAGGCTCCCCCAGAGCTGCAGCTACAAGAGGGCAGAGAGGTGAGAGGTAGCTGAGTGAGGCAGCACTTGCCATGAGGCTCACCTCAACAAGGAATGCCTTGGCGGGGATCTCCCAGTATGGCATCTCTTCGCTGAGCAGCCCAAGCAGGCAGCTTATGATGTGGTAACACAAGAGGCTCGAGACATGGCACATCTCCCTGGCAGGGGGAAAGAGGCACCATCAACCCTGAGCTGGGTGGCCAAACCTCTCCCAGGACTGACTCACAGCAGCTTTGTGTCTCCCCACCACCCTGGGAGGGGACACACACACTTTGGGAGGTGGCTGCTCCTGTGCACCTGCTCTCCCAGCCTTTTCCAGTCTGCTCTGCCATCCCTCAGTGACAAGACCCTCTGCCCACAACCATGAGAACTGTGTAGAGTGCCCCAGGAGCAGAGGAGAAATGACAGGGGCAGTGGAGAGAAGAGGCTCTCACCTGGCCAGCAGACCCACTGCATAGTGATGGGTGTCAGTATTGAGGAGTGTGTCCCAGCCACGCTTACACTGCACTGCCAACACCACATCCTCACACTCAAGATGACAGAGCAGGGCCCTCATGGTCTGCACTGCAAACCTGTGTGCAGAGCAAAGTCCAGGTCACACTGGGAGCCCTGGCCCCAGCCCTGGGGGCTCCCCCATGGGAGCTGGGACAGGAGGACTGGGATGGAGCACCTGCTAGGGTTGGTGGGAAGGCCACATTCCTCCCAGCATCCCCTCCAGAAGGTGTTGGCTTCCTCTGGCATATGTTCTGTGCTGACGAAAACTTGCAGGAGTAGAGCCACAAATAGGTGGGCAAAATACACCATGAAGGACTCTGGGCACCGGGGCAGCTGGAGGATCTCCCAGACTGCCCTGGTTGCCTGCAAGAAACAAAACACCCAGAGACAACATTCAGTGCTGAGATGTCCATGTGGCAGGGCCTGAGCATGGGAGAATAAGGCTCAGGGGCCGCCCTGGGCCAGGGGAGACACTGGGGAAGCACCTGGCCTGGCTGCCCTTGAACTTGCCCCAACCTGAGGGAAATGCAGTGGTTGGGGAGGACAGAGAGCTGCCAGAGAGACAACCCTGGGGGCACGCAAAGGTCAGTTCCAGAAACTCACAGCCAGGGCAAAGACGTCCATGTCATCCCCATCAGAGATGCGCATGCTGTGCCGTGCCCAGTCCTCCAGCACACAGAAGAGTGTCAGCAGCACCGACTCTGCAGTTGTGCTGGACGAGGCGATCGTCTTCCACATAGTTGAAGCAGCTCTGTGGGCCCAGAGCTCTGTGTCAGGAGGATATCAACCACAGCACAGGAGCCCAGACTGGTCACCAGCCCTGCCTCTGTCCACTGCCCGTCGCTGGTAGTACCCAGCCAGCCCAATCCTGCAGGCAGCAGGTGGCTGAGTGACACTGCCTTGAGGTGCAGGGAAGGAGCCCAGTGGGCTCTGGGGTTGACCAGGCTAGGAAACAGAGGCAACAGAGGGTCCTGAAACTCTCTGTCTGGCAGTCACCTGGGACAGATTCTACAGGGTGATGGGGTGGTGAGCCCTGAGTCCTAGGGGGCAGGCAGGCCCTCTACCTGTCACACGATGGGGCACAGCACAAGAGAGTCACCACCACATCAGCAGGGTGTGCCTGAGTCAGCTCCAGAAGGGTCTTGTCCAGCCTGTCCTCAGCAGACACACTGGATGTGAGCCACTGGTGGATGTACCTCACCAGGGCTGGCACCTGGAGGAGGCATGGGGAGAGCTAGGGAGCTGCCAGAGCAAATCCCCCAACTTCCCCAGAGAAGTGGTCTATTCCCACCACACTGTGCTGGCCTCAAAGTCTGAGGGGGCCCAGGGGACCCAGCTTGAGAGGCTGCACAATGCGTTGGGGGCTCAAGCCATGGCCACAGGCTGCTTACTTGCTCCAGTTTATAGGCACCATTCTCCACAAGCAAATCCAGCACAGCAGCACAGGTCTCCAAATTACACGGGTCAGAGCTGCCCCCAGTGCCCATGACAGTGGTCTCTTCATGCCCAATGTGCCTGATGAATTTCAAAACCATCTGCAGGAGACGGGCAGGAAGGGAGAGATGTCCCACAGAGTGCTCCAAGCATGGGGCTCAGCTGAGCAGTGACCGCAGGCCCGGCCCGGCTGGGGATGGCTGCAGTACCTGCGCTGTTCTGTGGAAGCGGCCATGAGCAGGCTCCTGCTCCTGTGTCTGGTCTGTGCCTGCATCTGGCAAAGAGTGAGCGCAGCCAGAGTGAGCTGAGGGGCTGGGGGAGAGGCCGGAGAACACAGCCCAGCCCGGCACTCCCCAGGTAGGGACAGCCCCAGGATGCCCAGGGGATGGAGCATGGCTGCCGGGGGGGATCAGCCCCAGCCCATCCTCCCCCTTTCCCTGAGGATGTCCACAGGGGGTGGGATGGGATGGCATGGCATGGCGTGGCGTGGCGTGGCGTGGCGTGGCGTGGCGTGGCGTGGCGTGGCGTGGCATGGGATGGGGCCAAGCCAGTTGCAGCCACCAGCCCTGTGGCCCTGCTCTGCTACTCACTCTCCTGCAGCGGCTGGAACTGCTCCACCTCTTCAGGCTGCTGTTCTGGGGCAGTTCCAGAGCCTTTCTCCCCCTTCGTCACCCAGGCCAGGCTGGGCACACTGGCGGTTCTCTCTGCCATCCCACAGTCTGGCCTCAAGGCCAGCTGCTGCAGGGATGGGAGACACCTTCAGAAAATCTCTGGGTTGGCAAGGAACACGGTGGCTGCGTCTTCTCTGTCTTGTCTTGTTGCCTGCTCTGGGCATTGTGGTGTGGCCATGTCACCAGCAGCACCTATGTCACAATGTCTCACAAAGCACCCTGGGACACTTGGCCACATTCCACGTTCCTGTGCCCTGGTTCTATATGTGTTACCAATAATTGCTCAGCAAGAGCAGCCCGAGTGAACAGGCTTCACTCAAGGCCATTTGGAACACCTGGTTTCATGCTCAGTGTCCCAGCAGTGCCATTTCTGCACATGGAGCTTCTTTCACTCACAGATGGCCACAGAGTGATACTGTGACACTGCTCCAATTCTGCTGCAAATACTTCACTGCACAGAACAGAATTGGTTTTTAACCCCTGTGGTGGCACCGTCCAGCACAGCTGCACCTCTCTTCCCATCATCAGGATTTCCCTCTCTGGCACAAAAAGTCTGGCACTGCTCATCCACTGGAATGCAAAATAAAGCAGTTTTTAAATCCAAAGCAATAAAAATAGTATTTTTCCATGACTATTTGGTTTATTGTGATGCCTTAGGATTTTAGCTTTTATATTTACCATATAATTGTAGTCCTGTAGCCTTTAATTGTATAACTATATAGATACTTATCTAGTATTTTTCCTACCCTGTCAGAGAGACAAAACACATTCCTAAGACTGTACCATAATCTTGCTCCTTCCTGGAGCTGAGGACCTCACGTCTCATAACAGGATACATTCCTAACACTTGATCATTCCTGCTCCTCTGGGAAGAAAGGAGATTTTGCTGTCCCATGTCTCATCAAGAATAAACTAAAGTAGGGCTAGAATTTAGGGGGGATATCAGTAGGAGGCTGAACCTAGGACCTAAAGGACTTCTCTTTTAATTGGACAATATTGAATTGATATGCTAGTTTGTTAATCTTACAAAAACTGTAGAAACCCGATGCCAGCCGTGCATATAGCCACATTATGCACCTGGAATCAGAGATTCCAGGTGGTTGTTTGCTCAGAGGGAGCAAATGTTTATATGCTCAGATGNTTTTCTTTCCCCTGTTTTAGGCAATCATTGTTTTCAAATCTTGTACCTGCCTGAGAATGAGGCTGAGGTCCCTAAAATTCAAGATCTCAAGACTCTGGGGAATACCTGGGAGGAATCTTGCATGGATTCTAGAGCAAGGAGTTTACTTCAAAAGCAAAAAAATATTTCAGGTAGCTTCTTGGAAGACAAATCAGGTCCTGGAATCAGAGATCAAGACTCTATGAGGTGCCTGGGAGAAGTCTCAGGTAGTTTGTGGAAGATGTGGGTTCCACAAAATGAGCAAAAACATCTTGGGAAGCTTTCCCTGGAGGAGTCTAGGGCTGTTACCTGCGTTTTCATTGCTTCAACGACATGTGAAACAACTCCATGATGTTCTTGGGAGGAGTCTTAGGTTGATCCCAGGGCAGAAACTGAGCTCCAAAATAGAAAAAACAGCTTGGAAAACTTTCTTGGAAGTTTCTGAGGCTGCAGATGCAGGACCTGCATTTCCCTTATTGAGTTTCATGCAGTTCTTTTCTGCCCATCTCTCCAAGCTGTTGAGGCCCTTCTCAAGGGCTGCACAGCCTTTGGAGGAACTGGCCGCTCCTCCCAGCTCTGTGTTCTCAGCAAACTGCTGAGGAGGCACTGACCCCTTCATCCAACAGGGGATGAATATATTAAACACTGGGCCCCGTACTGAACCCTGGGTACACTACCACTGACAGGCATCCAACCAGACCCTGTGCCACTGACCATGACCCCCTGGGACCAGCCAGTTCTCACTGCACCTCACTGCCCTCTCATCCAGCCCTGAGTTTGCCTGGGATGATTTTGTGAGAGACCAACAGTGTCAAAAGCCTTGCTGAAGTGAGGTAGACAATATCCACTGCTCTCCCCTTATTTATTCAGGAAACATGCAGAGTTTCTGTACCCTGGGCCAAATTACTTTCTGAAATTTCATTGCAACTTGGATATCATCATTAAAACATGCAATTAAAAGGTAAAATCTTTTCACCTAATTTAAATTCAGATTAAAATTTCCAGCCACTGCTGATATGGGGAAGCTGTGTCTCTTCCATGCAATGCTTGGGCACATTCCCAGGCAATTTTACTTTGGACACACAGAGCTGGGAACTGATCTCTATTAACTGCTGGGAGAGCTTCAGAAACCCAAGGATTATGCCAGATTTTTCAAGGATAATAAGGGTCACAAGGATAATCACATTGCTATAGACATGCTATAGCAACTGTTATAAACATTTGCTGTAGCAAATGTTTATATGGTCAGATATTTATTGAGAATATGCATGCCTTCTGAGACCTGTCTGTGGGAACATCCCTCTGAGCCAGGAATACTACTTTTTTGCAAACCGCAATGACCATGGCCTACCATTATGTGACGTTGCAGTTTTTGTGAGGACCAGCATCACAGGGTTTTTCTAGTTGCACACCAGGATAGAGTTGAGAAGTGATGGTCTTTCCTCTCACAACTGGTCTAGCCCTTTTCCAACAGTTCACTGTGCCCTTGCTCATAGTTCAAAATCATAAGCTGTAACAAACCAGAGCAAGAGAAGCAACAAACTCACTACAGTGTCTCTTTTCCTCCCTCCCACATTTAATTTCTGGGGAAAAAACAATTATTATGGAAAGACTATTTGATATAATTATTTCTTAAAAAGAAGCATGGTGAGGCATTATTAAAAAGATCTTTGATTTATTTTCCAGAGGATTCTTGAGACCTTACAGCAATGCTACATTAATTCAGGAAGAAAAGGTACAGCAGCACTCAAGTAGGGCTATCAGGAAAACAGATTTAAAAGATTTGAGATTTTTTTTATCTATAAATAATTTTTGTACTTTTTAGCAACTGTTCATGAATATTGTGGGTTTGGTGTTGGGTTTGTTTTATCCAGTTACCTTTTTATTTTTTTATATATTAGCACTTGAAGGCTGCAGTCAAGTGAAATATTTCCTATCTCAGTAGGTACAGCCATGAGCATAACACATTCCAGGCTCTGGGAAACACAGAAGATTTAAAAGCATCTGCTGTAGTCCTAAAATACACAAACCGTGGCTAAGGGTGTATTGCTAGCATGCAGGTGACATAGACAGCTCAAGGTAACACATCTTTTATAGACAGCAGGGATAGGCTAGAGGGGACCATCAAAATCCTGTCACAGCTCTTTTCACAGAGTACAGTAACATATAGTAAGACTTCAAGTATAGCTGAAGAAAACAGAAGACTATGAACCAATTTTTGTACTGCATTGAGAAACTTGCTAGTTTTTTGTCTGATAATAAACATGTCAAATAAGAAATACTAGGACCCAGCTTATATATTTGACCTAAACCTGTAAATCTGCCTTCTGGATTTCAGTGGATTTCGAGGAAATTGCAGTGCGTACGTCTATATCTACACATTGCTGCAAGGAGCAATCAGTAACTTCTCTTAACATTGGCTCTCCATAATGCAGTGCAAACTTCTTTTACAGAGAATGTTAAAATCTACTTTAATGCAAGAAATTGCATAAGCAGGTAGCCAAAGACTGGTGCATGTTCCTTAACATGGTACTCGGGGTACCCAGACTCTTTGCTAACATTCTCTGTATAGCTGCTGCTTTATACAAGATTTTCCTTAATTTACCCTTGCTATGATAATTAAAGACACCAAACATGGCCTAATATTCTGAAATTCCTTTCCAATGCACTACAGATATTGCAAAAATATTATCACAAATACAGAAAGAAAATTGTTGTCAGGACAGATCTCAAATTCTAAGAAATATCTATTAAAAGTAGTACATAAACTCAATGCAGTTTAATAAATCACATACTAACACCTGCTTATAGCTGGCTGGTTGGCCAGACCACTCCTGATAGCCTCCACACACAAGTCAATACAGAGATCGCTGATTGCAACCAAGTACTCCTTATTTATTAAAAAAACCAAAACAAACACACATATTCATCTCAATGAGTACTGCAGACTACATTAAATCCCCAAGCTGAATCCCTGCAAGCATCCTACAGTGTAGCACTGGGGAACAAAGACACACGGACCCCCTTTCTATGTTCAAAGGAGATCGTTTATTGTAACACAGCAGGATTTATTTATACCTAAACCGAACCAAATCCAATGTTAACCAAGGCAGCACTCATTGGCTAGAAGCCAGACAGGCAACAGTGATGGCTAAGTCGCCTTCCTTCATTGCGACCTCTCTGCATTTTCACCAGCACTGCATTACAGTGTCATCATGCCGAGCCGGGCACAAGTCTGGTTCCCTCTGCTACTGAAACTTGAGGGATAGCAGCCATGTTGGGGTAACACAACACCATACAAGGTGGGCTATAGTCATAGCCTGTTGTGTTAGGAGTGGGCTCGGGTGGGGCTGAGGGCTCAGGAGAATTGGTCTCTGAGGTTGCAAAAAGGTGAGGGTTGGCACAGGTGTCTTTAAAAGCCGCCATTACAGCTCCCCACATGGCGAGATGGCTGGATGCCGCCAGGTCGCTGTCTCTGGCAATTTCAAAAAGTCTCTGTCCCACTGCCTGCCAGGCTTCCAATTGAAGGATTTCATTAAGGGGGAAATCTTTTACATGAGTAAATATCCAGTTTAGTAGGGCGGATAAGTTGACATCGGCAATACTGACACTTTGCCAATGTAAGAGCCTCTTTAATAAGTCCAGGCTCCATCTTTGTTCCAGGGAAATTGTGGCTGCACAGGGCGTTTCTTGAGAAATTTTTCTTTCTCATGCAAACTATGAAAACAATAAGATAACGGTTGAACGCCTGCTGTTTTTCCTGATCGGTTTTGATTCAAGACAGAGTGTGTTTTGGAACTGGGTCTTGTAGGACTTCAGCCAATGACCCTGGGGGGTGGGTGACCACTGTCCAGTCACCTAATGCGTTCTTATCATATATAAAGGGATATTACAACAATAAACTTCTTCTGCTACTTCTCACTGGACTGGGTCGTGTGCTCCATTCCGGGTACAACAGCAACATCTGGTGTCTACTAACAGCAACATCCAATGTCTACTACACGCACCATCTTGGAGATACGGAACACCCCCCGTTTTTTTCCCCCCACCCTGCCCGCCTTGGGGATTTGGAGAAAATGGGAAATTCCAATCTGAATGAAAGCGTAGTGCTGTTGGCCTGGAAGGATACCTTGACCAGTACGGGGGCAAAGGTGTCGGAGCACTCATTGCGTGTGATCCTGGACTGGGCTTTGTCGCACGGCTTCCCCGCAGTCCTAGAGACAATCCCCGATACTGGGATGTGGTCACAGCTTGGTGACGAGATCTGGCATGAGCTGAAATGTGGGGACATGAACACGGTGCGTTTGCATCGTATGTGGAGGCAAATTTTAGATTCTTTAATGCATGTGGAAGTGAACATTGGACAAGGGGATGCCTCTTTGTTTCTAGACTCCTGGATCTCAGCCAGCGACGGCCGGTCTGAGGAGCCCCTGCCCCCGGCCACGCCAGCCATGGCAGGCGGGCCCGTTCGGCGAAAGTATGCCTTGCCATGGGACTACTTCCTCCCGAAATATCCATCTCCTGCACAACAGCTCACGGAGATGTTGAAACAGGAGGGTAGCCAGCATTGCTCCGCTGTGGCCGCCTCTGCGGCGCTTGCAGGATCTGCACTGCCGCCGGTTCCCCCGTGCACCCCTCCTGGCACTAGCCGGGTTTGCTCCGCCACAAGCCCCACACCTCCCCGCTCCAACTGGACTGCCAGGGCCCACCAGCTCTATGCCAGCGCATCTAACCCGGGCCACCACAGGTGCCACTCGCCCCTGCAGAGCAGCTTCTAATGGATATCTCGCGGTAGCTTGCCGGGATATCTCTGCAGTTGGCGGCTCTACCGGAGGCCCTTTTGCAGGCGGCCGCCTATGCGCGGTGGCGTGAGCTGGAAGTGCCTGCTCTGGCAACCTGGAAGCTCGAAATGGCGCATCCCGCTATGAAAGTGGAAGCACCATGGCATCCCACAACAGAAGCAGAAGCAACGGCAGGAACGCCGACAAACCCCGGGCAGACTATGCCAGTCCCAGCAACAGTTCTGGCGGCAGAGGCGATTCCAGCGCGGTGCACCAACCTGACAGCTTCTACGCCGTTGCAGCAGACAGCTCTGACTGACTATATGCTGGCGCAGCCAGCAGGACCCCACAGCGCTCCACCTGCATCGCTTCCTCCTCTGCACTCCACTCTGAGCTCTGCCACCATGCTGCCTTTTGGCTCAACACCTACATCCGGCCAAGCTCCATCATTCATGATGGGGTTCGTGGAGAAACCCCGGTCTGATGACTCATTCAGCGATGTAGACAATGTGCTTGCTCCAGAGCGGAAAGCTGTGGTGGCTGGGTGGTGAAAGAAATGCCTGCTACAGACCCGCCCTTGGACATTCTCAGACTGCATGGTGACGGTGCGCCCAAGAAATCCCAGGTGTTTCTGGGAATCAGTAAAGTTGGGCACTCTAGAGGCTGGAAATTTGAGTCTTTTGGAAAGAATGGGGGTGCCAGACCAGACAGGGTAATCTATGGAGAATCTGGCTCCTACAGCACCTCTGGGGGGTGTACCAGTAGACCAAGGTGATATTAACACCCTGCAAGGGTGCCCAGGCCTTTCCTGTGTTTAAGGCTCTCCTGAATTCGGGTCAGCCACACAGGCGTGATGCTTTTGCATGGAAGGTAATGCAAGACTACAAACCAAGATATCACAGTACAGGCTTGGGTCTCCTGAGGTCATGCAAATTATCAGAGTGATGAATACTGACCTGCTTGCTCCCTTCGATATCAAGCATTTGGGTCAAGTTCTGTTTCAGCCAGTACAATCTGAAGTTTTTGAGACTAACTGAAGAAAGCCGGCTGAAAAACACGCATCACAGAATATGCACTTGCCTCCTGAGGACCCTAGACATGTGGTTGGGGTAGATGCCCTTTATGGGAACTAATTATTTTTCTAACCCCGACCTCCAGGGGTTTTTCTAACCCCAGGCTACTTGGGATCCTCAGGTCCTGGAGCAGGCCCAAAGGAGCAGTATGGGAGCCATCATTAAAACCATAGACATGGCTACTCCAAAAAGACAGTATTCAAAAATATCTCAGGGGCAGTCTGAGCATTTCCTGTCCTTTGTAGAAAAAATAGTGGCAGCTCTGGAGAAACAGGTGGAAGATGATTCACTAAGACAGATATTGTGCAGACAGTTAGCAAGAGACAGTGCCAACGATGAGTGTAGAAAGATCATAGATGCCCTACCAGGGGACCTTACGCTCACAGAGATGGTAGAAGCTTGCTCTAAGGTGGGATCAGGGAACCACAAAAGGTCTGCCTTGGTGGCACTTATGGCCCCTGGTCAGGTACACCCTGACCATGGACAAAAGCAGCCCAAGGCCAAGAACAAAAGGAAATGAGCTCAATCAAAGCAAAAGGAAAACACAGGGACTGGGATTCCCCAGTGCGGGAGGTGTGGTAGGCCATGTCACTGTCCAGAATACTGCAGGTCTAAGTACCATGTTGATGGTCGGCCCCTGTTGGGAAACATGAGGAGGAGTGCAAAGAGGGGGAGTTGCCCTCCGACGCAAACGTTCCCCCAAAATAGGGCGCCGGCACAGGCCTACCCAGCCAATTTAGAGATGGCACACAAGGGCCAGCCTGGGTTGATGTCCACACTGCAAGGACAGTCATCCTAGAATCTGGTAGTATCCATAGGGTTCCTTTGGATGCATATGGACCCCTAAGTCAGGGACTCAGTGTCCTGCTTGTGGGAAGACCTAATGTCACCCATCAAGGGATTTGTGTCCACCCAGAAGTTATAGATGCTGATTTTACAGGCCAGATTCATGCTGTGGTTTCCATGCCAAAACCCCGTCACTATCGCTGAAAAGACTCACATTGCTCAACTAGTGCCTTTTGAGTCTTGTGTCCCCAAGGCAGAACAACAAGCTTGCGGAGGTAGCAGCACTGGATCTCTGGAACTTCTGCAGATCTGCTGGGCTGCAGACATTTCTAGTCAGAGGCCACATGTGGCTGCACAGGGCCTCTCTTGAGAAATTCATGCAAACTATGAAAACAATAAGATTATAGTTGAACCTGCTGTTTTTCCTGATATGTTTTGATTCAAGACAGAGTGTGTTTGGAACTGGGTGTTGTAGGACTTCAGCCAATCACCCTGGGGGGTGGGTGACCACTGTCCAATCACCTAATGGGTTCTTACCATATATAAAGGGAAATTGCAACAATAAACTTCTGCTGCTGCTTCTCACTGAACTGGATCATGTGCTCCATTCTGGGTACAACAGCAACAGGAAATTCCTCCTCCCATATTTCTCCCACTGCTCACCTGTTTGGTGATGAGCTCACGTTTCAGCTTCTTTTCCAGCTTGTCCTGGTTCAGTGGAAGGTGCTACCAGTGCGGTCCATGTCTTTCACCACCTGTGAGAAGTCTCAATTCAGGCAGCCATTTCTAGCACTGGGGAACAAAGACACACGGACCCCCTTTCTATTTTCAAAGGAGATCATTTATTATAACACAGCAGGATTTATTTATACCTAAACCGAACCAAACCCAATGTTAACCGAAGCAGCACTCATTTTGGCTAGAAGCCAGACAGGCAATAGCAACAGCTAAGTCGCCTTCCTTCATTGTGACGTCTCTGCATTTTTGCCAGCGCTTCATTACACTACAGACCCAGTTGCACAGGGGCACCTTGGATCCCTGCTCATGTTAATTTTTTTTGGTTAAAATCCTATATTGAACAGACAGTCCTTAAGTAACAACTTCAACATAACAACTTCAGCATAACATCATGATCATATAGAGGATACAGACATTGTGCTGATGCTTTCACCTTCCCATAGACAAATTAATAAAGATAGAATGGAAAATCTGACAAAGCCCAGAAAAAAATCCTTTGTCTTTTTGGTAAGAGTCTCAATGGACTAGGCTTGCTCACTCTTTTTCTCTGGAAATCCCACTGAAATAATTTGAAAAGGCTGAGCTGGTTTAGGGATCAAAGGAGAACGAAAACCATAGAATCATCAAAGTTGGAAGAGACCTTCAGGATCATCCAGTCCAACCACCCACCCAGCACTTCCACTGGACTCCTAAACCACATCACCCAGCGACAGATCCAGACTCCTCTTGGACACCTCAAGAGGTGGTGACTCCACCACTGTTGCCCTGACTTCTGCAGTTCTGGATGTTATCATTCTTTTGTACCTAGTTTCTCAGACATTCTCTGTAAACATAGTCATGTTATTGTAACAGTATCTTTTTATTTACATTCCTTTCTCCTGGGTGCAGATGTTTGATGGACATTTCCTTTGACCAGTGTGATTGAGGGGAGGCCTTTGTTTCCTCCAACAGACAGTGAATTATGAGGCACATATATAATAAAGACAGGCAAGGCCCGAGGCACTTGTTCCTTGAGGAGCTTGTTCCTTGATCTCCAGAGGTTCTGTTTCCTTCTTTCGTGTTGTTACTGTGACACCACCACCTCCCTGGGCAGGCCCTTCCAGTGCCTGAGAAACCCAAACAGTGAAAATTGTTTTTTTTAATATCTAATCTGAATCTCTCCTGTCTCAGCTTGAGCCATTTCGTCTGCTCCTCTCACTGCAGGCACAGCAGAAGAAACTGGCCCCACCTCACTGCACCCTCCTGTCAGGCAGTCTGGAGAGTGATGAGGTCGCCCCTGAGCCTCCTCTTTTCCAGACTAAACAGCTCGCTCAGCCACTTCTCATCAGACCTGTTTTCTAGACCCTTCTCAGGCCTCGTTGCCCCTCACTGGACACACTCCAGAGCATCAATGTCCTTTTTAAAGTGACGGGCCCAGAACTGGACGCAGCATTCAAGGTGTGGCCTCAGCAGTGCCCAGTACAGGGGGACGGTCAATGCCCTGGTCCTGCTGGCCACACTATTCCTGATACAGATCAAGATGCCCACCCACTAGTGACTGGGTCTGTCTCCAGTTTGTTACTTCTATGATGCATGTATAGTATTTCCTCTAACTGGGAAAATACCAGGATGAACTTGGACCAAGGTACAGGACATTAGTAATTTGACCCTAATGGGTAGATATTACTTCTGCCAATCAAAAATTACAAAATATATCTCTAGAAATGCTTGTTTTCTCATGCTAGTCTTTCATCTAACAAGTTACATCTAACAAAAAAAGACACATCACTTTGAAACAACTGGTTTTCCAAACTGCAAGGACCTCTTCTGATAAAAGAAGAGGTCTAAAAACTACTAAATCTAGTTTGGCTTACCTTAGCATCTTTAACCTTGAACTACAAGGGCCCTCAAAACATTCTAAAGAATGTTTTATCGCAGCAGGAGCCATTATCACTACACAATCTCCTGGTCACCGCTATAAATGAAGAAAGTCTCATTATTTCTGAACATTAGCCTTTCCAGATGCATTTATAATCACCATTGGAATAGACTGAAGATTAAGACATTGATAATAAAGGTTTTGAAAAATGAGGTAGAAAATCCCCACAATTTCTGGGCTCCCACTTAATATAAGTTATTTGAATAAATCTGTACTGTGGAACTGCAAGAGACAATTCCTTTCAGGAAGGTAGAATGAAGTATTTCATTATAAAAAAAAAAATAATCAAATCACACATTACCTAATTAGGGATTACTTATGGAAGCAGCACTGGGAAAGATTCACATGCGTGGCCCCAGTCACAACAGCAGGAGGGGTGGGAGTGCCTCTGTGACACATGGATGGAGGACCAAAGGCAGTGGCGACTAAGAGCTGTAAGAGCATCTCTTCAACATTTTCCCTGCATGTATTTGAGTTATTTCTCTGAGAGTAATTAAAACTTTTTCCCCCCTCTCCAAACCCTTAATCCAAACAGGTCTAAACTTCATGGCAAGTTCATACTCCTGCAGCACAACAAGGCAAAAATATTTTAGGAAGATCACTACCCCTGCAATACTTAGGAGTTTTATGGGTTGTTTTAATAAGCCAGCTTTTAAAAATGTAACTTGAAATGCAGGATAAAGCAAGCACTGCAGACGCAGCTGACAACTGTCCCAGTTCTTTGGACTACCTGGTAGAAAAGTAGGTTTGATAACACCATCTGAGTTGTAAGTTTCCATAATGGATTTTCAAAGTGTATCCTGCCCATGAAGCTTCAAATAATTTTCCAATTTGATGCCAAATAAAAAACACATACAAAAATAGTGCAGATAAATCTTCACTGCAAGTATAATTGACAAAATGCCGCTCTGCAGAGATAAGTTTGTACAGAACTTTTTTTTTTTAAATGAGCTATATGTGAAATATTATTTGAAATATTTCGACTGAAATTTACTTTTTCTCTTTGGAGGTGTTTAAAAGTTCACATAGGAGTAGACATTGAATAATTTGGCATTGCTTAGCCCCAAGAAAAGAAGATGAAAGAGGAACAAAAGAATAGAGTACAAAAAAGGTTGATGTACAAAGGCAAGGAATAATCTGTTCTGTGTCCTTGTGGATAGGGACAGAGATAACCCACTTCAACTGGTGGACAGAAAATCTAAGTCAGGTAAGAAGTGTAACTTTTAAAACTAAGGTCAGGGCAGTAGTAGGTTAGGCTTTCTGAGCAAGCCCTGAAACCTCTTATGTGGGAGACACTGAAGGAGAGCAGGGCAAACATTTACCACAAAGGTATGGGATCACATGACATGGGCTAGAGCCTGAAGTGACCTCCGTAGGGCTGTGAGGAGGCTCCAGCCTGTTGCAGTACCCCTGACGTGGCGCGGTCCTGTGGGGGCCACCCCTGCCGGGTTGGGTGGTGCAGCCCCGCATCTGGACTGTGCCAACGTCACCACCCGAGCTGCTGAGAGTGCCAGGGACGGGACGCTCCTGCCGCAACTGCCCGGGCGGGCGGGGCAGCTAAACATCAGGGCCGCATGGACATAACGGCCCGGACCCCTGCCACTCCTGTAGAAATGGCAGGCACGGGACCCCGGCCACTGGGACGGCTGGGGCTGCTCCTGCCGGAGCGCAGCCTGGGCCGCTGCACTCCAGTGGAGGCAGCAGAGCGAAGCCCTGGCCTGTGCCAGAACAGCTGAGGCAGCTGCCGTTGGGGCGCTGCACAGGCTGTCGCTCTCTGGTGGACACAGTGGCACAGGGTCCTGGCGTCCCCACGCGTACCGAGGAGCCACCGTGCTAGGAGACTGTAGTCTCACTGGGCTGGCAACCTGTCAATCAAACCGCATCCTGCCTGTTCTCCTGGTGATTGGCTCTGGTCAACACTCTGCCTTCGCTCTCCCGATTTAAAAACACGCTACCCGTCCATGTTCATGGCTTTTTTCCTTCTGTACATGTTCGCATTAAACCTGGACTTCCGTATGGAGGGAAGCCCCTCCTTTATATCTCTTTGCTTCTGCTGTGCTCATTCCACGTGGTGTGGAGATGCTACTCCAGTGTGCCAGCTTTCGGGTTCGCTGCGACCCTGCGAAGAGGGACTGAGACAAGTGCCCCATGGGCATGGCTTTATGTATGCTGCTCTCGCGGCAGGCTCTCTGCAGCCTTTTAACCCACCCAGCCGTGGCACCAGCCCTCAGAGGAAGCTGAAGAGGTGTATCCTGGGATCTTGAGTTCTGACCCAGAAACCTGGCTCCCTCCAATGTAACGCTTGTTTACCTCTTCTCTATTGGTGCACCTTATCTAAGACTTATTTCCTGTTTACCACATAATATAAAAAGCAGTTAAAACTGCGCAATAAACCTCTATTTTTCTCACCGCCATCAGCGTGTGAAGATCTCATTATTGTATCCATAATAACACTGCGTCCCAGCACAAAGGGACTCAGGAGTAGCTGATTCTGGAAAGGAGACAAAAGATGGCATCTATTTTTGCCACTCTGGATTTCTACAGTTGTCTCCAAAACCAGTCATTCTAGAATCACCAAGCAGTAGCCCCCTAAGAAAATTCCAGCACACAATACAAATGAAACCATGGTTGGGAGGAAGTTAGCTGACACGGTGGCCTGGGAGTAGAGAGGTGCGGAGGCACCACCACGTCACCCCAGGAAGCATCCGGTTCACTTCTCGGGTCCTGCCTCAGGGGCAGGTCGCTGGCTGCACTCGGAGCACCGAGAGCTGGGAACACTCAGCGCCTGGCAGCTGCGGCAAAGGCAGAGAGGCGAGAGAGGGGTCTTCTTGTGATATTCGGCTCTTTTATTGCCAGATAAGGGAGCAGGAGAGGGTCCAGGGGATCTGGGAGCAGAAGACGACACAAGGGTCCAGCAGAGCCGAGGGCACAGGGAAGAAGAACGGGGGAAATGGAGAAACAGGAATCTTATATAGGGAAAGGGAGCCTTGGAGAGAGCCAATGAGGGTACAGGGATTTAAATAAGCCAATGGGACACAAGAAAGAAGAGAACTTTCTAGAACTGCAGCATTACATAATTGAAATATTAACCAATGGGCTTGAGCATGCAAAACAAACTCCAAGGGGATCATGGGTGTGACTCAGAAAGTCACCCTAACCATAAAGGGTGCTTAAATCCACCACTTGCAAGCCCTGCATTTCAGTGCTTGGACCACCAGCTCACCAAGATGAGCCACCGCAAGAGTTAACCATTTAAATCTCTCTTGAAATGTAGCAGGTGCTAAAGGGGCTCATGGCAAGTGTTTTATGCTTTATCTAGTCTGCAAGAGTACTGCAGGAGGGGCTTGACACTGCAGTTCAGGAGTGTGATTAACAGCATCAGCAGATCTACTCAGTTTTGCTTGAGTCTGAGACAGAAAAACATGAGTTTCAGCATATGCACAGGCTGAAAACCCAAGTGTTCCCTGGTTTGACAGCAACAGCCCCACTAAGAACATTTGCCAGGCTGGACAGGGGAGCGTCAGGTCAGCAATCTTCCTTTTAACAGCTGTAACACACCTAGTACTCACAGAATATGCTGAATTGGAAGGAACCCACAAGGATGATCGAGTCCAGCTTCTGGCCCTGCACAGCACCATGCCCAAGAGTCACACCATGTGCCCTAGGGTACTGTCCAAACACTTCTTCATCTCTGTCAGGCTTGGTGCTGTGACCACTGCCCTGCAGAGCCTGTTCCAGTACCCAGCCACCCTCTGGAGGAAGAACCTTTTTCTAATATCCAACCTAAACCTCCCCTGACACAACTTCAGGCCATTCCCATGGGTCCCATACCTGGTCACCACAGAGAGAGCAGAGATCAGTGTCTGCCCCTCCTCTTCGCCTCACATTGAAGTTGTAACTGCAGTGAGGTCTCCCCTCAGTCTCCTCCAGCTGAACAGACCAAGTGCCCTCAGCCACTCCTCACACAGCTTCCCATCAAGGCCCTTCAACATCTTCGTTGCCCTCCTTTGGACACTCTAATAGTTTAATGTCTTTCTTATATTGCAGTGACCAAAACTGCCCCAGCACTCGAGGTGAGGCCACCCCAGTGCAGAGCAGAGCAGGACAATCCCTGCCGTGGCCTGGCCAGAAATGCTGTGCCTTATGCCCTCTAGGTCATGGCTGGCCCTCCTGGCTCCGGGGCACTGCTGGCTCATGTTCAACTTTCTGTCAACCAGGACTCCCAGGTCCCTTTCCATGGCACTGCTCTCCAGAACTGCATTCCGCAGTCTGTCCATACATCCAGGGCTACCCCATCCCAGAGGCAGGATCTGGCACTTTCCCATGTTGAACTTAATATGGTTAGTGATGGCCTAGTCCTCTAATTTTTCCAGGTCTCCATCCAGGGCCTCCCTCCAGGGAGTCAACAGCTCCTCCCAGTTTTCTATGGTCAGAAAACTTTCTTAGTATTCCTTCCATCCTGCATCCAAGTCATTTATGAAGAAGTTGAGGAGCACAGGGTGGAGGACGGAGCCCTGCAGAACCCCACTAGTGACTGGTGCCAGCCCCATGTCACCCCATTCACTGTCACCCTTTGTGCCCAACCTGTGAGCCCGTTGCTCACCCATCACATGACGTGTTTATCCAGCTGCAGGCTGGACATTTTGTGCAGAAGGACCCTATGAGAGACAGTACTGAAAGCTTTGCTGAAGTCCAAAGATTACAACAACTGGCTTCCCTTGATCAACTTTGATCAAGGTGGATTATCTTGTCATAAAAGGAAATTAGGTTTCACAAGGAGGACTTTCCCCTCATGAAGCTGTGCTGGCTGTGACAAATGTTGTCTTTTAGGTGTTTTTCAACACCCCTCAGAATGATCTTCTCCATAGCTTTACCAGACACTGAAATGAGACTGACGGGCCTGTAGTTTTTGGGATCCTTCTTGCCCTGCCTGAAAATCAGGACAACATTCACCAGCTGGGACCTCTCTGGATTCCCAAGACCACTCAAAAATCATCAAGAGATGCTTTGTGATGACAACAGCAGCTCTCTGAGGACTCTCATGAATCACATGAGGCCCCAGAGGTTTGTAAGGATCCAGCTGGAGCATCAGATCCCACACAGTTTCAGGGTCAACTGGGAGCTGATAATTTTCACAGCCATGGTCCTTCAGTTCAGGGCACTGAGACCCCTTTGGTCCGTCACTTGTGTTGAAGACAGAGGCAAAGAATGTGTTAAACAACTCTGCTTTGTCCATGTCCCCTTTTGTGAGGTGACCATCCTCATCCTGGAACGGGCCAGTGTTATTTTTACACTGCTTTTCACCATTAATGTATTTGAAAAAACTCTTTTTATTGTCCCCCACAGTTCTGGCAGCTTCAACTCCAGTTGAGCTTTGGCCGCATTAATTTTCTCCCTACAGTGGCAAGCAACATCTCTGTGTTCTTCCCATGTCACCTGACCTTGCTTCCACTGGGCACACACCTTACTTTTTTGCCTAATTTCCAAGACGAGATTCCTGTTTAGCCAAGCCAGTCTTCTGCCTCATCTGCTTGACTTCTGACATTTGAGAATTGCTGTTCCTGAGCCCTTAGAAGGGGATGTTTAACAAGTGACCAGCACTGATGGACCCCAGCACCTCCAAAAACATTTTCCCAGGGGACCTCATTCACTAATTGCCTGAGCAGCCTGCTCTCCTCATGGTCAGAGTTGAGATTTTGCTGGCACTTTTCCTCCTGTCAACAGAGATTTTAAAATCAATGGCTCTGTGGTCGCTGCAGCCAAGATGGCCCCAATCTCTTCTTCAATCACAAGATCCTCATTGACAAGGAGGAGATCAAGAAGGACATCTTTCCAAGTCAGCTCCCTTAGGACCTGTTCCGTAAAGTTGTCATCCAGGTGTTTTAGGAATCTTCTGGCCTGGGTTGTACCAGCTGTGTGATGCTCCCAGCTGATTTCTGGCAAGTAGAATTCCTCTGTAAGAACAAGGGCAGGTAACTTGGAAGCATCCCTTAGCTCCTCAAAGAATAATTAAGGCAGAAATCACCCAGAAGTTTCCCTGCTGGTACTCACTGAGGGTGGCAATCCAGCGGGCAGGGCAGGGTGTCCCTTAGGCAGAAGGAGAACAGAAACAGTTACTTAAATGCATAATACATGGAGTTCATTTAATGGGACTTAAAATTTCAAATCACAAAATCCTCCCTGCCACGTGCTTGTCAAAATCTCGAAGTACGTTTTCAGGAGGTAAAAAAGAAGAGGAGGGCAGAGTGCACTTGGTTCACAGCCCTTTCATCCTTCTAAGTTGGTGGTGTGAATCCTCCCTATTTAATACCTATGACAACACAGTCTTCCAACTTTTCTGTTAAAAAAAAAAATCATCATAACAGGATTTTATCTGCTTTCTATTTGTTCTGGAACATAATTAAGCTCTTTCCCCTTTGACTCAGTACTAACAATAAAAGCATTAAGCTATATAGTTAAGGCATTTTTAGAGCACTACTTAAAAATAAATAGTTTCCTGCTATCTCCAAGCACTTCTTGGTGCTGCAGAGGGACATAGTGACTCAATACCTCCACAGCACAAGATGCTCAAGATGGACCTGCCATCCCCCTAATAATAATTAACATTAAATGCTTGTATTCAATTCTAGAATTAAATCACTGCCCACCACTGTAGCAAAAGTAGCTCTTTTAACAAAGATGAAAAGTCTGGCCAGACTCACAAGAGTGACAGTGCTCTAACTTTTTCCTAATAAAGTTTTTACAGGTAAAACCAGACCTCCAGGAGCTAAATATAATAGACATGGTTAAGACCCTTGTGGTTTTTTTGGTTCACACAGTACACAAATATCACTAACAGCAGTACTGTTTTCTGAAATCTTACATTACATTAAAAATAGCTATTAGAAATGTGTGATTTGTGTTTGACTTTACATCTTTACATATTCTCTTCTCTGAGAAGGGAAAGAAAACTGAAGGAGAAGACAGTATGAAAGAGCATCTCAATTGTCACTGACAAGGGATTTTGAGCTTGGCTACCAGTGGAAGTCTCTCCAAAGAGAGAGTGCTAATGGAAGCTGATCAACACTATAGTGATAGAGACCCAGCTGAAGAATTAAGATTTTTCAAGAAACACCTGAGGCAGAAAGACATGCATATCTCACAGGCAGTTAAGAACAATGCCTGAACCTGGACACAGTCTATCAGTACACCCTGACAGTGCATGGTCTGGAGCAGAGACCCCAATATTGCAACAGGCCATACCACGTGAAAATGTGTTCACGCACAGCAAAGCAACCTCCAGCCCTGGTGTGCCCCACCACAGCACTGCGAGGCCAGAGCACACCCAGCAGAGCACAATACATGGATTACCCATCACAGCAAATTGGACATTAATTTCTTGGAAGTTGGGTGCAAAAATCTGGGCACTGTGCCTGGTATGAAAAGAAAAGCCACTAAGCAGTGTGATGTAAGAAGGCAACATCGCAGACTCCACATGCCAGCTCCAGAAGGGAATATGTATTTGGCTATGTGAGTAAACACTCCCTTAAGTTTCATGTGATTTTCAGAGAACAAAGAGAGTACAAAGCAGCTGATAAAGCATTTATGACTTACTTTCAGGGAACAGAAAAAAACAGAAGATGGAGATCCCAGCCTCTCTCTTTATGCCCCTGAGAAAGCTCTGTTCTTCCTCCAGCAGCAGCAGAAGGCCTGTAAAAGGCCAATTTCATGGGTAATAAAAAAATTACAAGTGAAAATGAACAAGGCAAGCAAACTCACTGATCAGAGCAGGAGAAACATCATCCTCAGCAGAGCAGACTGTTAAATGAGGGGGGGAAAGACAGTTTTGCCAAAGTCCTACAGAGGAGAAAACTACAAAGAACAGCAGGTGATGCCAGATGATTTCCACACTTTGTGTCAGCCATGTATGCCAAGAAAACCAGAGATCATGTCTGTGCTCATGCAGCTCTTCCTTTGGAACAGACTCCTTCCAGCAACTGCCACTCACATACAGTAACTACTATTTTGGCCCCAGTGGCACTTTTTATCACAGAGGGAGCAGAAGGTCTCCAACAATTGCATCACACAGATATTTTATCTAGACACCTAATTCTGCTCCCAGAGAGTACAGAGCACATCCTTTGTCATTCACTGTACATTTTCTGTTTGAGATGTACATAATGTCTGTGATACTCAACATGTCACAGAGGCAGCTGCTCCAGAGTTGATTTCTTTTTACCATATCTATTATGAGCCCCTTGTCAGTGGTACAATTCTCATTTATATGCTGGACTCTAAAGGCAGGGATAGGGCAGAGCTAATAACAATCAATCCAATATTTTTTTGTTTTATCCAGAACGGTTGTGTTCAAGCTTTAAAGTTTTTGTAGTTTAGGGACCTAAAATTGAAAGCGACTGCTTCACCTGATCCAAAAGACTACCTTTCACATCTGGTGCTTTAAAATTTGCTTTCCTAGAAAAGACTTTGGAAGTCAGATTCATTTACACATTGGAATTTAAATAAACTGAAACTTTAAATGTTTAAAACCTAAATTTAAGAATCTGAGAAACAAAACTTTGCTTATTCCTCTTTTCTGTTTCCACAGACTTCAATAAGTCCAGAACACTAAATCACATCTTATATGGATAGTCTTTTTCTTCTCACTGCAAGGAAAATGCTTCAACTGGATCATGACTTACAATCTTACACGATAAATATTCTTGATTTATAAAATTTGACCCGGGTATTGTGCAGAAAATTTAAGTCTAATGAACATGCCCAGCAAATTACAATTTTTCTTCTTGAATGCAGGGCTTGCGAGCCTTTCAAAAAATATGCAAATGTTAAAATCACTGTAATAAGTGTGTAAAATGGGCTGTCTAAAGTATACTGTCCCTGTAAGTTGGTGCTGCAACTTACATTTTTTATCCTTCTTAATGTAAAATAATGGTAAAAAATAATACCCTTTTGTCTTTCTAGTGTAGGCTAGAGAGTGATTCTCACTGTAGCCTTGTTGCATTTCTGTCAGAAAACTCACTCATGAATATTTGATTTCTAGAAGGAAGTCAAACTCCAAAGAAATAAACAAAATTTTTCAAAATAGGAAGCCGTTACAATTGGGAGTCTTAGACTGAGAATCTTAGACAGCCCTGCCTTCACTCAGATTTCTGGCAGTAGCTCTGTTGAGGCAACCTACACCCTAAAATCACTCTTGCTGGCAAGTTCTTAATAATGGCCAATTTGATCTATAACAACAAGAATTATTTATTGAATAGACATAAGATTAACAGACATAAGACTTTAAACAGATTACTTACTACACAGGATAAACAAAAGAACTACTAGTAGATTACATAAACAGTGCACAATAAAGGTACTTGAGTTACAGCTAGCAAAGATTAATGAAACTTAGCACTGGGTTGACAATAGAGAGTCCTTTTCACCCAACTCTCAAGAGAGAAGATACCATAAAGACAGAGTTCCAGCTTCTAGGAGAACTCCCCCAGACATTCAGAGGTGTGCAGAAGATTTCTGCTTTGTGAAAGTTACCGTGTATCTTCTATAGTTTGTAAAATACAGTGTCTGTGAGACACAAATTTCAGCTTATCTTTTACATCCTGTTCCCATAGCAAGATGTTTACTGTCAGCTGTAAACCTTAATCCTGTGGCTCCAAGATGACTCATGATGACTGAGCCATTAGGGGGAGATCCCCCTAATTTATGCATCAGTAAACCAAACAGCAGATAAGCTTCTTGACGGCAGGGGGTGAGCTGTCCTGCCACAGAAGCAAAAAAATAATGTTTGTCGTGGTTTGAGCCCTGGCCAAATGCCAAAGCCCCCACGAAGGCTGCTCTCTCCCCTCCGTACAACTGGACAGGGGAGAGGAATTTTTTCCAAGGTGAGGTAAGGATACTGAGAGAAAAACCCTCTAATTAAAGCAGGCTAAAACAGGCTCAAAACTTAAAAGTGATAAGTGAATTCATTATAGAGTTAAAGGAGTAAGCAAAACATTCTCTTACACACTCTTTCTTTCCCTTCCCCCCGCCCCCCAACATCCCTCCCTCCTTCCCTCAGAAAGTAAGGAGAAACGGAGGGGGGCGGTTTCCTAGTCAGTTCATTCCTCAGAGGTTTTCTTCTTGGGAGAGAAGGCAGGTCCCCTTTCTTCCCTTCTCACAAGGCACTGTGGCATTTTCTGCACAGATTATTTTGTTCCCTCTTGGCAAGCAGCCCACCCAGTCACTGCTGCCCACTCTCTCCTCCCAAGGCCAGGCTGGTCCAATCTTAGAGTGGGGGTGAAACAAGGCTTTTTTTACCACAAATGACTCCCCCAGTCCCCAGAAGCAAAGGCCTCGTTATCCACATCAGCCCCCCCCAGAACACAGTCCCTCCTGTAGGAGTTCTACCTCTCTTGCTCCGTTGTGGGGTGGATCTCAGCTCCTTCATGGACCCTCAGGGTGCAGGGGAAGACAGCATTGGTACAGTCCTTACCACAGGCTGCGAAGATGTCTCAGCTTCGCTGTTTGAAGCACCTCCTTCACCTCCTTCTTCTTCTTGGCTGACTTTGCTGGTGTCCATATCTGTTGTTTCTCCTACATGCTGTACTCCTGCTTCCCTGCCTATCTACATCTACATGGCTACATCTACATGGTGAGTGTACTATTGTGACTCCTTCTTAAATATGTTGTCACAGAGGCATTACCTTCTTCTCTAATTGCCCTAGCTGTGGGTTGCAGCATGTCCATCTTCAGAGCCATGAGGGATAGGCCCTGGCTCCACAGCTGTGGAAGGTTCTGGCAGCTTTTTACAGGGACCATCTTTCTGGCCCCTACCACACCCAAAAAGCCAGACCCCCTGTCAAACTACCACATGTTTTTAAACACATTATCTGACACTGTACTTGAAGCCAGTCACAATGCTTCTAAGGATAAAAATCTGTTATAGACAGGAAAATTGGAAGGTTGGTTTATTGGAAGGTTTCGTATATTTAATTGTTAATTAAGTTGATGAGTTGATAAGTTAATTGTTATTGTTAATGAGTTAAGAATTCATTACAAAGTCATTTCATTACAATTGTTATTTGTTAATGTTGTTATGATGTACCTTCAAGTTGACTCTATGGGTTTTATTATTTTATTTTATCTTTTAGTAGTTTTAATGGATTTAATAAGGACAAGATGGCTGCCAGAGATAGAAGGCAATCTTCCAGAACTTTCCCTACACAGCGTCAATCAGGGCATCAATCAGACCAGACCCCACCTATTTTAACAACTGGGCATGATCACTGTGGGTGGGAGTGGGCCAGACTGCCCTGGACAGGTAGAGCAAGGGGTGGGTCAGTAGCACCAAGACCGAGGATTGGCAGAATGTAACAATGCCCTTGATTGACACTGGAGGGGGATAAAAGGAGCTGCACGAGCTCTGGAGGGTGTGCCTCTGGCCAGACCAGCCAAGCACTCGGTGCCGTCTTGGTCTTGTGGGCATCCCCTATTGCTAATTTTTTTTTAATTAATAAATAGCTAAATTTTATAAAGTGGAGCATCGTTCTTTGTTGCGGTGACCCAGCCCACCTTGGGGCTGACTGACATCCAGTGGATGGATTTCCCCACCCAGGATTCCGATCCTGAGGGCGGATCTGAGGGCGAGACCAAGGCTCAAGGTTACTTCCCACTGGGTGTCCCTCTAGCAGCATCTCCTCCTCTTCTTCTAGAAACTTCTTTGTTCCCTTAATGTCATTGGTTTAGACTCCTACGTTTATTCATGCATTTTGTTACTTATGTATTGCATTCTAGAAAGTTCTGTTCGTTTCAGTTCTCCATTGGTTGCTTCAAATATGTTCCTCCCCTAATCCATTGTGATTTGTTCCCTGTCACTCCTCGTTATTTCCCTAATGGTTTGTCCCTTTGTTCCTCCCCTTCTCTGCCCCTGTATAAAAGTGCCTGTAACTGTCACCAAGTGCCCCTTTTTCCTGCTGTCTTCCCTTCCGGCTTGATCTTCTGTCCCTCAGGGGCAGTCATAAAGCTGGGATTACAGACAATGAAAGGGTCCCTCTTTCATTTCTCCCTCTCACCTGTTGCTCGGCAACCACCTTGCTGCAACCAGCTCCTCTACAAGCCACCTGCAGGTAGCTTGGCAGAAAGTTACCAGCTGCCAGACAGGACTCTGTTTGCCTCGCTGCGGGGGCACCAGATCTTGTCGCCTGCCAGGCCACCGGGCGGCTAGCGGCCAGCACCACAGTTCTTCACAAATCTGACATATATGTTGCTTCTGTAATTTCAAGATTTATATTTAGCAGCACTGAAGCAGACTATGCAATTTAACTTGAAAAACCTTATGTTATTTAACAGAAGAGTCTGAGCTGCATAAATGAGAGGCTGTGTCCCTGCCATTGACTCCAAACTCAGAGGCCCAGTAATTCCATCTAAAACTGATGGGTAATACAGGAGGGCTGAGGAATAGCCCAAAGATGACACTTGGAAAAATCGGCAGGACTAAAACTGACTGTAAAGCAGTTGCAGGCCCCAACTTAGCAGGAGTTGGCAGTAATTTCAACATACCTATGAAAAGCATTATGATTTCAAGTCTCCACAGGAGCCTACAACCTAAGGACCTTCCCAGGTTTATACTTACTTTCATATTCCACTTTCCAAAACCAAGTCTTGCCCTCTCTGTATTTAGAAGGGAGAAACACATTTACAATGAGGTGAGAGCCCAGTCCAGTGCCACAGCTAAGAAAACTCCGGGTGGGATTTTACTATCATTGATTAGCAATGCATCAAAGCTACAAAATATATCAGCATTAATTCAGTTAGGAAAACCCCAATATAAAATATATAGCAAACAAAATGCAATGTTGTATCAAATAATAATATAAACAGGAGATACTTCATTTAACGTATCCAACTCCAACAGTATGCAAAATTTGTTCCCTGAATGGGCTCCTAATAAGCAATTTTCTGTCTAGGGCCATTTCAAAGCAAAGGCAACTAGACAGGACACAAAAGCTCATCTGTCAGCCACCTTATCTTTGGCTATATGTGGAGAAACTTATTTTATATGATTTGCCTACAAGTCTACTCCCCTCTTTGTGTGCACATCTGTTTAATCTGTGCACCAAGTGCCTGGTTTGGCACACAGGCTCATTTTTACCATATCCATTTATGATACAGGCTGTTGAAATCAGGACTCAAATCCAAGCAAATTGCATCTTTTTACAGTAACATTTTTCTTCCAGGATTCACTGTCCTCTATTTTTCCACAGAGCCTCTTTATCATACTTGTCTGCAATTTTATTTTCCAAGCTTATTTTTAACAGTGTTGCCTTCATACTTAAAACATTAACTATTTTCACCTGAACTTTAAACTATAGGCTGAACCAACATATTGTAACAGGATACTGGTGTCATACTACACATAACAAGCAACAGCATTGTCCTCTCATCCCATGGCATCATTTTCCCTTTCACTGAACCATGAAAGACCTCATCAAAAACTGAGTGCATACAATTTGCTATTGTTGCTATATCTGCACTAATACTTCCTCTTATATTTATCACCAACAGCTAATGATTGTCTGCCACCATTTACTTGTTTGTTTCTTTTTCAATAGCCTTTCACCAAATCCAAAGATTTCTCTCTTGTCTGGTAGTAGTAATAATCACCTCATCTTTCCCATTATTCACAAAATTAATAGAATTTACCGCTAGTGACTCACTGACTATCACTTGTACACATAAACATAATTCAGTTGTTTGTTTTTTTGGATACACATTTTTCTGACACAGTTTTTGCCAGATGCCATATATTAACTATATATTAATTATGTATATATTAATTGAGTACTTAAACTTGATTAAAATCAGCAAAATATTCCCATATCTTTTTTTCTTATTCATAGAACAATGGGTATACCTACAGTATCAAGTTTTCCTTTTATTTTTGGGCTCTGCTACCGCTACAGTATCTTCACTAATAACCTCTTCTTCCCTCACCATTTGAAACAATTCTGAGTAACTTTTTTGCATTGTCCCTTGACAATGCCCCATCACAACAGAGGCATGGATTAACCTGGACCCAATTTAGTCCTTTCCTACCAATGCAGAAATGCCTTCCTCAGCCAAGGCAGCCTCCCTGTCAAAGGGTGCAGTACAGGGATGCTTCTGTGCAGAGCTTTGGCGCTGTGAAGTGTTAGAACCTGAACAACAAGGCCCGAGCCACAGCTGACTCACAGATGTGCCGAGAGCTGCCGCATGGCTCAGGAGCTGCATCTGTTGGGTTGCTTCTTCTGGTCTCTCCTCATGGAGAGCCACGGCAGCTGGGAGCTCCCGCGCGAATGTTTGCACAGTCCACACCGCGCGGTTTTATACAGAGAAAGTAAAGAGGCCAGAAGGGGTCAGCTTCCACTTAACATCCGGATAGTCTTGGCCGTTTATTCCCAACCCATAGGAATTGCAGGAGTGACCCCGCGGCCGCGGGACGCAGGGATTTTACCCAGGGGAGCGAGGGGAGGAGACCGTGGCAGGGAGCCAATAGCTGAGGGAGACGGGCGTGGCGCGG
The DNA here is from genome assembly GCA_013398175.1 of Climacteris rufus. NCBI lineage: Eukaryota > Metazoa > Chordata > Aves > Passeriformes > Climacteridae > Climacteris > Climacteris rufus. The sequence continues at coordinate 2,607 of VZRZ01006733.1, read as the reverse complement.
ACAGATTGACAGAAGCCTCTGCCAGTGATGGGAGGGTCCGCATGGATGGGACCCACCAACGAGCCTGCCTTCCCGGGCGGGCACCGCTCCTGTGCCCCGCGGGGAGCAGCCTGCGGCCCCGGCTGGCAGCCGGAGCGTGGTGTCCGCAGCCACAGCGGCGGGGGCACGGGAGGCGCCCTTGCCGGTCCGACATCGCCGGGCCCGGCCTCCTCGAGGCAGGAGGGGAGAAAAGGCCACTGCGCGGTCCCGGCCGCCCCAGCCCCGGCTGCACGGGCCCCTGTGGGCCTGCGGGCCGTGGGTGACCAGCCCCCGCGGAGCCCGGCCCGTAGGCCCGCTCCAGAGGCGCCGCAACACAGATGCACTAAAAATGCATTTTATTTCACAATATGCAGAAGAATATGCAGCTTTCCTTGGAGACATAATGCCTCATCATTAAACCATGTGCTACCTCCTGACCCCACCTCAAGCCAAAGCCTCTTTGCTATAATGACACATTCTGTGTCGGCTTGTGTATTAGCAAACAGGCTGCACATGGGTAGCTGCACAGGACTGATGTGTTTGGCACATTACTGACTTCGACATAATGTCAGACACAGTGGTACTTAACTACTTTGTGATGGCAATACTTTTAGAGGCAGGTTTACTCCTTTTCCTTCTCTCTTCTAAATACAGGGTAATGAAATCCTAACTGTAAGCCACTGCAGTGCTTAAAATTATCTGAAAGTTTGCTATGTATAAAACAAACACCTGTGATTTGAAGAAAAGCAAGAATCAGGCTCCAACATTAGTCCTTTTTTATTCCTTTTATTTTCACATTAGTATTCAAAAAGCAGGTCAAGTTTAGTAAGTACAATGAAGATTACATTAGACCACACTTCATAGACCTGCCTAAAGACACTGTTACTATCCTTAAAATATAAGGATAGTATTTTTATTCTATTTCAATATATTATGCAAGACAAAGAAGCAGCACCTGGAATGTTTCCACAAGTTAGATACTTGTAGCTTATACAGATCACTACTCTTCTGTGATATAATTTTGGACTCATACAATATATCTATATGCCTGGATCAAGAGGCAGAACTGCTTCCATATAGGATCCTCCTCCTAACCACAACTAGTGAGACACTGAATCACTTTATCAGCTGCTCACCATGTGAGTGAGGTGCAGAGATTAAGTAACTTATTGAACTGAAACTATAGGGATGATCTAGTTTACTTGCTCATTAATAAGAATTTAAGCACTAGTCTCCTTCATAAATCTTTATCAGCATAAAGCTAAGAAATGAAATAAGGATTGTTCTAAAAGTATAGTTTTTTCTTTGGGGGCACATTGAAGCGCCTCTTCCTCTCTATATGTGCTGTCATCTGATGTTCCTTCAAAGCAACTCTCCTTGAAACAAATGTAGAATTCTTCTGAAAACAAACTATACATGTAATAGCAGTAGGAATAATAGTCAGAAAAATGACACCACAAAGAAGCCAAAGCCAAAGGTCAGAGATTTCTGTCAAGTATTTTGACTGTGATAACTGGTGAGAAGTCAGGAATCTAAAAAGAATTTAGGAAGACAAATATTCTATTCAGTTTGGTCTCAAGCATGTGGGCTTTCCTTGTGTCATTTGCTAGGTTACAGCCTTCTGCTCCTCCAGAAACAATCCCTGCTTTGGTCCTTAGTGTAGAAGGAAGCTCAGGCAAACTCAACCCAGGCCAAGCAGCGCTTAGAGGCACCCTCAGTGTTCTCTCACTGCCCTAAAGCAAACCA
>VZRZ01006732.1:572078-659133 GCA_013398175.1 Climacteris rufus | reverse complement strand
GGGGGGCTGCGGCGCCCTGGGGCGCGCTGGTGGTGGCCCTGTGGGTGACAGGAGGAGGGAAGGAGAGATGTGTCCTCGGTTTCCTCCGTGCGCTGGGGCGCTCAGCCCGCCGTCGAGGTTGCATAACGGGAGCGGCTGCGCCCACCCCCGCGGAAGCCGGGTATAAATAGGTGCGGTGCCCCCCACGCCCCCGCCACTGTCCCCCCGTCCCTGTCCCCGCAGCGCAGAGGGCTTGTGGAGCTGCCGGCCTTCGGCCGAGCCGCTGGAGTCCCCTGCTAGCCGGCATCCCCGACAGGCAGCTGCTTGTGGGGAGAGAGAGGAGGGGGAGGGACAGGGTGTGCGAAGAGTTAAAAGTCTGCTGCTTGTTGCAATGAAATTATGGCTGGCAGTGGCGCCGCTGCTCGTTCAGCAGACCTCCACTTTTAAACAGTTCACAAGAAGTTCATCAGGGCGGCGATGATTACAGCCGCACACACGCGCGCTCCCGGGGGGCACGGCGACAGGGGGTGGCTCTGGGGAAGGGGTTGGCAGCCCCCGGGGCCGCGGGCTCTGACCTGCCCAGCCGCCCCGGGACGTCCGACCTGCGGCCGGGCGGGCTCTGCCCTCTCCCGGGTGCCGCTGGTGGTGGGACATGGGGGCCTCCAGACTACCCGCTGTGGCTGGGGAAGCTCTCGCCCCTCCGTGCAACTTCAGCATTTCGCTATCTGCACGTGTCAGGGGATTGATGGGCTCTAGTTCAGGCACCTCGCCTTATCTTAATGATACATTTCCAGCGAGGAAGGCAGGCGGGCGCGGGCGGCCCCTCCGAGGAGCCGTGGCCCCAGAGGAAAGCGGGGCACGGGGAGCAGGGCCGGGCGCCGCCGGGGCCCTCCCCGGGCCGGTGACTGTCCCTTACACATGAGGCAGCGCACGGGGTGGCTGCTAACCTTACGTAAAACCCTAAATCACTCTCTCCATGCTGCTGCTGCCTCTATTGAAAACATTACGAGCGGCGCATCTGGAAACCAGTAAATCTGTCCAGAAAACGTCTTTCCAGTGAAATAACTCCTTTGAATGATAGCGCGGTAACTAACCTCCGCGGATTTTTGTTTCCTCGCGGCGATTTGTGCGGACTTCATTAGGAAAAGCTAACCGTTGTGCAGAAAGGAGGGTCAACACGCCGTTTCATTAATATACATTTGTTCCAGACGTGGAGTTTTGCACAAAAGGCCTCTCTGAGGGGAGAAAAAAGTGTTGGGGAACAAGGCTTTCCTGCCGTTTCAGTTCTTAAACCTCTCTGAACGTGTGTGAAGTATTGTGTTAAAGGCCCAATCTGGGCTTCTTCCCCATTAAACGCCAAAGTGATCATTTGCATATTTTGTAGCCTGACAAAGGAAATGAGTTTGCTGGGGAAGCATGGATGCTTTGGGAGACGTTAGGCATTAAACTCCCAGTGGTCAATCGCCCGTTACTGGCTTGTGTGTGTGTAAAAGGAGTATCATGCCTCCTGCTTAAAGGCTTCTATTTTTGTGAGAGAGGAAGAGCTGAGGGATATCCTGTGCATTAAAGGCTCCCCCTACTTATTAACCCAGCATTTAGCAGCAGGATGCAGGCTGAAGCTCAGTCAAAAGAAACGACTCAACCTCCGAAGAGCAATTAAAATCTTGCACTGGAATAAATCATGCGCCGCGATAATCCTGTTAATAAAACGCAGCTTGTCCTGACACTTCGCTCATGCAGCAAACTAGAATTTAATGCGAGCGGAGGTGGCATTAGGCAGGGTAGAGGGGAGGAAAAGCCTTTCCCTCTCTGCTGCTGGACGTGAAAATGTGGTTACCTTTCACCTGCCTCCCTGGCTGCACACGGCGCCGATCCTCTTGGACTGCTAATACTTCTCCAGTGAGCCCGCTAATGATTTCTTTCCCTGGAGTGAGCAGGCATCATTGAATTACTGAAAGCAGTCGCAGCAGCAGCAGCAGCAGCAGCAACAGCAGCAGCAGCAACAGCTCCGATGCAGAAGCCACCAGGGCTCCGCACTTAATCAAATCAAGGGGTGGGGAGCTCGCCAACCCACTTACTATTTTTAACCCCTTTCTCCAAGTTAGTCATGTGCAGACGCTAAAGGGGAGGTTTGTGTTTAGATGCCTTCTTTAGCAGCGTCTCTTCAGTTTTTAAGTCCTGGCGTAAAAGCCTTATCAGCAATCAGCGTGGCTAATACACGCGGTATGTGGTTGTTCTTGCCGTGCTCCCCTGCTCCTGTGTGTTCCCAGTGCAGGGCTGTTGTGAGCGCCTGTGGGGAGTTTGAATGTTCCCCTGAGCCAGGGGTCTCCCTCCTTGGTTCAGTCTATGTGAGATGAAGATCTGGGGACTGGTGTGTACTTGGCCAGCTGAGTCATGTCTTGTGGAAATGAAATGCTGTGGAGAAACTTCTATTTGTCGATAGTCTGGAATGATTCTTAATTTTCTGGATGTGTGCTGGGGAAAAGATCCATCTCCTCTGACCTATAAATGCCCTCAATTTGCTCCTTTATTGCCGGGTATCTCCCTTAGCGGTTAACGTAGGCAGCTCACTCCCCGCACCAATCCTGCATTCATTATTAATTACCCGGAGGGAGGCTGCCTGCTCCGCTGTGATGTTTGCACTTCCTCCTAGACAAATCTGCTCAACTTTTTTCTCTTTTTTTTTTTTTCTTTTTTTTTTTTTTTAATAGAATATAAAACCGTGAAGAAAAGTGTTGATTTTTAAGAAGACGTCATGCTTTCTGCAACTCCCCTGTATGGCAACGTTCATAGCTGGATGAGCAATGAAAGGGTCCGCATGTGTGGAATTAATGAAGACAGGTAAATATTTAAGCTTCTGGCAAGTTAAACCACACTGTAATTCTGCAGAGTGAGGTCTTGGAGTTTGCTCGCTTCCCTAGTACTGGAGCAGATAGCTGCCACCTTGCATCGAGATCAGCCCAGCTTGGAGGGAGGGCAAAGGGAGAGAATCAAGATGTGCCTGAGAGCAGTAGAGCAGACACTGATGTGCTGTTGGACAGGCAGCCTGGGTCAGGGAAGTGGGGACGCGCCCAAACCAGCCTTTAAGTGTGCTTTTACAATTAATTTATTAATCTGCATTTGTGAAGGGGATTTCAACCAAATGGTGCACGTGTCCTTTTGGTGTTCTTGTGGTGACTCTGTGGCAGAGAGGCTCATGCCTTGCTGACTTGGTGTTCCCTGCCTTGGGACCAACAGCTTGTCATGTGAAACAGGATCAGTAGTGGCCTGTCTCCTGGATTGGTAGTGGCCTTTCTGTATCCCATGAGGGAATTTCTCCTCCTCCCCACCTTTTTTCCTGCAGAGTATAATTCAGTTGATACAAAATTACAGTCTTTAATGGGGTGACACAAACACTGGCCGATGTCCTCTTTCCTCTAAATCCCAACTTTTTAAAGAGCAAAATGATGCTGAACAGAAGCTGCAGATACGCCTCCAGTTCTCTGTGCCAATTTTGTGTGGTTTTAGTGTTTTTCTGTCTTCTCAGCCCCTGTTCTCACTGTTGTGGGAAAAGCCTCCAAAAAGCTGGTGGAAGTTTTTGGTCTTTGCAGGGAATACTATTTGCAAACATAAGCTGAAGGAAAACAGCCAAGCGTCTCACTTTGCTTTCTCACCCTCCCTCCCCACTTCCCTCCCAGTTGTTCAGGGATAATAACTCTACATGCTGCTTGCAGGAAAGGTGAATCTTTTAAAATCAAATGCATTAAAATCACATTTCTGCTTTGTGGTGATGATGTGCCTTTAAGCAGTTTGATTGAAAGGAGTTCTTTTGGGTAATGCTGAAACTTTCCTTCTGCTGCATGTCAGCGATTTTTATCCCGGGGATTGGGAATTTGGCACTAAGGTATATTCTTTATTGGTGATTTCTGTGATAACAAGTCCCAGTGCTGCAACACTGGTATGGCACAGATGTGCAGCTCCCTCTTCTGCATGGAAGAGCTGACGTTCATATGATATTAGCGTGTGTGTTTTAATTTTCTCCTCAGCAGCGTTTATGGATGGTACATGAACAGGGTATGTTTAAAATGGGATATTCTTCCCTTGGAAAAAGAAAAGGGCAAGGGGCAAAAGAAAAGACCTTGACAAAAACCACTTGTATTGGAAGAGGCTGCCATGAGATGTGCTTGGTGTGTTCTTGGTGTCAAAACCCTTTATGGCTGTGCATTGGTGCAGAGAAGTATGGATATGTTACCTCATGGGACTTCTTTAGAGGAATCAAAATACGGAAGTGATATAATCTTGTACTGATCCGAGGTGTGCAGGATGTTGTTCAAATCATAAGTTTCTGTTTTTCAATAGGAAAATTCCCGTTAATGATGGTGATGCACCGAAAAGCAGACTGGAGTTGAGGGAAGAAAATCACCTGAATCACAGTGTGGTAAGAAGTTAAAACTTCATGCTGCAGATGAATCCGTGCCTGTCCTCCCTGCCCTGGCTCCTGCCCCTGGCTGTTATTATGTGATCCATTTGGAGGAATGATTAAGACAGCTTTCTGTTGCAGCCCTAGTGGGCTTGGGGACATGCAAATTGTTTCTGTGAAACAGTGAAATTGGGGCTTTGTTTATGTATCTTGTTAATCTCTTGATGCTTTGTGATGTGTGCTGTTGTATGACTTCAGGTTCTTAATTTTGCTGTTACGAATAACGTCATGCAGAATACCAGCATGTGTAACTAAAATAATTCATGTAAACATTATGTACATTAATTTTCCAGCAAAGTTGGTGGGTTTTTCCTTTCCTTGAGTATCCATGGGGAGCAGCAGGTGGAAAAGAAAATTCGATGGTGGACCTTTCTTTGTGCTGCATCCTCAGGTGCCTCGTCCCATGAATCATGTGGCGATGGCGAGCCCTGGAGCAGAGCTGCTGTGGAGGGAGAAGACCTGGAGGAGGAGGAGCAGGAGGAGGAGGGGGAGAGACACTCCGTCCTTCTCTTTCTGGTCTTCACACCATGGCCCACATCCTCTTGCTCTGGCAGGGGTGGGGCTGAGGAGCAGTTGCACAGGAGCAGTGCTACTGAGCATCATCTCTGGGCCGCTTCTGGCTGCCTGGGTCCTCATGCCTTTGATCCTGGCTGTTGAATTTTAGATTTGGAGAGATTGGTGTTGATGTTTGCGGTGTTATACATATTGTTCTGTAGGTTGATGTTCTCCCATTTTCCAGTGTAATCACCCTCTGTACGTTTTCACCACAAACAGCATGTTTGCATTGTTACTGTTTTTCTACCAAAATGCTGATCTATCTGTAGCTTGAATGGTAGTCATGGTAGTGAGATGTGAAAGTAACATGCTTCTTGTTCTGTAAAGGTGGATGCAACTACAGCACATCGCATTGACAGTCTTGCAGCTCTGAGTATGGACAGGTCTGGACTCATGCGGGAAGGACTCAGAGTCCCCAGTAGTATTGTCTATTCCAGCTTGTGCGGACTTGGCTCGGAAAAATCACGGGATGCTACGAGTTCGATAGCCAGCCTTGGATTTACTCCCGAAAGAAATCCAGAGATACAGTTTAAGGCTAATCCCCCCGACGCGGTGGAAAGCGCAGCTGTCTCTGGAAAGGCCCCGAACGGCTTCAGCGCGATATACAAAACGCCACCTGGAATACAAAAAAACTCTGTCCCGACAGGGGAGACGCTGGGTTTGGACCGAGCTGCGGGTGACAGGCAGAGTCCCCTCGGTGTCAATGGTGCTAATTACCTAAGGCTCCCCTGGGTAAACCCCTACATGGAGGGCGCAACGCCCACCATATACCCTTTCCTTGACTCACCAAATAAGTATTCGTTGAACATGTACAAGGCATTGCTACCTCAGCAGTCCACCTACAGCTTACCACAGCACCTGGCTTACTCACCTGTATGTACGAACGGTGAACGTTTTTTATACCTGCCTCCCTCCCACTACGTTGCCCCTCACATCCCTTCGTCTCTGGCATCGCCCATGAGGCTCTCGACTGCTTCGGCTTCGCCGGCAATCCCACCTTTGGTGCACTGTCCGGATAAGAGCTTGTCGTGGAAGATGGGTGTGAGCCCAGGCACCCCCGTGGACACGCACGCCTACCCCCATATCCAGAGCAGCAAGCAGCCCCGGGTCCCCACCGCCAAGCCAGCCCCCGCCAACTTGCCAGCAGATCCTGCGCTCCTGCTGCCACACTCGCCCCGGCCGTCCCCCCGCCTCCCCCTGCCCACACAGGTGGGGGATGCCTACGCTGATTTCCACAAACACTTCCCCGGGATCACCACCTCTCCCTCCTCCGCTGTTACGCTCCCTAAGCCCTACGTCAACATGGGCGGTGAATTTCCACCCTCTCGCCTCTCCAACGGGAAGCTTCCCAAAGGCAGTGATGCTGGGGAGGCACCCCTGCCATCTGCCCCCCATGCACGGAAAGCTGGCCATGACCGGAAGGACGGCAGGTCTCCCCCGCTCCTGGAAAAGCAGACGCCGACCAAAGATGTCACTGACAAACCACTGGACTTGTCGGCGAAAGTGGTCGATGCAGAAACTGCTGGCAAGTCAGAGCATGGCAAGAAAATTATGCCAACGGTGCTGGTGCATGGAAGGGCAGGAGGGGGGACGCACTTGCCAGGCAGTGACATCGTTCAGAAAGAAACCATTTCTCCTGGGAACAGCTGCCCCATCTACAGGCCTGAAATTATCAGCACGGCGCCATCCTCCTGGATCGTTCCTGGTCCCAGCCCCAGCGAGGAGGCTGGGAAGAATGTCCAGTTGAAAAACAAGGCACTGGACTGGGTTATGCCACAGCCGCGGAGTTCCTCCTGCCCCAGGATGGGTGGCACGGAGGCAGTGGTTGGCAGCATTTCGGGGACGGTGTCGGCAGGGGGACGGCCAGCGTCAGCGTCGCCAGCTCCCAACGCCAACGTGGATTGCGCCAAGACGGCCCGGAGCTCTGCCGAGAGCACCGCCTCGGTCATACAGCACGTCGGGCAGCCCGTCGCCGCCCCAGCGAAGCACAGCAGTAAGGTGGCCAAATCCTGTAGTCAGGAAGCCAACTTCAAGGCGAGCGAGACTGCCCTGGCCTCCAGCCCCATCTTCCTGCCGCCCAATGAGGCGTTTCGCTCCCCGCCTCTGCCCTACCCCAGGAGTTACCTGCCGTACCCAGTGCCGGAGGGGATCGCCATCAGCCCTCTCACCCTCCACGGCAAAGGACACGTGTATCCGCACCCTGTCTTGCTGCCCAACGGCAGCCTGTACCCCACCCACCTGGCTCCCAAACCCGGCCTCCCTTACAGCCTGCCTGCCGGGCGGGGGGAGTTCATGACCTACCAGGATGCGCTGGGAGTGGGGATGGTGCACCCCATGCTGCTGCAGCACTCAGCTTTGGAGATCAATAAGGAGGAGAAGACAGAAAGGAGGTCACGGTCTCACGAGAGGGTCCGCTACGAGGACCCGGCTCTGCGGGGCCGGTTGCCAGAGCTCCTGGAGAGCGGCGGGAAGATGCATTTTGAGATGCCCAGTGACAAGAGCGTGAAATTGCACCAGAGCTCTGGCCATAGTAAAAACTCGTCGAAAAGTGACAAACATCTCTTCCCGGATCTTCTGCGAGACGAGCAAGAGGCTAAAAGTGAAGCAAACGTAACGAAAGCCAGCTTTGCTGCAGAAAGCAGTAATCAGACTAATGACCCTACAAAGCACAAGGTAGAGCAGGCGTCGCAGCACAGAGATTTTATTGTAATGAGAGAGGAGTTTGGAAGAAATAATGATCTTCACGAAACCTATAATTTCAAGCAAGCCCAGAGTTCATCAGTGTTCGGCTTAAGGAAAGAAGATTTATCCGTGAGCCAGCCTAAAGAGAGAGTGGCGGTCCAGCCTTCGCCTGTTTTCTTGGAAAGCGCTCACGAGAGCGATGCTCCCGCTCTGGCTTTTGGCAAGGTGCAGGAGGACGCGAAGCCGTTCTGCATGGGGACGGCGCCGCCGAGCATCGATGCCAGCCAGACCTATACCAAAGACGGAGCTGACGATGCCGAGTCTGCCGATGGCAAAATACTGAAACCCAAGCCGTCCAAGCTGGCCAAGAGGATCGCAAACTCTGCCGGTTACGTAGGTGATCGATTCAAGTGTGTGACCACTGAACTGTACGCCGACTCCAGCCAGCTCAGCCGGGAGCAGCGGGCGTTGCAGGTGAGTCCGCGCGGTCCAATGGCCGCTGCGCTTTTTGTCGTTATTTCTCTGTCGCAAGTCACAGTTGAGTTTTTAAAGTTCAGAGAAGCGACGCAGGTGGGGAAACCAGAAAATTATTTTTGTTGGGGCGTACTCGCCAGGAATGAGTTTTAAATAGCAAAGCAAGTTTGTTAGTAAGAGTGAGACCGTGTAAAGAATAGTATGTATGGCTTACAAGTATGCACGGGCTAGTGAGCTTTAAAGGGCTTTTACTAAGATCTGATAAAAATGTTAATGCACGTTGATGAAATGTTTGTGCAGTGTTGAGGGGAGTCGGACAGGCATGCATGTTACCTTGGCGCTGGCTGTAAGCTCTCAGCTGGCCTGTAGTGCCAGCAGGCACGGCGTACCCAGGAGGTGTGATCAGAGTGCCAAACGTGCCGTTGGATGCAGAGCAGGCACAGCCACGTCTGAGCGGGTCTCAGGCAGCCCTGGTGCCGAGCGAGCGCGCAGGGAAGAGTAGGAGCGGTATTGAGGTTGATGCTAAGGGATGATAGACAGATACTGTGTAGGAATATTCTTAGGGTATTTTACTTTTAATGAAGGGATGAATTAAGCCAAATTGTTTTGCATTGTTAAGAAAAGAATTGGTTTATGCTTATAAAAATGGATGAAATTATCTAAATGATCCATTGAGTGCCCATTTTAATTACATAGATGGAAGGATTACAAGAGGACAGTATTTTATGTCTACCTGCTGCTTACTGTGAGGTCAGTTCTTCAAATTTTTATTACTAGACTCTTACATAAACCTTTGAGTTAAATTTCATTTCCAAATACACAAAGGGAAGTTTGTGGGCCATGGTCGTCTTTGTTCATTGTACGGTTTTGTGTTGTTGTTTTTATTTTATTTTATTTTATTTCTTTTTGTTTTTGTCTCTTTTTACCTGCAAAATGGAATGTTTTTGTTTTATATACAATATACATTTATATATAATCTTTTATATATATATTCTTATATATGAAAGAATTGTGTGGCTGTTTGCTTATAAGATACTAGAATGCTGTTTTACAAGTCAGGTGTGTTAAACTCTTACCTTAGCTATCTATCTGAAACCTTGGTTTTGAGTCAGTTTTTCTTTGGAAATGCTTTCATATAAGGTAAGGTAAATGAAGTAGTTTTTATTGCAAGACTTTTTTTTTCATATCGATTCTCTTTCTAGCGTGCAATGATGCGCTTCTCAGAGTTGGAGATGAAAGAGAGAGAAGGCCAAACAGCTACCAAAGACTCAGAGGTCTGCAGATTCAGCCAGGCAGACTGGGAAAACTTGAAAGGAAACAGTGAAAAGAAGCCAAAGTCTGTTGCTCTGGAAGATGCCATTGCTGACCAAAATGACAATGACAGATGTAAGCGAATTTAGATGGCTTTCTGAAGCGTGTATATGTCTCTGTGCCATGGCAGCTTGCAGCAAAGCAAGCAAATCTTCGTGTTCTCGCAGTGTTGCTGGTGAAAGTCACTGCCCTCATCCTCTGCAGGTGCTGAGTTGCCGTGGCTGGTACCTTCTGTGCTTGTTTTGGGTTTTGAAAGTTTCTGGTTGCCATTGTACCTGCTTTTCAGGAGATAGTTAACTGTCTGTCACTGAGTTACTGCCTTAGAGAGATCCTCCTCTTAACTGATGAGGTACCACATCAGCCAGTGAAAGCAAAGCTCCAAGGTTGTATTTTAAATACAGGAAGGACATGGGGGAAGAGAGGAAAGTAAGAAGGAGTTCAGCTTCCTGAAGTTGCAGTATCACTGAGAGATGCCAATATTGCAGCTTTCAGGCAGAGTGAGGATGGAGGACAGAAGAGTGATGGGGGGTGGGAAAGGATGTCGTATACCGGGTTGGCTTATCCATAAAAGCTTGTGGTAACAACTCCAGATGATAAGAAGCTTCTTTGCCTGGGTGACTTCTTGCTGCAGTGGCTGGGGAGGTGTGTGAGGCACAGGTTCTTGCAGGCACTGTCTGTGAAAGTCCCTGTGGGACTGGCAGTTCCTTCTAGGCTGTGACAGGGTGTCAGAGGACTATGGAAAGTGCGATATCCTAAAAGTAAGATAAACTTAACAATAAATAAATGGTATTAGGGGATTTTTTTTACTGTATGCAAGAAAGATCACTTCTTTTTTGTTTACAGTCTTGGTAAGAATATGGCTTCTGTCGGTTTCCACAATTTTTTGTTTTACCAATGTATTTGAGGAATGGATCAGTTCCTCCTGTTGCTACTTCGTTTTGAACAACTCAGAAAAAAGAAATTATGCTGAAAGCATTGCAAAACAAGAAGAAATGCACTGCAGACTGCACTCTGTGTGTGTGTGTGTCTGCACTGTGTAACTGTGGTTAAGTGTGCTCTTCCCCTAGCTGGAGATTCATGAGTAGGGCTAGTAGAAAATTTCGTTCAGGCAATTTAATAACTTTGAATTATTGTTCTGGTCTTTGGTTAATGCTTTTGGCAGAGAGCATGCTGGTCAATCGTACTTGCTCGGTTACTCACCTAAATCAAGTTACTGTGGTATTGCTGTTGCTGAAATAACAGCCTCAACAAAAATTGGCCTGGCAGAATAGCAAGGGAAAGTTTTAATTGTGGAAGTGGAGAGGGTGCCAGGGTGGGGAGAGGCAGTCTGAGCTTCTGAAAGCTGAGCAGCCTTTTCCTTCTCCGAGACAGCTTCGGGGAGGAAGGCATAGCTGCCTTTGTGGTCCCTGTGCTGAAGCTGAGAGCTGGGCAGGCTGCTGTCCTGGCTCTCCCCATTGCAGTCTTCCTTGCTCCTCAGAGGACTCGGGATGCCCTGGTGATGTCCTCTGTTAAATTCCACCCTGGGTGTACTGGAAAGCTAAAAGAGCCATGGCAGCAGCAGTCCTGCTGGCTTGTTCTGGCTGCAAGGCAAGCTGGGTTCAGCAGAGAGGGGGGACGATGGGCTGTGGGCTTGAGGGAGCGGCACAGGGGATTAACAGAGGGAGGGAAGGCAGGCTTGCTCTGGGACATGGGGCATGCTGCTTGCGGGGGGGGGCTGTTGAGAGGAAGAGGTTAGGGCGTAATTGTTTGCTGAAACCCCTCCCCCCCCCCCTTGCAAAAGGCTGATAATATGGTTTGTAAATTCACCATTTAGTGAGGTCCCTGGCACTTGAATCTGCTGGCAAAAATATGTTTGAGACTGTTAAATAACTGTTGGAAGCAGGGAAAGTATGTTCAGTCTTATGTTAGTTCATTCCTCTGCTCTGCTAATTAGCTACGACTTAACAGGCTATTTCAGAGTTTGGCCGAATGTCTAAACTCCTAAAAGCGTGGATCTGTTCTGCTGAGGGAGCTCCTTTCTTGTGCGCCCGCCTGGGCAGCGGCAAATACTTACTGGGACAGATTCAGGTCTCAGTAAAAGTTTTTTATCGTGGTGGTTCACCTCCTGCCCCTCGGGATAGCAGCTGATAAATCAGGAAGCCGAGTTTCACACCTCTTGAATGCCTCTACTGTGGTGGCTTGGGCTCTCTGCTGGCGCTTGAGCCACCAGCAGCCTTAATGCATCTCTCACTGAGCAACTGGCGATGGGGTGATGAGCTCTGCCTTCTCTTCCCCTGCAGTTATCACCAGCGAGAGCCAGGGCTGCTTATCTCTTGCTTTCCCTTTGCCTTCAATTTCTGACCACACTGTTGGTGTGTTTGGCTTTAAAGCTCCTGAAGGGGAATGAGCTGATGGTTTGCAACCTCTTCTGTTTTCGCTCTGCCTCCTGCAAGCGATCTTGCTGCTTGAAAAGTTGTTTCCCCTTGTTTGTCTGGTGCTAGCTGAAAGTGAAGTGGCTGTGCCTTCACCTGTGTGAGCAGGGAATTTAGGAGTGAAACAGGAATTCAGGAGCTGTTATGCCCCCACTGCCAGCACTTCACCTGCCTGATGGTGGCAGGGAGGAAGGAAACTGCATCCCAAACTGTGACTGTGGCACAGAGCCAGCTCGCAGGGCTCCCCCGCTGCCGCCTCGGCACGGTGGCAGCCGCGCTTGGCACGGAGCACCAGAGCCCATCGGGGCCCTGGCAGCTGCCTGCCCCCTTGGCTCCTCTAAACCTACCAGTGTGACAAAAGGCTAAATAACACAGGCAGGTGATGCTTACAGAGGCGTCTGATGGGATGGAAATGGCTTTTTTTTTCAGCTTGTCCTGGGACTTGCTGGTTTTCCTAGCCGTGCTGCACATGTACAGACTTTTTTGGAAACAGACGGAGGCACAATATCCGGTTCCTCGAACTTTTCCTCTGACTTGGCAGTGCATGGCTTTGCTGTACTGGAAATTTTCTTAAGCTTCATGGTGCCTTCTGGAGAAGGGTAAAAAAGGTGGACTTTTTTCTTTCTTTAGGTTTTATTTTGCCTTTTGTTTTTTTAAAGGTCCAATTTAAGGGAGGTAGCTGTGTTAGCTAATTAATGAGCAATTAAAGCCGAGCAGTAAAGTAGGAGTGCTTCAGTTCTCTCCCATCTCGTTTAGGTTTTGCTGGGCATCTGAGATCGGGCATCTGAGAGCAGCCGCAAAGCTGCTTTGTTGCCAAGGTGACTTGTAAATGTTGCTGAGGCAATGCTGCTCCAGTGCATTTTCATAGCACAAACATGATAAATTATGGGATGCATATGTCATGAGTCATAGGATTGTTCAGAGATCAAGTGATTTAAGCTATTGGCACGGACACACACATCAATATGGGCATGTGATGATCGCATGTTGGTTCATAACAAAGCTCTTCCAGAGGTATTGAAAATCATACCCAAGTGTGAAAGATTGAATAAATTCTACAAACTGTGAATTTCTTGATTGGGGAGCATGATTTTACCTTTATATTTTATTTTCTAGGAGGGAAGACACTGCCTGTTTAAGCCTTAGCTGGGAAAATTTACCCCAATATGTTAAAAGCCTGATCTTAAGGCGTGAGGTCACGGGGAAAAAGTTAAAGCAGTTTGTACGTGTGAAGGTAAATGGTGTAATGTGCCAAAACACATTGCACAATTGATCTTAGCATCGTAGTGAGGTGCCAATGTCCCTTTGCATGGTAATGGCCTGCTTTCCTTTTTTCTTGCTGGGCTGTGTGTATACTGGAACAAATGAAGGATGGAGGCAGTAAACATGTCCTTTGCCCTGGTCAGTTATTAGCTTCCTGCCACAGGACATAGTGCAAAAGAAAAAGGGAAAAAAATAAAAAGTCTGTGCACTGAGAGTGCTGGCTGCTTGTTTGTGCAGTGTGGTAGGCTAGGGCAGAATGAAACAAGTGTGGAAAGCTCCCAAGCTGAGGTGCTTGGAGGGAAAAATGAAATTAGCTGGGTTCCCTCTGCCCCATGGGATGCTCAGAATTGAATACTGAAGATGTCGTAGGGAATTTCTTACTGTGGTTGTGATCTCTGTGCTGAATACTGGGTTTTAGAATTTGGATAGTCATTACCGTTCTTGGATGAATAAAGGGTGCCTTGCATAAGTGAGTGCAATGAGAGGTTGCTCCAGGGAAGAGGAAAGGCTGTTTTTAGCTGCCATGTTATTTGAACAAAGGAATCTGCAGCTTAAACGCTAAGATGTGTTTCCTTGTTTGCATCGCATGGGAGGGCCTGGTCTCAAGCAGTTGACAGCAACAGGAAGATGGAAAAATGAAAGAAAGTTTTTTTTTGTAGCCTGTTTGTGCGTGTGTGTAACTTTGTCATGAGATTGTAACCAGTGCACCGAGTAGATATTGCTGCAGACAGAAACCAGATGTGAAGAAGCATCTTCTTAATTCTTCCTTGTTTCTAGTTTGGTAGGAGAGTGAGAAATGGTTTGAGCTGTTGGTGCTGGTTGTCACAGCTGGTGTGAGACTGGCAAATACTGGAGGCTTGAGGAAGGAACATATTTAAGAGTTTAATCTCCTTACTCATAGAGGTGTGTTGCTATGAGAACTCAGCATCTATCCTGTGTTTCTGGCTACTTCGTCACTGTTTGAATAATGATGATACAAAAAACTCCCAAGTATTTTGTTGTTGTTTTCTTCCTCAGGCAGAGAAAAGGATGTTGTAGATACATGGCACGGGAGGGGGTGGTGGGAACAAAAGCAGATAAATTCTGCTCATCCGCGTTGGGCACGCACGTTATGCTTATGTTGCTGCGCCTCATGTTGACATTTATATCTTAATTTGGGGAGACATTACGTCTGATCCCGGCTGCTTGCAAAACAGTTTGAGGACAGAGTGGAATCCGGTGGTAAAACATTAATAGAGCCTGCGCTCCGTGAGGCAGTCGCAGCTGTGCCAAGGGGAAAAACCTCTGGGCGTGCGACGTGTCTGTGCAGGCTGCGAGGAGCGCCTGACGCAGGCCGGGGGCTGTGCCGCGTCCCGGGCAGCGGCTGACCTTTGTCCTTGCGGGTCCGGCTGTGGGAGCGGCCGCAGCGCCAGAGCACAGGCGAGGCCGTGTCCCGTGCAGCCGCCCGGCCTGGCCGGGGCTGCGCCCCCGGGAGCGTTGGTGCAGCGTGGTTACACAACCGGGATTAGTGCGCGGAGCTGCCGCTCCCCTCACGGCCTGCGCCGCGTCAAGCGGGACGCGCTTCAGAGCCGCGTGCGCAGCGGGCACTCCTGGAGAGGGATTTCTGGCTCGGCAGCCGCGGAGACGGAGCTCTGGTCCCCTGAGGGTCCCTCTCGGATGTGAGCGGGGAGCGGAGGCCAAGGTGTCGCAGAGGCGCTGGCAGCGAGGGCTTTTTGGATGAGCCTCAATAGGTGTGTGCTGCTCTTCCCAGCGTATGGAGCCCTGGAGGAACGCTGACAGTGACAAGCTGTTAGCGAGGTCTCTCCCCGCCTGATTTTTCAGCACAGCCTGAGTGAGCGGCGCTCGGCATCCCTGTGCCAAGTCCGCTCGCAGATAGAGGAGGAATTAATCTGCAGCGGGTCGCGTTTGGTGGTGGCAGGCTGGAATTAGCTCGCTGTTTCCTGCAAGCCGTAAAGATTAAGACCATCACCCCCCCTCCCTACACCCTGCTACTTCCTCTGACCCTGCAAGAGCTTCTCTGGGAATTGGTCAGGATGTGCCTGCCTTTTCTCAGGCCAGACAGTGTTAGGAGCAGGAAAGCTATCCCGATGTAGCCACTCTCAGCACAAATCATGGTGTGTAGCTGTTGGTGCTGCTGGAGATGAGGAGGCTCTGAACAGCAGCAGCGTGGCTGAGAGTGCCCTTACCTGATCTGTTCAGGGAAACTGACCACAGAAGTATAATGTTTCCTTATGAAAGGCGGAGAATAACAGATTGCATGAAAAATGTAAAATGAAATCCGATAGAAGCATTTATTTCTGTAGTGATACTTAAAACGTGGCTGGTCCAGCTGCTCGTATGCTGTGTGGAACAGGACTGCTGGTGCTTTTGGTGTGGTTATAGGGTACAGCTGTGGGGCGGCACCTTCATGCCAGATGTGCCAGCACAGATTCATTCTGATCTGGGGGGACGCTGTGATTTAGAGGCACGGTCATAGCAATCTGAGATACCTGTTCTCTGGAACATTTCAGCATTGTTGGCTGGGAGAAGTGTGACAAAGTGCATTTTAAAGTCTTGGAGGGAGCATGTGTTGGGCAGACGGCCTTGTGGAGAGGAGCATCGCCAAATAGCGAACAGCCCGAGCGTCCTGCTCGCCTGCAAAGAGTCAACTTTTGTTTTGATTTTTCTTGGCCAATATCTTGTGCTGTTTTATAAGCAGCCCTGCAGGCAGCTTCCCAAGCAGTGTAAAAATTATGCTGGGGTGTTCTCTGGTGCCCACAAACATCTTCAGAGCCCTCGGTGCTACTTGGAGCTGTTTCCAAGCTGTGGTAAAGAGAAATCTCATCAGAGAAGTTTCCCCTCCCTGCTCCCCCAGCCTTCCATTGCTGACAACAGGTATTTCAAGGATGGCCATGAAACCAGGAGGGATGGGCAGAGCTGAGGGAAGGTGCTCTCAAGATAAGGTGGGATAGAGTTGGGCTGCATCCAGAGGCTGCCGGTGGTGGGTCTCGGAGGGGACAGGAGCACAGGAGGGGCTGCAAGGGAACAATGTCAACCCTGACAAGGGGTAAGAGCAGAAGCTGAAGGCCAGTCTGTACAGGGAAATAGACTGAGGAGAGAGGGAGGATCAGTGGGAGGGAAGAGTAACAGAACTGTCAAGAGTTCAGCTAGGAAACCAGCAGATGTGTTTGCAGGAAGGGAAGTGGGAGAAGGAGGAAGGGCAAGAATGAGAAAGAGGAAAAGGGACAGTGAGCTGGTGGGGAAGTAGGGTGGAACATCCAGTTTGCCATACAGTGGCAGAGGTGCAGAGTATTGGTTGGCCAGGAGGGCTAAAACATGTGGGAAAACCAACTTGTTAGTGAGAATTGTAAATGGGAAGCTGATCGTCTGTGTTGCAGTCTGTACTGCATGTCTGCCTAACCTTGCCTTTGCTAATCTGGTTAAACCCAAGAAAAAAAACCTTATTCAAGATGGTGATTAAGTGTAATTTTAAATCAAGCATCCATTTAAAGTTGCTTAAGCTGACTCTGAATTTGGGCAAACAGTATTGGAGGGAAGCTGTAGTTAGGGCAGGCAAGGCAACATGGGTGTTTTTGTGGCTAATTTGTCAGACCAGTTTCTAGTAAGCTTTTCAGAGCTCAGCCGCTTGCTGTTGCTGGAAATACTCCTCGTAAAAAGTGAGGCCTGTTTTAAAAGGAGGTGACAGAGATCATGTGAGGTACAGTGACTGGCTGGTTACTTGAAGTGAGGAAGCCTTTTTATAACCTTGGATTCAAGTAGTGCTTTTTGCAAAATATCACAGCTATTCTTAGTGGTGTTTCTGTGTCCGTGTGTGCATGTTCTGTATCCCATTTATATCTCCAGAAGAAGGGATGAGTGCTTTTAAGTCAGACTCTGCAATTTGATGGGGGAAGTTAGTGAAAGATTAGGAATTAAGGGAGAACTAATACTTTGTTATCATCAGAAGGTATTTTTGGATTGGATTGTTGCTTGCCACAGTTTAGGGGGTTGAGGCTGCTTTCTGGGAAGGGTGTGTGCTTTCAGTATCTAAAGATGTTTCTTTTTTTAAAAAAGCATATTGTGATGTTTCTATGGATACAAGTATTGTGAATATTGTGCTTCTTAAGTTAATGTAAAAACAACACAAAGTAGTGTGCTTTTGGGGGTTTTGTGCTTAACTGTTGAGAAAACTGCTGCCTTAGGCTGACCAGAGGAGACTTGTTCCCAAGTACAGTTTTGTGTTTATTTGCATGCCCCATGAACCATAAGTCATGATGGAGATGACATTGAAGAGATCAGAGAGCAAAGCCTTCTCACAATGAATTGTGTTGTATTTATTAGGTCTTGTGGTGTTTGTTTGTTTTTTATTTTTAGGTAACTTTACTAGTACAGAAAACAACCGAGGTCGCTTTCTTGAAACTCCAGAGGAAAAAGATCTCTCAAATGAGAAATGTTATTTGGAGAGGCATTCTGTATATGAGAAAGCAGAAGACCAGCCAACAGAAGATATTGGTCAACATTCATGTCCACGTCTGGACAGGAAACGTAAACACTCTGGTGAGAGAGTGCAAAATGATGGCAGCCAAAACGAAAGCTTTGTGGATGAACTGCAGGATGAAGTTATATCAAAAGCAAAAAAGAAGAAGAACTCCAAAGGTAAGACAGCATTTTGCTTTGGTCTCTGTCAAGGAATGTCTTGTGAAAGGAACGTCCCTTTGGCTTAATGTGTTTCCATTTTTGAACTTGCTAGTTACTAATGTGAGCACTGTCATTTCACTTTAAATTATATATATGTATATATATGTATGTATATATATGTGTATATATATATGTATATATAAAAAAACCTTGGTATATAAGGATAAAGCAGTAGTCATTGGACACTGTAGCCACAGCAGTGCAAGTTACTGTAGTGCATGTAACCCTTAATGAGCAAACCTTTAAAATGCATAGTGTGGTGGTAAAGCTGAGACTATATGCCCCGAAAGTGAAATGTAGCTTTTGTTTTAAGTTGAGGGGGCTTTTTGATTAATTTTTAGTTATTTTTCCATTAGATGACTGGCCTGAGAGGGAAATGACAAACAATTCCTCTAACCACTTAGAAGAGCCCAATTGTAATGAGGTGACCAACCTGAAGGTGTGCATTGAATTAACAGGGCTCCATCCCAAAAAGCAGCGTCACCTGCAGCATCTTAGGGAACTATGGGAGCAGCAGGTGTCACCAGAGAGATCCCCGTCCGGCAAGTTGGGCCGGCAAAGCAGGAAAGATTTAGCTGAGGCTGTTCAGCCAGAGGCCACTGCAAAGGTCAAAGACTTCACAGAAGAAAGGCACACCAAGAAAAGGTCAGAGGCCAAAAGCAATAGAAGTTGGTCTGAAGAGTCCCTCAAAACAAGTGACAATGAACAAGGTATGCAGTGACTACTAGGGAAACCAGCTGGCTTTAGCATTTACAGTGACGCATGCTGCCACCGATGTTAAGGAATTGTCGAGAGCTTTTTATTGATTTATTTTTTTAATTATATATTTATTTCTGTAGATGTCAATTTGTATAAGGACTGACACCTCCTCTTTAAGAATTGCACTGTAGCTGATACTTGTCAGACAAGAAAACGTGTTTGTGTATGTGTGTGTAACTATGTGTTTGTGTGTGTGTGTGTGTGTGTGTGTGTGTGTGTGTGTTTTGGCTTTAAATACTTTTGTAGATGATGTGAAGATGAAGTTTATGTCTCTAGAAGAGAGCTGAGGGGGTATAAAATGTGGGCATGCTTGTGGGTGAGGGAGGAAGCAAGCAGACTGCTCGTTGGTGTAAAGGTGTTTAACCACATGTAGGATTTGAGGGGCTGTGAGCCTCTGAAACAGCATCAGCACCGCTATAGCAGCTCTTGATCTCGGGAACCCAACACCTCCAGCACCCTCAGCACTGCTGGCTTTCCCTGGCTTTCCCAGGCCATATGCCCAAGAGCAAAGCTCATCCTCCTTCTGACAAGGATGCTTTGCTGGTTTGTCCCAAGCATGTTCTATAAATCCCTGTCAGCCCCCTTCCTGGCCCCTTGGCAGAGGTCTTCCCAGCAGCTCTTTCCTGGTTGCTTCCTTAAAGCATATTACCTTTCTTTGACTTGTTTCTGGCTCCTTCTTTCCCCCTCACTCCATTTCCTTCATTTCCCCATCCTCTCTCCCGTTTCTGCCCATATCCTGGGGGAGAGCCTGGGGGGATATTTGCCAAATTTTCATTGGGATGGACAGGTCACTTTTCTGTCTCCACTGTCCTCAGCCCCTGGGCACATTGCCTGCTCTGATGCTTTTCTCCATCCTTGTGATGTTCTGCTGCTGTAGCTTGGTTGGAGAACTGGTGGGGAATGGAATCATGCAGCCTGTATGGCCAATCCCCTGCACCTTGCTGTGAATCCCTGTCTCCTCTGGGCACAGAGGTGAGCCCTTGTCTCCTCACTTTTCAGGTAAAAGGCTGCAAATATTTTACTTTTCTTCCTTCTCTACTCCTCTTACCTCTCCAAGCCTTCTGCTTGTTTTTGAGGAAAGACTGTTTCTGGGAGTGGGAGCTCTGAGTTGGCCCTTTGGGCTTCTCCTTCCTTCCTGGGGGTTTCATCAGCGTGTTTAGCTGAAATCCCTTTAAAAGAGAGAAGCGTGAGGAGAGTGGATCCTCTTGTCCCATGTCATGGAAAAGACTGCGTCCAGACCATCCTGTGCCAGTGAGGATTCTCCTGGGTAGTGTCTCTGAAACAGTCCCAGGCAAAAGTGTCAGCTTCCCTTCGGTCCTAAAGCTGCTCATCTGTCCTGCCCCCTTGGTAGGATTATCTGAGGGCAGAAACCCCCAAACTTTGATGCTTATTGATGGGGAAGGTTCTCCAAAAGTATTTGTGGAGCAGGAGATCAAAACTTGGTTTAAAAGGAGCTCTGACTCTTACTTCCTTGCTTTATGTGCTGCCTTGGCGAGCAGGGTGTCGGCTCAAACACCCCTGCCCATCACCTGCCCCCTTTGTACTTTCAGAGAGAGATACCTTGTAGAGATTAAACAAGGGTCACTAACAAGAAGCTGTATTGTGTAAGGATGCTCTCACTTTCCCCTGCGATGCCTCCTGTGGCAGTGACAGGCTCATGACCTTGGGAAAGAAAAAGAAGTGGCTCCCAATTTATGCACCATTCCCAAAGGCATTCAGGTTCAGTCGCCCTATGGCTATGAAAAACCCCTTGGGTTTGGAAGCTGCTATAAAACCATAAACTTGACTAAACTACGCCTCATTGGTCATTGTGCAGAGGCACTGGATATCATTCAGATAATTTTGCTGATGCTCCTCCAGCCCTGTTGAAGTGTAAACTTTTGAATATTCTTGTTCTTAGTTGACTGGGATGAGGACATTTTTCCCTTTTTCCCTGTTGTGTGACAGACGATCCTCTCTGTGAGAGTCCATGGGGATGGAGACTTCCGGCTTGTCTGTCTTGCTCGGGAGTAGTCCTCAAACTTTTCTTAAGCAAGCAGATACTGTCAGTATGAGAATATACATTGCCACTTGCAGCTTTTTTTTTATTTGGGGCTGGGAACAGCTGTTCCCTGTGTTGCAGCACTGCCTGCAGATGTGGTATTCTCTGCTGCTGGGCAGCTGGTTGTGTCCCAAGGAGCAGGCTGTAACAGGACACTGAGGGCTGCCTCTGTGCCTCTGTACCTAACAGCAGGATGGTTTGCCACCCCTGCCTGTAAATCTCTGGGAACATGGAGCATTCTGACTTCTGGACTTGTTACCCAGTTGTGTTCATCCAAAGCAGTGGACAGCAGGTTGAAGGAGGTGATTCTGTCCCTCTGCTCTGCTCCTGTGAGACCCCACCTGCAGTGCTGTGTCCAGTTGTTGGGCCCCCAACATGGCAAGAATGTGGACCTGTTGGAGCAAGTCTAGGGAAGGCCACGAATCAGAAGTCTGGATCACCTCCTGCTATGAAGACAGGCTGAGAGGGTTGGGAGAGTTCAGACTGGAGAAGAGAAGGCTATGGGGAGACCTTACTGCACCTTCCAGTGACTAAAGGGGGCTACAAGAAAGCTGGAGAAGAACTTTTGACAAGGGCATGTAGTGATAGGACACGTGGTAAAGGATTTAAGCTGACAGAGGGTGGGCTTAGATTAGGTTATTAGAAAGGAATTACTGATCGTGAGAGTGGTGAGGCACTGGAACAGGCTGCATGGAGAAATTGTGGCTGCCCCATCTCTGGAAGTGTTCAAAGCCAGGTTGGATGGGGCTCTGAGCAACCTGGTTTAGTGGAAGGTGTCCATGCCCATGGCAGGGGAGTTGGAAGTGGCTGATCTTTAAGCTCCCTTCCAACCCAAACCATTTAATGATTCTGTGATCCCGTTTATGAAGCGATGTTCCCGTGCTGGGTCTGCAGGGTGCAGCACGTCTGTGAACATGGGGGTACCTGCAACCTGAGGGCTGCCTGCCCAGAGCCGTGTCCAGGGCAGAAGCCACGGTCTCTGCTGGGGTCCCAGCTGAGCCATAACCCTGCCCTGCTGGCAGTGCAGTGCCAGCTCTTCTGATGGTTCCCCGGGGAGCCGCAGCCGCGCAGCCGGCGGGAGGAGAAAGCGCGAGCAGCGCGGAAACAAAAGCCCTGAGGAGAGGAGCCAGGAGGATCTCGCCCACCGGGAAGGGAAGCCTGTGCCAGCCCTTCGGAGCTGCCTGGGGCTGCAGGCAGCGTGGCGGCCGCGGGCTTGGCAAGCAGGAGCAGGCAGCTGCTGGGGAGGGAGCTGAACAAGCGAGCATTCAGGTGACGCGGCAGCAGCTGCTTCTCTGCGCGGACCTCTCGGCAGCCCGCTCCTGCGGGAAGGGAGACAGGTCCTGCTCTGAGTCAGAGTTGCCACAACCCACATCAGTCAGAGGCCTGAGTTTTTCGGGGTTTTTGGTTTGGTTTTTTTTTTCATGGATATTTAGGTATATTCCTGCTCACTCTTGTTTTACTTCTCCCTTCACATGGTCAGAAAGATGGGGTGGGATTCCAGGATTAATCACTTGCCTCTTTTCTACTCGTGTTGTCTTGCATTTCCCAGGCTGATGTTTGGCTTCTTTCATGTAGTGCTGACCTCTTGCAATGTTATTGATCCTGAAGCTCCTGGGCATAGTGTAACTACTCTCCATCTCTTAGCTCCAGTGCATGTTTAGCCTGGTGCCTGCTGTCCCCACTGTGGAGGGTCGAAGTGAAGCACAGAGCTGACGTGGAGTTTGCAGGCGGGAGTACACATTTTTTGTGGTGATTAAACTTCTGCTTTCAATGCCTCGGCATCTCTGCATGGGAAAGCCTGCAGTTCTCTGAGATAAGCTTCCTGTGTTTTTTTTCCTCATCCTTTCAGTATTTATGTCCTTCTGCAGACCTGCGAGTTTTTCATTCTGTTGCAGTTTTTCTATATGCAGCAGTTTGTTTTGTTTGCACTCGCTGGAGCTCCTCACTGCTGCTTTCCATCTTTACTTTTTTAATAAGTGATTAAGTAGGTAATGATGATACTTCTGTATTGGAATTGGGCTTTTCGCGTGCTACTCAATTAGGTTAGTTGGGAACAGGAGAATTAAATGCTCCTTACTTCCTGCTGTCTGCAGAGTTGCAAAGACAGCCCTGCATCCATAGGCTCAGCCTACGACTCTGTGCCTTCCTTCAGTATTGCAAAGCCTGAAAAACTTAGATGATTTCTGCTGAACAATCTTCACATCATGTGTCCCATAAATTCCCTGACATCTGCTTGGCAAGCCGTGGTATGCGTCTTTTTCTAGAAAGTGGCTCAAAAGAGCTGAGGGATTTCTGTTTTCATCCTTAATCTAGAAAGCCTTCTGTGAGTTGCTTTCACAGATCTATTTAAAGGAAGACTATAGTGTGAAACTGCCCACCAAGAGGATTCTAGATTTTATTTTCTTTTTCACCGACTGACTCTGGACTGAATCTCTTTAAGTAGGGGTGTCTCTCCTCTGAGCACCTGCTTATTTGCTCCTGCCATCTCTTCTCTTCTGAAAGTAGCATCACTTCAGAGACTTCTTGGAGCAAAGGAGACTCTTTCAAGTTCTCAGGGTTTTTTCCACACCTTCCCTCGGTGGAGTGGTATTGTTTGGCTGAAGTGTCCCTTCCTTTCCAGCAACTTTTTAATTTTTCTGCAGCGGAGTTGGTTCTGAGGTCACCTCAATTCTCTTCCTGAGGGAAATTCAAACTATAAAAAGTCAACTTTCCTGTCCTTGTTTTGTTGTAAACCTGCTTGCACTCTGAAAAACCCCTCAAAACTAACCAGGCTGTTTGCATGTGGTCTGGATTATGGCATCCAGCTTGTTGGAGCTAACCCCCAGAGAAAACCCAGCCCTGCCAGTGTCCTGCCACAAGCAGCAGAGCACTGGCTTTACTGCCCCAATGTCCCAGAAAGACTCACTTCTGGATGGAGTCCTCAGGAAAGCACATCTGTTTGCTTTTCCTGCAAAATCTGTGTGCTTTCTGATAGAGAGCTTGCAGTGAGCTTCTGTAGGGACGGCTCCTTGAGTAGTCTTTCTTCTCTTGGTTTGTTTTTGAAGTCAGAATGCTGCCAAGGATGTGTTCCCCATCTTATGGCCATCTTGGGACTGAGCTGAGCATTCCTTCCTGCCTGTGCTGTCCCATTGAGATGTGATCCATGCTCCCACCTCTCTTCCTGTCCCCTATTCCCTCGCCATCCTTGAGTCTGCCCTTACACCCCACTGAGACAAGCCAGGTTGGGCCCAGGCTGCTGGAGGAGTTGGTTCCCCTTCAGATCAGGCAGTCCCAGGTAAGGAGGCGAGTTTTCCCCCCGTGGTGGCCGGGCTGCAGCCCTGCCAAGCTGGGCTGGCACGCACCTGTACGGCCCCGGCGCTGCCCCAGCACTGGGCGTTTCACCCAGGGATTTTTATCAGAGCCCCCTAACTGTTAGCGTAGCGTCAACGGGCGAGATGCTATTTACAGTTTGGATGGGGAACGCTTAAAATATTAATGATTTGAAAATGTAATTGTAGATCTCTTAAGCAGTCGAGGAGCTTGTGTTAAGTGCTAGCAATGCATTTTCCTTTTAACGCACCATGCGATGTGTAATGCCTTTCCTTCCCATTTAGGCTTGCCCGTATTCCCGGTGTCTCCGCACATGAAGAGCCTTTCATCCACCAATGCAAACAGCAAAAGGCAGGCTCAGCCAAGCTGTACTCCAGCCTCGAGGTTGGCTGCCAAACAGCAGAAAATTAAAGAAAGCCGGAAGACAGATGGGCTGTACACAGACGAAGAGGAGGATTTCCAACATGCATCTCTGCTGCCGAAATACAGCGAGTGTGAGAAGCCATCAGGGAAACGTCAGTGTAAAACAAAACACTTGGCACTGCAGGAGAGGAGAAGGAGGTCATCTCTGACAGGGGATGACACCACAGATATCGAAAATGCTGAAGATAAGGTATCTTTATTTAGACTTAATTGTCCACCGGCCTCTGAGAAGGCAGAGCCAGCCTGCTTAAAACTAACGCGCTGTTGTGCATGCAGGGTAGCGGGGATTGCGTTCAGGTTCGTCTGTGGATGCTTTGCACATTTTGTATTTGTTTTCTTAACCTTAGTTAAAGGCACCGTTTCAGGGGTGGAGCATCTCGTGTTTAAAAGCTGTAGGGCTTTCGTACAAAATTAAATACGAGTAGAAAAGTGTAATTCCTTGCTGACAAAACACAGTGCCATCACTGTGCTGTGAAAACAAAGATTAAAACTCCCCCCCAACCGTAATGGTTTTGACAGGTGACGGTAACGAGGAAGGTCAGGAAGCGGCCGGAGCCCACTTCAGACTGCGACTCCTCGCCAGCCAAGCCGTACGAGCAGAAGCCGTACGAGCGGCTGCAGCAGACGCCCTCCCTGCTCCCCGTGTCGCAGCCCTCGCCGCTGCCCCTGGCCAGCCCGCCCCCGGAGACCACCCCGAGCCGGCCCATGCCGCCCGAGGCGCGGCGCCTCATCGTCAACAAGAACGCGGGGGAGACGCTGCTGCAGCGGGCGGCACGCCTGGGCTATGAGGTAAGGCTCCCTCGGCGCTCATGGGATGATGGGGTTTTTTATATTTCGAAAGTTAAAATCTTCCCGGTTTTATAGATTGAAATTCTGCGAAGTAGCAGCTTTCAGCTGGGTCGTTGAAATTTGCAGCCCCCGCTCCCCTGCTGCCTTCCCTTCCCTGGCGTGTGGGGTTCAGAGACAGGTTGCTGTGGGAATGACTCCCCACCGCTGCTGGGTCAGCTGGCAGGGATACAGGGTGAGCAGCTTTCTGCAGGAATGAGCAAAGGGTAAAGTTTTATTGGTAACCCTCACTTCCCTTTAAATATAAACCATCTGCAAACAGAACGAATGTCTTTTATTTTTTTCTTTTTCCCCAAGTAATCTTTACGGTGATCTTTAATGAGCTGTGTGTTTTCTGCTTTTGTTGTTTGTGAAGAGTGTGTAGTTTAGGAGAAGTGTTTTATTTTTTGTTCTTCTCTCCAAGGAGTATCTGGTATGTGACACAGGATGTAGTGCTTGGAGTGTCCTCTTGCATGATCAGACGCATCATAGGAGCACTCTGCATGCTTTATACTCGGCGTCTGGAGCTGCTTGGTGTAGCTGGAACAATGTTGTCTAATGAAACGGGCCCCCTGTTGCTACAAAAATCAGAAACCGATGAATCCCTTAGCTCTGCTGTTTTGAAGCACGCTTTTATTGGGGAAATACAGGCATGTAGGTATGAGTGTCGCTGTTGCTCAATTTCAGATGTTGTGCAGGGGTGTTTCATTGCAGAGAGCGATTGCTGCCTTCAGCATGGCTGCAGGATTTGCTGTGATGGTGTTTGGACCTCGGAGCTGGGTTTGAGCCCCACGCGGGAAGGTGGCATCAGCCCAGGTCCAGGTGGGCCTGCCCAGCCTTGGGGATTTGCTGAAACCTTGAAATGCCCTTTGTATAGCTTGGAGAGCTTTGTGTGGAGCGAGGCCTTGTCCAGCTCTGGAAGGCAGGGTTTGTTGGAAAGGTTTTGTTTACCCTAGACAAAGGCTTCATCT
Source organism: Climacteris rufus (assembly GCA_013398175.1). Lineage (NCBI taxonomy): Eukaryota > Metazoa > Chordata > Aves > Passeriformes > Climacteridae > Climacteris > Climacteris rufus. The sequence continues at coordinate 632,994 of VZRZ01006732.1, read as the reverse complement.
AACCCAGAGCACTTCAGCTGTAGCTGGGAGGAGAAGTGTTTCTTACAACATTGCTGTGGTATTCTCCGTAATTTAAATGGTTTCATTTTCTGTGGCTCCAAAATCAGAATGTGTCGTAGCATGTGCTCCAAGCTGTGTGTGTTTTCTTCCTGCGTGGGGTCTGTCAGGGTGAGCGTGCTTGGGCACTTTGCTGCCTGTGCCTGGCACCTCTGCTGAGCACAGCTCAGTGGGAGCAGTTCCCAAACTCAGGGACGGGCCCAGGGCTCTGCGTTGGCTTTGATAGCAGGAGCTCTCTGCAGCGCTGGCTGGTTGCAGAAAATGGGATGCCCAGGCTCACCAAAGTGGGAGTAACCTTGTGTGCCATCATGCCTTCCCATTATCAGCTGGTTGGGGGTTTTGATTTTCTGACTAGGAGTCACCCAAAATTTGAAGTGAACACCATGTTTTTAATAGGCTTAGCTGATTTGATTTGATTTGATTGCTTGGCTGGTGTTGACTGTGCAGCAGTCAGTTCTGTTGTTGGCAGAGCGCAGGGCAGGGAAAGAGCTGGTCCATGGACCCAAGCTGCTGCCAGGATCTGATGTTGTCTGTGTCTTTTAAGGCTCAGAGTGGTGAGTGGCTGTGCCACCTTGCTGGGTCTGCGTTTGGCCCATGGTGAGCTGTGATAGTTTGATCAGCTGTGGAAGCTCTCTAGCTGAGGGTTTTTTTTGTTGGTGACAAGACCACTGCAGTTAGTAGAAAGCTGAATTTCCTCTGTCTGCAGAAAAAAATGAGAATGGTTAAGAAGTAAGAAATTCCTCTATTTAAATAAAAAAGAAAGAAAAATCTGTGTGAGTCAAGGTAATCTGCTGGTCTGTGACATGTGGCAAGTGCACAGGTCTGTTTTCTGCCACCCCTGTCAGCGGGGCAGCAACCCCCGGTTGGGCACATGGGGGCTTCCCGTGGCTGCTGCGGAGGCAGCCCGGCAGCCCCTGGCCAGCTCGGTGGCAGGGCAGGCAGAGGAGTTTGCATCATCAGGGCCACAGCTCGCAGAGGGACGCCAGTGCTGATTCAGGACTCGGAGCTGGAAGTGCCTGGCACCGCAGGGCACCACCGAGCCCTGGCAGGAATGCTGTACTGCCCTGAGACCGGATGAGCTCGTGCCTGCCCTTGGCAGCCTGCCTGCCTGTGCAGCAGGGATGCCCTGAGGCTGTGCAGAGATCCCACTTCAAACCCTTCAGCACGCAAAGGTGCTGGCAAGCTGTGTGCATCACTCCAGAACCCATGGGGAGCCCAGATGCTGCTGGGCCACGTGCCCCTGTCCTGCTCTCTGTCCCATGGTGCAGATGTGCCCCAGATCATTGCGGGAAGCAGGATACAAGCAGATACAATTTTGCGTGTAAAAGCTGACGCGAGTGTGAAATGTCGAAGGACAAATGTGGCCTTGTGTCTGGTCAGATAAATTGCAGGGCTGCAGCCAACAAGGCTACTTAAAGACAGTGCAGCAAATGGTCTTTGGCTCTGGAAATCCCTGATGAAGCTGGTTGGAAGCTTTGCCTTTCCTTCCCTAAGCTTCTGTGCCTGGCCTTGCTTCTGCAGGATGTTACCAACCCATCCCTGTGTATGGGCACTCTTGAATCCATTCTGTTTTCCCCATTTGAAACAAATGACTTGAGATAATGGTAGTCTTAAAACTGTAATTTACTTTTTGTGAAGAGAGAATTACAGGGAGCGTAGAGTCTTTTTGAGGAAAAAAATTACAAAAGGCTTGTGTAATGAATTTGATGTGAGAGGAAACACTGTTTGTCTTTGTGCCGCTTGTTGCTTTTTGGTGTGTGTCTGGATATGCTGGTTCTGGCTGGGATAGAGTTAATTTTCTTCCCAGTGGCTGGTACGGGGCAGTGTTTTGGATTTGTGCTGAATGCAGTGATGATAATATAGGGATGTTTTTGTTATTGCTGAGCAGGGTTTACATAGATCCAAGGCCTTTCCTGCTTTTCTTACTGCCATGCTGCTGAGGAGACTGGTCTGCATGGGAGGTTGGGAAGAGACACAGCCTGGACAGGTGACCCAAACTGACCAAAGGGATATTTCAGACCAAGTGACATCATGCTCAGTATATAAAGTTGGGGGAGGAAGGAGCAAGGGAGAATGTTTGGAGTGATGGAGTTTGTCTTCCTAAGTCACTGATTCATGTGATGGGGCCCTGCTCTCCTGGAGATGGCTGAACACCTGCCCAAGCATGGGAAGCAGTGAAGTAATTCCTTGGTTTGCTTTCCTTGTGTGCATGGCTTTTGCTTTCCCTATTAAACTGTCTTTATCTCAGCCCATGAGTTTTCTAGCTTTGACCCTTCTGATGCTCTCCCTGATCCTGCTGGTGGGGGTGTGAGTGAGTGGCTGCCTGGGGCTTGGCTGCTGACTGGGGTCAAAGCATGACAGTGGGCTTGGAAAGTTCTCTGGTCAGTTTGGTATTAAATCCTTCCTGGGAAGGCAGTGAAATTAGGGGAACATGTAGTGTGTGTGGTAGGGGTGAGGGAGAGATGATACTTGTTTCCAGAGGGTTTAAAACAGACATGAAGGCAGGGCTTATCCAGGCATGGGGAGGGGGTTTGCCCTGGGAATATGCCTCATACAAGAGTCTGGCCCTGAGGTCCCCAGTGTCACTGCCCCAGGAACAGGAGCTCCTGAGCATCTTCCTGGCCTTACACAGCTCCCTTAGGGCTCCTGCATCCTGCCCAGGAATGGGCATCACTTCTGGGGTTTGGTATGATGCTTAGGGAAATGTTAAGCCTCAGCATATAATGTCTCACCCAAGGGCTGTGTTTTGAGGTTGGATGAGGGGGAATAGTGCTTCTGGTGGAAACGTGCATGCCCAGGGCATGGGGGACGTGCAGGGGGATGCTGAACTCTTGCCTTGGAAGAGGAGTACATGTGCAGGGCACCTCTTTGTAGAGGAGGATGGAGCGAGCGTATTTGCATATTTTAACGTGGCTTTTTTCCATTTGGCTAACAAACCACAAGCACCAGAGATGGAGGGTGGCTGCTTCTGTGTTAGTTTGGCTCTTTGGATTAACTGGGAGTGATTTTCAGATTGCTGGTTTTAACAGAGCACCTGAACAGACATTAAATTGCCCTGTGGCACTCACAGCCTTCCCAGAACCTTAGTGAGAAATTCCTGTGAAACCAAAAGTGTGTTTGTGGCACCACATGTTCCTGTATTCGGCAATGATGGCTAATTTTTTTGTAAATTGAATAAATCATGTTAAAAAAAGTTAATGAGGCATTTAATTAATTAACAATGTAGAGTTTTATGGTCTTTATGGTTACATTTGGTGGTTAATGACATTCTTCTTATAGCCTCTTAACACAGAATTGCCCGACAAAATTAGCTTTTTTGTCCAGTAGTAGGTATTCCACCCTAGGACGAGCCTTTTCTTTTTACAAAAATAGATGAAAGGTCTTTTATTTTGAGTTGCAAAATCTATTTTAAATGGTAACTGCATGCTAAAAGTGGAGCTGAATACAGCAGCTGCTTCTGCTACCTATATCCATCTGCTAATTTGCCTGGCAGGGTGGTCTGGTTTTGAAGGAAAATTCATACCTCCAGAGTATAATTTTGCACAGCCCTTTCTTATGGGCTTGAGCATGTGCAGGGTAAAGAGCATCTGTTCTGGACTCATTTTTGGCCTTTAGGCTGATGAGCAGGAGTATTAAGAGCCCCTGTTTGGTGAGGGGTGGGACTGTGGGGGTCCTGGGTTAAACCAGTGGGTGCAGCAGGTGCATCACCAGTGGCAGGAGGAGGGGATGCTCTGGAGCCTGGGACAGGCAGCTCATTAGCTCTCAGCTCTAGCCTGGTTAGTGAGGGCCTGCTAAAAGAGCAGCTTCATGCTGTATCCTGGATACCAGCTCTTGAGTCAGGTGTACCCAGAGCACAGATTACTGCGGGCTTTCCAGTTTATTTTGAAACGGGAAGAATAAATGCATTGCCCCTGACGTTGTTTTATTCTCGTTTTGGCAAAACAAGCACTCACCCCCTCTGTGCTGTATCTGGCTTTTGCAGGGATGCCACTCAGCCCTCAAGAGGAGCAAATGCAAAATTAATGGTTTACCACTCATCCGGGAACGTGGGAGATATTTTATACATTGAACATCTAGAAATGTGTTTTGTTTTGCTTCCTTTTGCATCTGACACAAGTCGAGGAAGACTTTGCACCATCCTAAATTTTGGGTTGAGTGATGGAGCAGTCATTGTTGCAAGGCTGCACGGTAGCATGGAGCTGAGCCTGGCCTAGGCTCTGGAGCATGGTGTCTTTGACTGCGAGATGGATTGTGTTAAATTCACATGGCTTCCTGCGGCGCCGGGCTCCTCGCTGGAACCTGGCGCCTGGCTCTGGTCCTGCATGCAGAAAACCAGGGTGGGTGAAAATGGGATTTCCCCGATCTTGATAGAGCAGGGCTGGTTTTTGTTTGCTGATGGCAAACCATCCTTTGTGTGTCTTAAGTGTGTTTTGTTTCGGGTCGTGCACTTTTTCTTTTTAAAATCAAACTGAGGTCGGCTGTGCTGCTGTTGCACTTACAGAATTTTCTGCTAAAAATGCAGATGTGAGAGTAAAAACCTTTCCACTAGCTTTATGCGTGGAAGTTTTGAGAAGGGGAAGGTTGTGAGTTTTGTCTGTGAAATTTGCACGTTCTCCCTCTGTGACAATTCCTGACGTTGGGGGTTTCAGCGTCTTGCAGGGCTCTCAGTGTCACTTGGCCCAAACTGGTCTGCTCAGGGAGGTCACGGTTGCTGCCGAGTCTCCTGAACAGACAGGACTGCCAACAGCTCAGCTCCCCTTTTTATTTTCCTTCTGACTCACCCATCTCAAACAGGGTAACTTAGGCACATCATAGGGATTTTGCCTTTAGTCCCTCCCCACACCTTTTCCTTCAAGCAGAGAAATCTGTGCATTTGCACGGCAAGAAATAACTCGATGTTCATCTGTTTTCCCCCCTGTTTCCAGGAAGTGGTTCTGTATTGTTTGGAAAACAAGGCGTGTGATGTGAATCATCGTGACAACGCGGGTTACTGTGCCCTGCACGAGGCCTGTGCCCGGGGCTGGCTGAGCATCGTGCGGCACCTCCTCGAGTACGGCGCGGACGTGAACTGCAGCGCCCAGGATGGAACCAGGTCAGCAGCACCCCTGGCCCACCCCTGGCTGGTCACCACCTCCAGGCAGTGGCCCCGTGTCCCTCTGTGCCTGTCCCTTACCCTCCCCTTGTCCCCCTCCCCATCCTCGGACGCTCAGAGCAGGTAACGCTGCCTTGTTGCTGCTCCTTGGGTGTGCAGGACTCAGTGACCTCCTCTGCTCTCTGGTTAACAAAGCAGTGGGGACACACTTATGTTGTGACTCGGGTTCAGGGTAATTTTTTTTTCTTCTGGGAATTTTAATAAGTTGTGCTTTGGTTGTTTTTTTATTTTTTTTTTATGAGTTAGTGGCATTGCCAGCTGCAGGGCAGGAAGGAGAGGTACTTGAGCTGCAGCCCTGCTCATGTGCCCTCCAGGTCCTTTGAGTTGTGCCAAAAGAGTGGGTTTTGCCTTGTTAGCAGGGTTACTTTTAAGAGCACTTCAGGCTTTTGTGGTGATGGGGTGTGCAAGTGCTACATGTGCTGTATAAAAATGTTGTTTGCTGTACTGTTAAACTATCTGCTCATTTGATATTTTGGATTTACTTTTTTTCTTTTTTTTTTTTTTTTTAATCCCGAATTAGCCTTTTTTTCGTTTCCTTCACATAATAGTAGGGGTGCTTAGTTCTTGTGCTGGCAGAATAGATAGCGAGCTTTTCTTTTTTGCTTTGTGGAGAAAAAAATGCTGCTCCGGACCTTTTTTTAAGCTTCTTGTGTATCTCCTAAAGCACCTCTTTGACCACCTCTGCGAGGCTGACCTTGGGGTAACTTGTCCTGAGCATATGCAGAGCGTTATTCAGTCTGTGCATTTTGGGGACAGGTCGCTTTGTATTCTGCGGATCTCCTGCAGCTTGTTATCTTAAATGGTTTATCGCCTTCCCTATCACCATCCAAATAGCCAGGGAGGTAAAATTAGCGTAACTAAGAGCCTGCTTCTTTTGTTTTTAAGCTCTTTATTTATTAACTTGGGAAGGGAGGAGTCAGGGAAACAAAAAGAGAGCCGGTTAGGATGGTCCATTAAAAGTTCATGATGGTCCATTGTTACCGGCCCATCACCAGCCCATCACAGCCCAAAGGAAAGCTTTTTGGAGAGACATTAAAACCCCGACTGGGTTGTCAGATTCCTCCTCTGTCGCCCACTTCTTTGTAAGAATTCTGAGCTCTCTAGGCTGCCAAAGAGCCTCGCATTTTCTGCTGTCTTCAGCTTTAATACGTGACCTGTGCAACAGCGGCGAGTTGCTGTAAAAAGAATCCTAAATTATTTTTGTCTCACTTGCTGGAATAACCTATATAGAAAATCATCCCCGGCAAGTTTCTGATCAGTCTTAATCACCCGCCAGTTCAGAATCCACCTTTGATTTCTAGTCACAGATGGAGCTGATTTTCAAGAAGGAAAGTTGGCCAGTGTACTCTGAAAAGTTGTTTTGGGGAAAATGCATTTTAGAAATGAACATAATGATGATCTGATCATAGATGGTAATGTCAGAACTCAGCTTGCTGTTGCCTCTCTTTTCTGAGGGCAGACTTACTTTTCATTTGGAAAGCTGCCCAACAGACAGCATGAATCCAAAACACATCTCATACACAGATGAAAGGGTCTGGATGCCCTGAGCTGGGCAGGACAGAGAGCAGAAGCTTCTGTAAGGAAGTTTGGATCTGTGTTATGCACTGCCTTTTGACAGGACCAGACTTCTCTGTCTCTGTAGAGTAAATCAGGACATTTATAAGACAAATCCCATTTCTCTCTTAAGCTTTTCTCCTTTTACTTTTAAAAGGAAAGAAGTGTCAGTCTTCCTCAACTGTGTTGGTTTTAAAATTCAAATTCCTGAATGTGTTCAACCCTTAGAAAAACACAAAAATCTTAAAAAGAACAAAAAGAAAAACAACATCCCCCCCCAACAACCCAAACAAACCCACCATCAAAGACTTGTCCTTCTCCTCTGCTTTTTAAATGACTCTGAATATGCTTTCTGTTTTCCCCTCTGCCACGTCACCTGTCCAAAGGTACTTTGGGTCGTGCAGTGGAAGCTCTCAAGTCTGCAGACAGTGGATGTGGTAGTTCTGTTCAGCCAGATAATGTGAAACAGCACAGAGGAGTGATGTGACTGTGTGAGGTGTGATGTCCCTGTGTTGTGTGCTGTGTTAGTGCAGCCTGGGGGGCACCTGGGTCCCAGCTGCCTGAAGCTTTAGTCTCTGTTACTTGCTGCCTGTGCCGTCAGCTCTTTGGAGGACACTCTGAAAAGCTGTGACTGGTGAGGATATATGGCTTTAGCCTGCACGAAATGGCCACGTGAATGTGCAGGATGTAGGAAAGTTCTGCGAAGTCCGTGCATCTCTCAGTCCTGCCCGAAGTGCTGCGGGTGCTCTGAGCAGTGTGCTGGCTCTGCATGTGTGTGTTTTGGGATGAGGAAGGCTTTCTTGCAGCCTCTGCTTCCCGATAGTATCAGAAATATCTCGGTGAAGCCAGAAACAAACACAGCGCCAGACTGTAGCGTCAGGGCAAGGAGGTGACAGCGTTTGGCGATGTAGGAACGGTGCAGTCCTTCCCTTCACCCCGGCTCAGCACAGGATGTCCCTCTCTGCCCTATTCACAGCACATCTGGCCGGCCTAAATGTGGTAGGTCTTGGATGTTTTCCCCCTTAAACTCTGTGCTGATAGACCACATGCAGCGCCTGCAGACCTTGAATACACAAGCACTCTGCTGCTCAATTAGTGCCTAATCAAAGATTATTGTAGAACCCGGAGATCTTTAAGACCCCGTCTCCGAGGTGCTGCAGTCACTGAGGGCTCTTAATCGTCTTACCTATAAATAATAATAGACCGTGCTTAAGAGGTGAGCGCTTCCCTTCCCTGACAGGACCCCAGCAAGTGCAGTGGCTCAGCCAGGGGTGTTGAACAGCGGTGCCTGACATTAGCAAGGCTGTTTGCCGCCTGCATTTGGCCTCATCTCCCTGTTCCTCTCCTCTTACCTCTGCAGCATGCCCTAGCTGAACCGGTGCCACTACGGAAACAAAGCCACATGCCAAAAATCCAGGCATCCCCTGCCTGTTAGCGAGGGCTCTGCGCCGCGGCAGAGTTCGCTCGCTGGATCGCTCTCCGCAGCCCCTTTTGCTGTGTCCTTCCCGCTGGCAGCTGATGAGCTCAGCCTTTTTCATTTTTTTTTCCCTGCGAGGACCATGCCAAGATGGCTCTCTTCCTGTGTCCTTTCAGCTGGTCTTGGCAGGGCCATACCTTCCAGCAGCTAATTGCGTTAAAGAAGAGGCAGCCTGCGTGGCTGCCCCCCTGCAACTTGTGCCTTGCCTCTTCCGTGGGGCAGCCTTGCATAACAGAGTGCATGGAAATAAAAACAGAAACGCCAAAATATGGCATTGCTCGGCGAGTTACTAGAGCTCTTACTGCAGTGAGGAAAATTCTGGTGGTGCCTGAAAGGCTGAGAGCAAACCCTGACTGGTCTAAATAGTTTATAATTTTGGTGGTGGAATGATAAACCCCCAGTGAAATGTTTTCCTAACTCCAGTGGCGGTAAAAATAGTAGGAAGAAGTCGACAGTACAGAAGAGAGGGTTGAGACGTGTGCCTTTTGTAGGATATTGCAGCTCTCAAATGTCCCTAGATCCTTCTGGGGCCTTTTGAAGGGTTTGTTTTAGAAACGAGCTGTACTACGTTAACTGTACCATTAGGGATAGAGAGTGTTTATTTCCACGATGCTTAGGGTGGAAAAGATTGTATGGGCAAAGCAGCCCAGGAGAGGACTCCCTGGGATCTTTTTTTCATTTTTCACATCTGAAAAAGTTGCCTATTCCAGTAGTTGCTTTTGCATCCTACAAAGAGGATGGTTAAACTCTGCCAAGACTGAAGAATACTCCCTCCTCTGCTGGCCCTGCTGGGAGAAGCAAAGGAATAGCTGTGCCTGTGCATGGTCCCACTCATGAGCTTGCCAAGAAGCTGTTGCAGCCAGTGAAAGAGTCTGTCAGTGCTCTGTTTTGGCCTTTTCTCCCCTAACTTATCTATGAGGAATCTCCTCCCCCCCCCTCCCTGCCAGTGTTTTCTTTCCTTCCTTCTATTTATTGTTCTTCCTTCTTCCGCACAGCTTTACTACGCCTTTCCTTCCCCATGCCTCTCTAAAGTCCCCTCTCATGCCCGGGCAGCTTCCCTGTGTACTCTGAGATGACAAAGCTGGGTCTGCCTGCCTCGCTGCCTGCCCTGCTGCACCACCACGTTGGGCTTAGTGGCCTGTAAAAAGGGAGGAGAAGGTTCCATTACAGGCTTACAGCCCATGTGCTGTGATTTTTCCTTCCTGGGGAATGCCCAGGCACCCTTTAATAAACTCGTCTGAGTGTCGTTAAATCAATTGAAACACTGGGCGGTGATTTAGATGCTGTTTTTAATAAGTTAAGGGATCATCTTGAATTCATTACTGCTTCAAAAGCCACTTAGGTAAGTCAGTTTAAAAAAAAAACCAAACACAAACAAGAAAACCCACAAACCAATAATCCCACAACACGCCTCAACCCCCTCCCAAAACCAGAAAATCGTAATTCTGAAATAAAATTTAAAAAGAGTTCAAAATTAAAGACTCCAGTAAAGTGAGGGAGTGGGGGAGAAAAAGCATTCCCAGCACTTGGCAGCAGCCGTAACTCTGGTCTATTCCTGGTGCCTTTTGCCAGACCTTCAGCCAGGGATGCTTCATGCCCTGTGGGGGACAGGAGGGTTTGCAGCAAGGCTGACCTTTCCTGCTGTAGATGCTCAGAGTGCCATGACCTGGCAGCTCAGGCCTCAGGCTGTTGCTGACAGCAAGAAACACCTCTGTTATTTGTTGCCTCCTGCTTTGTGTCACCTGGGATGTGACCCTGTGATGTAGCACTGACCAGATCCTGGATGTGATGCTTCCCCTGTGGGGAATCACTGAGTCAGTAGGTGGAGGTGGGAGGGTGAGGCTTGCAGGGGATCCCGGGAATGCTGGCGTCTCCAGCCCTGTCTGTCTCAAAGGTGTCACATATTTTCAGTGTTATATTAGAGGCCTTCCCTCAGAAATGCAGACAGGACATCCCAACCCTTTGCAAGTGATCCTTGTGGACCTCTCTGGTCTTCAAATGTAAAAGTGGCTTTCCAAAGAGTGGTGTGTTGGGCTTTGAAGGCGTCCATTTGTTGTGCTCTCTGCTGCCAGGGATCTGAGGTTTGGCACAAGCTGGATTGAGGACTGTGCTCAGCAGCTCGAGGATCGCCTGCTTCTTCACTGTGTTGGTGGCATGGGGTGTACAGGAGGCAGGCAGCATGGGATAAGCCCTCTCTCCATAGGGAATGAGCCACAAAGTCCCCCAGTGCACCTCCTCGTGTCAATGTATCGTGCACATGCCAAAACCAGTATGACATGCAGCTTTCCAGCAAGATGGGGGCAAGCAAGAATCCTTCATGTGTAGCAGTCATCCTAAGTCATGGCCTACTGGAAAGTACTTGGAATAAACACATCTGGAACATCTTTTTGAGTCTTATCAGAGTGCCCCTCCTTCCCCTCCTGCCAGCAGTGTTGTATGATAGATGGGAACACAGTGGTGTGCTGTCCTCTTCTGACTGCTTTGATCCTCCCCTCCTCTGTCCTGAGCACATGTGGATGCCAGCTCATGCCAAAGCAGTGGTGACATAGAGGGGACGTTGCCACGTGAGGCAGGAGTGGTGGGAGGTGACCTCTTGGCAGGAGGGAGCTGAAGCCCTGGTTGTCAGCCGAGCTCTGCTTGGCAGGTCGGGAGACAGAGCGGAGAGGTTGCTTGGCTGTGCTTCCAGATGACTTCCCCTCGTAACATCATTCTGAAAGCTTTCCAGGAAGGCAGTGTGTGATCCTGGTTCAAGTCCTTCCTTGCCTTTTAATACAAGCTCTCTAAGAGCTTGAAAGCCTTGTTGGGGGTCAGTGGTGTTGACAGCCTAGAGCAGGAGCGTTGAGCTGAGTTGGACTGCCATGATCACTGTCCATGTGTTTGACTCCGCTTTCAGTTCCCTGCTCTTGCTGTCTAAGGAAAAGATGGGATTTTAACACATCTTCATTAGTCTGAAGGGTAATATGTTCTACTTCCAGACAACTCCCCGTTACGTATAATCAATTTTAAAGGCAAAAGTTAATGCAATTTATAATTAGCGATAAGGAATTCTAAACCTGGAATTGCAGGCATGTGTATTAATGAATAATCCTTCTGAAGGCTCACAAAATCTATGTCTGAGCTCGTATAGATTGCTCATGCCGCATAAAATGCGTTGATTTCCGGGTGGACTACACTTAAAATAACATGTTTTTCTATTCTCTGATTAGAAGGGTTGAATTGTGCTGCAAATATATTCACAAGTACTGTTTAAAGAGGATATTCCGCGCTGAAGTTTAATTCCTAGCAAATTTTCATAACTTCTTTCTGTGTACATAATTTAGGAGCTTTGGGTAACTGATTCCTGTGCTTGCCCAGAGGCAGGCTGAATGAGCCTTACTCCACAACACGCTGTTAAATTGGAAGAGATTTGGAACGCTAGAGTGACTTGCAGCAAAATGATGTTTGTGAGGCTTCACGCAAACTCCTGCTTTCTGTTTCTGTAATTATTATACTGGCCCTTGAAATGTGTACAGCAAGGAGCAGACGTAACAGCAATACCTGCCCTGAGCAGTCTGACTGAAGACAAGAGGGGAGGGGATGATGTGCAAGTAAAACCGACGATGAGTGGCAGCTGTATTAATAGTGTTGCTTTCTATAAATAACTTTGATCTGCAGTTAGAAGTTTCTTGTCAAAAACATTTGCATAATACTGTTGAGTCAAAATGTAACGCTGTGATTTTTTTTAAATTTCACACCAGACCAATCCACGACGCGGTTGAAAACGACCACTTGGAAATTGTCCGCCTGTTACTCTCTTACGGTGCTGATCCAACACTTGCAACCTACTCTGGGAGGACCATTGTGAAGATGACCCACAGTGAGCTCATGGAGACCTTCCTCACAGGTCTGTGCCCACACTGCATGGGGCTTTCTGGTCGTGGCAGCTGTGGGATTGTTCCCTGGCCCCCCAAAGTCCTTCCTGCCTGGCAGGGGTGACTTCATGCCAAGGAGCCTTGGGGTGGGCTGCAGTAGCTCCCTCTCTGCCTGCAAAAACTCAGTGGCTGCAGGTGGGAAGCACAGCCATGCTTGGGGGCTCCTTCTAATTGAAACTCTTAATAAGCCATAAGGATTATGCCACTGTCAGATTTGATAGGTGGGTAGGAGGTCAGCAGGCTGTTTCGGTGCCTTCGGTTTTCTGCTTGAAATGAAAACAAGAAACTTGCCAATTCAAATAGCTGTTTGTTAAACATACTTGTGTTTTCCCATGGTCTTTTTATCTTAGAGTATTTTTGGTTTTGCTAATTCTGCCTTGTTCTATATCTGAAATACTGTAAAACTACGTTAAAGGCTCGTCTTTAAACTCGTCCATGTTATAATGTGGTTTTAGGGTTAACTCTTAGTTTTGGATGAAGACACTTGCATGCTGTAGTAACTTACCTTGGAGAATGTTTGCAGGGTTCACAGTCAATGAGTTTAAGTATTCATCAGATTACCTATTTAAATGGTGCAGTATAGAAGGCACATAGGTGTGTCAGGACTTCCTAGCATCCTGAATCCCAGTATCTTTTCATCAATTCAGCTTGTAAATACCCCAAATTATATCTGTGGATATAATATATATCCTCTGAACATATCTGTGTGGAAAAACCTTTTTCATCAGTCTATTTGGGGTCATGGTTTCACCCCCAAGTTAGTGTCCAGAATAACTGCGAAGGCCAAAAACTGTGCTACACCCGTCTTCACAAAAATAAGATGCTGCTCCCAGTTTCTGAACCTTAAGGTTGGGTGTGTCCCTGTTAGACCTTAGATGATTCTTTGATGTGGTGGTCATTACTTGGTGAGGGAGAAAGCTGTATGCATGCTGCTGTTTGACAGTGTGGGATTTTTTGGTGGAAGATACGGAGGATGCATATTGAGGCTGTATGACGTGTGGTCTGCCAAAACTTGCCAGCTTTTTGTTCTCATCAGTATGTTTTTGTTGTTGTTTTTTCCTCTCCAGAGTATTTAACTGACCTGCAAGGTCGAAGTGTTGATGACCCGGGTTTGTACTGGGATTTCTATGGCAGCTCTGTGTGCGGTGAGCAAATGTTGCCCTTTATTTCTTTGTATGCAGAGACTTTAAAAACATGGGGCACGTGGGGGTGGGGGCTGCTTTGTTGTTATGGTGGAGGAAGCCAGGGAGGAAGCAAACTGATTTTGTTTACAGATCACGTTATTGGAAAAAAAGCAAGACCTGCAACAGTCTTTTCATTGCTGACTTAGCACCTTTATTCAATTTTATTTAGATCCAAAAGATGAATCTGGATTTGATGTCTTGGCAAATCCTCCTGGCCCAGGTGATGAAGATGAAGATGGCTTCAGCGATGTGTTTGAATTTGAATTTCTGGATGAGCCTCCCTTACCGTGTTACAACATTCAAGTGTGTCTCTCTCAGGGGTAAGAACAAATACAGATTTGGGGGTAAAAACAGCTGGAATGATCTTTGGGTCAGCTTGGGTTGGAGGCAGTGTGTGTGGGTGGGGAAAAGCGTTTGCATGGATGAAATGTGAGAGATCAATGCTGTAACTGCTGGGGCTTTTTGGAAATAAACTGAAAGGAGGTGAGAGGGGAAAAGACTGGTTTGTCAGGACTGAGTTTTGGGTGCTGTATTCCTGAGTGGGAAAGGTGACATTTGAACACAAATTCCTTTCCTCATCCCAGACAGGCACCTTGTTTATAACTTCCCAAAATAGAGGTGTTCCTAGCACTTAAGTTTGGATATTGTGTTTGTAAGGTGCTAATTGTATTTTACAGGCTTTTCTGTTCTGCAGCTGAGTGGACAGGCTTTTGTGGATGACAAAATGACATCATTGCTGCTTTTCTAGACTTTGTAGCAAAACTGGTTTAAAGCTCTGAATTGGAACAAATAAATAAGCATCTTAGGGAAGATTCTATGATACTTAACAATAAGTAAAGACCTGGAAAGTTGTATTACCTAATAAATTAGATTTGTAAACGGCTCTTGTTTACCATTTGCACCAATTTTGATGACAGCTAGTTTTAAATGTTGATCATGCAAGAGTGTGGGATTTAGCATGTTTTTGTTACTTGAGTGATGGATATAACTTAAGTTGCCTGAAGTGGACAAGTACAGAAATTGAATTTAAAAACCGTGTTGTTTATCTGAGAAAAAACCAACTCCCTGTTGATTTCTATTTAATATTGACATATCTGGAAGTCACAGGTGCTGAATTTTGTGGTTATAACTGTAAGTCATCTCCTAATTTGCTAAATGAAAGTTGGGCTCAGCTTGGTAAAGGACAAACCTTTACCTGTGTGAGTTGGGATAGTTGCTGGCCCACATGGGCACTCAGGAGCCCAGGTTTGATAGGTTCCAGTGCCCCTGCATGCCTGGATCCCCCCTTCCCCAAAGCTGCAGGCAGCATCACTCTGAATAAATGCATACACACCTGCTCATCTGTTACATTTGACCCCTGGGCAACAGCCTTGGTTTCTGAGGGATTGTTTGTGGGTGTGGAGTTGGGGAGGGTTTGTCACACAGCGATGTGGGAAAGGGTCAAGAATCCTGTGACTTAAAGTGAGTTATTGGAGCCTCTTTCTCCTTTGCCCCCCAGACCACGGAACTGGCTTCTGCTCTCGGACGTGGTGAAGAGGCTAAAGATGTCATCTCGCATCTTCCGCTGCAACTTCCCCAACCTGGAAGTCGTCACCATCACAGAGGCAGAGTTTTATAAACAGACTTCCCTCAGCCAGTTGTTCTCTTGTGCTACGGACCTTGAAGCTTTTAACCCAGAGAGCAAAGAGCTGTTGGACTTGGTGGAGTTCACAAGCGAGCTCAAGACTCTGCTGGGCTCCGACCTTCACTGGTTGCATCCGCACGAGGACCCTCCCTTCGACATCCTCTGGTGAACCATCAGGCCATTTAATGTACAGTGCTCTATACAGTTCCTTCTTTATGTATATGTGTTCAAATGAAATTGTTTCTGTAAAGAAAGGACACTATTAAATATGAAAATATCTTTCCTTTATATAAGAGATCTGAATTCCAGTTGGATGGATTTTGGAAGAATTTTTTTTTAACTTCAATCAGTTTTTACAGAATTGTTATATAATGTTTCTTTAAATGCACACAGGCTTTGGGATAAGTTTGTTATTACCCGGAACACGTTTTTTTTTTAAAGAACACACCCACACACATTGACTTTGTTTCATACAAAGCACTGATTACACAGAACATACTTTTTCTAGGTGATGTGATCAAAGTCGTGTGGCTTGTTTGGGAGATAGAATTCGGTAAGGCACTTGGTGGTATTATTTTCGTTTTTTTTGTTTACAGAATTACCTGCTTTGGCCAGGTAAGCACTATTGAATATAATTCAATAGTTTGTAATATAAATTAAACCATATCCATACGCATCAACTAATTGTAAGAACTTTTATATCCTAATTTAAAAGCTGTGAAATTTAGTTTTCACACATCAAACCGGATTGTTTATATATGTTTAAACATTTTATGCTCTTTATTTAAAGAAGACTTTGAACTATTTTTTCTGTACCTTGTAAAATATTGAAAAACTAACATATGTTGAAGTTGCTTGAAACTGTACATAAACTAAATTTTCTGAATTGTGTGTTTATGTTTGAGATCTGTGTTTTAACTTTGTAAGTAAATCTTCTGCCTTTGTATTTATATTTTACAAAAATTTTCTTAAAGGCAATAAAACTGTTGAGAAATGAAGAGGCTAAAGTGACTCCCATTAACTCCATGCATGGCTGTGATATGGGCTTCACCTCATTTATGTTTATGAAGTATTTTGCAAAGTGGAGAAGGGCTGGCACAGGTGTTGGCAAGCACCTGGTGAAATCTGAGGTAGAATCTGTATTGGCTTTCTAAATTCAAAGAAGCTGCAAGAAAACGTCAGGTGGCTGCTTTTGGTGGGATAGAGGTTTAAAAACGGTGTTCACCATACTTTCTGCACCACTGTTTAGTTAAAGAATTGTGAATAGGTTCAATTATTTTCCCTCCTTTGTCATCTTTTTAATTTGAATTGGCTAAGTTCTCTTTTAGTGAAGTCTGCAGAGGGGAGGAAAATAGTACCAAGAGAAATGCTTTAGTTTTATAGTGTGGAACATTAAAGCCATGAGCCATTTTGGAGTGGTCTGAAGGGACAGTGACCAGAATGTCACTTTTGCACAGCTCAGAAACTTGCTTTTAAGAGGCTGGGCTCCCCTGGGCTTGGGCAGACTCTCCTGCAGGGCCTGGGTCTGCTCTTCTCCTCGTGGAAAGAAGTTCTTGCTGTGAGCCCAAACTCCTGAGTTTTAATTTGGGGCTGTTACTAGCAGTTGTATGTTATGTGATAGCAAATTGCCACTGAGGTGTTTAAATTGTGCTGCTCTTCTGATGAGGGCCAGGACTCCACCAAAAGGGTCTTGAGCAGAGCACCTGGTCAGTCTGAGAAAAGCATCTGGGAAAAAGTTCCTCCATTGTCCTGAAGGTAAGGGAGATTGATGCCTCATTTCTGAAGGTACTTTGGAGGGGAAGACTCAGGGTGGTGCCTCTTGTGGTGTATTGCTGTTGAGGCTTTTGCCAAAGTTTGTACTGTGTGGCATTACAGGAGGGCTGTTCTGTGGGTAAAGTGGTTTTGTAGCTGAGCCAAGAGGTGAGAGAAGGGTCCAAAATTTGTCCGCTGCTGGAAGCTGGAGTCGCATTTCTGCACGTGACAGGGAACACATCTACTGGCATCTTTTTTCCAAGCTTTGGGTGAGGATGATGATGGTCTCTCCTGCACAGCTTATATGTGCACACTGGATTTCCTTTTAAAACAGTCTCCAGCTTTGCAGGGAACTGAAACACACACCCTTACTCTCTAATGCCAGCTGCTTTTCACCCCCTGATTTTCCCAGAAAGAGGAGATGGGCCAGAAAATTTAAGGCAAGGGAGAATGTTAAAAGCAATTGTTACAAACACCTTTATCTGATCAGCTGTGCAATGCTTGGATGGCTTGAGCCGAGTATAAATCAACTTTGTGCCACTTCCTGGGGTGTGTGTGGCAGACACCTCACGTCTCACTGAGCCCCTCGGGCGAACAAAAGATTGACTTCCTCTTTGGGGCAGCTCCTCCTCAGAGAATCCTGAGCCACGTGCTCCCCCAGCATCTCTGCTCACTCAGCTTTCCACTGCTTCCACCGAGCACAGTTGGCCTTTTCCATGCTGGCTCCTGCATGGGCTCTCATGCAGGAACAGCCTCACGCCGTGGTAACGCGAGCACGGGCCTGGAGCGTGGGCCTGCCCCGGGCGGCCGTGCTCTGAAAACAGGGCCGTGGCAGGGAACACCTCATCCCAGCGCTGTCCCCTGACGTGACAGCACCGTTTCACCCTCTGGGATGTGCTGTTTTAAAGAGACTTTGATGTGTGAGGGTGCTTGAGGGAGCACAGAGGGTTCAGCGAAGCAGGAGGGGGCACGAGGCCGGCTTGGCTCCCCGGTGGTGGTGGTTTGGGAGAGGCTGTCACGGGAGAGGCTGGATGCATGGGCAGCTTTGCAGTAGCAAGCCCAAGGGATGGTTACCTAGGGAAGAGGAGAGGTGGCAGCATGCCAGCAGGGAGTGAACTTGGTGACAGCGAGTGCAGGCAGGGGAGTGGAAATACTGGCCAGCACTGGGACTCTGTGGATCCTGCAGAGCCGGGACTGGGCGAGCTGCAACCAGCACGGCAGGGCAGGGCTGAGAGGGGGCTGGGTTTGGTGGTTCACTTGCTGAACTCACACTGCTCTCCTTTAAAACACACTCCTGTGCATCCTCCTTGGGCCAGAGATGCTTGCTTCACACCGCTGGCTTTGCTCCAGGTTAAAAAAAACCAAGGAAATGGAAATGCAGCCTTTGGGGATGGTAAAACCCTGCTGATCCTGTTCCTTGCCTTCTGCAAGGTGAAAGCGCAGTGTTGATGTTGTTCGAGCCAAAGCCAAAGTATTTCCTTGAATTTCCCCTGCTTTTCACTTGGATTTGCCTGGCTGGGAGTTTGTGCTGCCCTGTGGAGGTGTTGGACAGCCACTGGTGCAACAGGGAAAAACCCCATCTCCAACTGGAGCGGGCACATGAGTCTTGCTGAAGAGAGTTTTCTTAGCCAAACTTTTATTTGTTGCTGGCTGGGAAATCCCAGGGAATGCCCAGTTCCAGGCTGGCTGCCTGGCAGGGAGGCTAAGGGGAAGCCACAGCACAGGCAGTGCTGGGAGATTTCCCCTGAGATAAGCAATGCATCTGAGGACCAAACTGTTGAACCCTCCTTTGCCTTCCTGCCTTGCCCAGGAACACTGAGTTCTGCAGAGTGGGGCCAGCCCTGGGAGTTTCCCATTTGGGTCATTTCTCCCTCCAGCCACTCTTCTCATTTCTTCTGCTTTGCTGTGGTGGCTGAGCTGGAGTTTTGTGCCAAAGACACTGATGCAATGAGTGGCAAGCAAGGGTCAGAGGAAGCGCCCAAAAAGCGTGTAGATGTGGTGCTTAGGCATATGGTTTAGTGGAGGACTTGTCAGTGCTGGTTTAACATTAGGACTTGATGATCTTAGAGGTCTTTTCCAACCTTAATGATTCTATGATTTTAGTTTGCAGGAGCAGAATGGAAATTATTTTTAAAACTGCTCCCAGGGGCCAGGCTCACTCCATGAATCAAAAGAGTTTGAAGCTGACTCCTCCTTTCATTTCTGTGCTAAATAATGAAACTATAGATGAAACCCATCATTTGTGCATTAATATGAACAAGGTGTTGGGGAGTAGTAAGTGCAGGCAGCTGCCATTCCCAGGCTCTGTGGGGCTGCTGGTAAACATTCAGCATCATTTCTTCGGTTTGCACAGGAAAAAAGCATACATTACTGCTTTAAACTTGCACAGATCCAAGGTAACTGGAAAAACAGTATCTTATCTGCTAAAATTGTTTGCAGAATATCATATTTTCATTTCACAATGAGTCCAGTGTTGGTAGGAAAGGGCTGGGCACCACCACATGAGACAGAAGAGTTGAATGCCATAATCATGAAGACATATATTAGATCTTTTCTCAATGTGCTCATTCACCATTGTATTTCTGCTAGAAGGAGGAGCAGGAGAAGGCGACTGAAATCCAACAAGTTTCACTTGGAGTGATGTCAGGGGCAAAAATCCCCAAACAGATCTGAAGTTCTAAGTTCCCCATCATGATATCCACCTACATCAGTCTTCCTAGTCCTGCATTTCACCCACTAGTGTGTTTTGCATGGGTTCCCCCAATTGTGTGGTGAAGAGAGTATTTTCCTGCAAATTAAGTGTGCTGGATCATTAGGATCAACGCTGCCTGCTGCCCTTTGGCTGAAGAGAGCTGTTGCCTGTTTCTGGTTTGCCAGTCCACGCCATGTGCGCATTTTCCTCCAGCAGACTGATGTTGCTGTAGACAGTTGCTCTCTTGAGCCAGGTATGAACCACAAATCTGTCACTAAATAGATTTTCCTTTTGTTGTCACATTAATTTGCAACTCATTAATAGTGACAGCAGTGAGGTACTGCACTGATGCAGATTTGCATATTCATGGTAACTTATTATTAAACAAATACGATTTCCCTAGCTTAGGAAGCACCCAGAGTAATGCCACATTGTGCATTATAACAGCCTGAATGTTTTATTTTCTTTTTAATATGTTAATAGATGCAAGGGGTGCTCTTTTTTTTAAGTAAATGTGCATCTATAAAATAACGTGTAATTTAAAATATCACAATTGTTTAAATAGTAATCCATTAACAAACCTGCCAATAATTGAGCACAAATACCCATTTAACGTACAAATCAATTAATCAATTCTAAATGCTGGCTTTGTTGCCTGATGACCGTAACGCAGGCAGTACCAGCAAGGCACAACCAAGTCACTGTGAGGTGAGCCAGAGGTGGAGAGCTGATCCCATGTTTTATGGTTCATTACAGTCAAATTGGTTGGTTTTCACAGTCGCTTTTGTTTCTTTGCCCCAGAGGAGTGGTGGGAGAGAAAGTGAAGCCTGAGCTTGGTGCGGTACCCGCTGCCGCCCTCTCGTCTTACGGGGCACGGCTGAGGAAAACGTGGCCACCTCAGCTCCACAGGGACCCCCTGCTCCCCCTTTTCTCTGCCAGCAGGCACTCCCACCTAGGCAGCAGCTATGGCTCAGCCCTGGTGGGGAGGAGGGCAGAGCTCTGCCCCCAGCTTGGCAGGAGGGCAGCGGGCAGCAAACTCCCCCGGCACTGTGGGTTTCTTCCCCCGCGCTGGAGAAGCTGTGGTGAAAAGCCCTTGAAATTCAACAGCCACTCAACATCTGCAGGTGGGAGGAGTGGGAGATGTGGAGTGTGGGGCCATCCTGCAGGCAGGAATTTAGTCGACTTGCTGGTAACACTGAAGGTCGTTTGCCCACGAAGTAGCACAACTTTTTCCTACTGGGTTATTCAAGACTATCCAGTATGCGTAGCAACCCCCTCTTCAGATCCCTACTATCACATCCATATTTTTCATTCCTTTCTGGCTCTTTTAAAAATTTGTAGGGTACTGGGCATAATTACATGTGTGGAAACCAGCTGGTTTTTGCAGTTCCCCTCAGTCCTGAAGTTGGGTTTTTCCTGACCTGACTCTCCAGAGTCCTTTGACGGTGTTGCCTAACCACGAAATGCAGTTCTTACCCCATCCTGCTGTTTCTTTGTGAGTCACAAGCCACCCCCTTTGAACCACTGGCCCGTGCTCCCAGCCTCCACAGGCTCTGGAGCTCTTGTTTCTGGCTAATTGCAAAGGGTGTATGGCCCTGAAGAGACACAGATAAAACCAAGGGTGGTGAAACACAACCATAAGTCACCCCAAAGACCTGCAGGTGCAGAGCAGGGTGAGGCTGTTTCTAAAACCTGTGTACAGCTACCTCACTGTGCCCTTCTCCAACAGGGGATAATTTAATTTTCTGATGTGGGATTTGTCTTTATCTTCATCTCCCTGCTTGGGTCTTTCCCTGGCACAATGAGGGGTGCCAGTGGGCCTGCAGCCTGATTTCCACTGCTCTGTGGCTGCAGCCTTTCCCACACACTGAGGATGTAGAGGGTTAGGCAACACACGTGGCAGACGCTCATGGTGTCAGAGACAGTGTTTAGTATTTGTAGCTGTCGAAATTTCAAGGAAAATGCTACCTAATGAAAACCCTTCTCCAATATGCCATAAAACTCCTGTTTAAGTAAAGCCTACGTGAAGGCAAGTCCTGACAGGCCTTCTGAAATGAAAAGGGCAGATTATTTAACAGCTGATCAACACTAATAACCCTTGGCAAATACAGTATGCTAATTCAGTGCTGGAGCCAACATGTGCCAAAGGGACTCTTCTCTGACAGCTTGGCCTGGCTGCTCTCAAACTGCTGCTGGGACCCACAGGGGCCTAGCACTGGGAGTGGGGACACCTGGGCTGCCACTGCCACGTGTTGTGTCAGTGGTCTGTGGGGGCTCGTTGTGTCAGTGGCTGTGGGGGCTCGTGTAGGAGAAGTTCCTCCACCACCAGAGGAATCTCATGGGCATTTGGTGTCTGAGCATTCAGTGGGGCCAGGCCTGGGTTCTCTTGCTGAGGTGCTGAAACTGGTGGCATAAAGCACTGAGGGAACTGAAACAAATAGTATGAAGCTGGGTATTTTATCTCCCCAGTCCATGACATCTTAGGGTAAATATCAGTTTTAAGTATCTTTGTGACAATCTACACAAATATAATTCTCCTTTCTGAATTGGGCCAACCCATGGGCAGAGTTAAGCAAGGGATGGATTTGGATGCAGAGTGGAGTTCATCCTTCTGTCCCCTAGCTGCAAGTCATGAGGGAGGCTTTTAGCTGCCTGGCTGCCCTGGACAACTCATCTTTCCCAGCCCAGTGCAGTTTCCCTACCTGTGCTATCCACTGGCTGCTGTGAGCACCTGGGGATTTGGGGCACCTTCTTGCAGGGCCAGCTCAGCACACGGCAGTGGTTGGGAATGTCCCCACGTGGGCTGGTTGCACTTACTGAACCAGCAGAAGCCAGATCCAGAAGTCCCTCAGGGTGGGTGGGTACAGGGTGGGAGATCATCCCAGCCCCCTGCAAGGGGAAGAGGCAGTGCTGCCCGGGCCTGGCAGCAGGGCAAGGGTCAGGGACAGGCAGGGAAGTGTTGCCCTTTTGGTGGCAGTGTGGCATTACCTTGGCTCAGAGAGTTGGGTAAGCCTGTGCCTCCGGAACCGGGATGCTCTGCCCATCCACCAGCTGGTGCTCCCCACACAGCCCTGAACAGCCTGGTGACCCAACGTGCCTGGTCCCCAAGGGGTTACCTCTCCCGAAATGGCTGCCCTGCCCAAAGAGACAGAGTGCCTTTGAGCACTGCTGTTTCCAAAGGCTCCGGAATGAGCTTGATTAGCAAAATCACCAAAGAGATGCAAATATGCGGCAGCAAAAAGGTGCTTTGTGAGTCTGGCTCTCAAGGCCCTGGGCAGCGGGCAGCGGCAGCGCTGTCTGCTGGGAAACCCGGGCCGAGGCAGGCTGTGTGATTGCGGGGAAACCGCGGCTCAGCCCCGCGCTCGGCCCTGCGCACACGGAGCGGCGGCTCCGGCTCCAAGGTTATTTAGCGGTAAACAGGAGCCCTCGGCAGGGAAGGCCCCGCTGCCGCCCAGGCACTCGGGCTCGGGCTGTCTTGTGAGCACAGCAGGAGATGTGGCACAGGCTGGAGAAATCCAGAAAGCCCTTCCCAGGGCTGTATCTACAGCGGCAGATCGCCTCGGAAATGCGGCCTCACGCTCAGCCCCTCTGTGACTTGCCAGGGCTTCAAACACCCCACCAAGCTTCTGACAGCGTTAAAGCCTTTCCTGCTCAGTATTTGCTCTCACTTCACCTGCGGCAACTCTTGGTGCTGCGTGGGGCCCTCAGCTTTGCTTTGGAGGCACAACAAGGTGAATCAGCCCCATCCCTCACCCAGTCAACACTGGAGGAGGACGATGAGGATGTGGAGGAGGAGGAGGAGCAGAGCGGGTCTGCTCGGCAGCTGGTGCCAAATCACAGCAAAACAGCCCCAAGGACGGTCCCTTTTCTGCTGCCAGTGGCTCCCAAGTGCACAGGAATGCAGTATCCCAGGCAGAGTGTTTGTGAAGGTGTGAGGCAGTTTTTAAATACACAGCAGAGACTTCTGCGGGGCTTGGTCCTTTGTAAAGTAAATTTCTTTGACAGGTTTATTTCTTTATCAGGTATTTGTCTAACCCCATGACACTGAGAGAGCTGATTTCCTGGTACAAATGTTAAAATGTGAACTCCCAGAGATGTGTACTGTCACAACCAGTGTCCAAAATATGCTCACCTCGGTTTCTTGTTGAGTGTCCTGGTGTGACAGCAGGAGACCCCAGAGATGCTGGATAATCTCTGCTATGATCACACCAAGACACCTCTATGTGCAAGAGCCAGGAAAAAAGCCCCAGTGAGAGGACAGCAGACAGGCTTCTGGCCAGTCCTGGCTGAGGGGCTGGTGGATTCAGGGGTTAAAAATGAGCCTCTTGGAAGCGGTGCCTCCATCCAACAGGATGGAGAGATTAGAAACACCTAAAGCGCCTGAAGGTTTGCAGCACCACTGACTGATCAAATAAAAATATGTGAATCATAAATCAATGTAATTTAAAGCAGACTTATTTAGAAATTGAGATTGGGCACTAAAGGACTTATTCAAATCACTCTGGCTCGCCATGAGCCAGCCCCTGCAACATAACCTACTCTCTGGGGGTAGATGAGGTGGGGGTGCAGATGTGCTGCCTCCTCTTTAAATCAGACCTGGGCAGGGAGCTGGGACAGGGCGACTGGGGAGGTGCCCGGGCTGGAGGAGGGACTCGGCTGCCTGCTCAGCCGGGGCTGCTGCCTGGCGCTGGCCACCGAGAGCTGAGAGCCAGACGGCAGGAGCAGGCTGTGCAGCGTGGCTGCGGGATGGCACGAGGGATCAGCGCAGCCCAGCGTGTCAGGGAGCACAGTCAGTCCCAGCAGGGACAGACGCTCAGGCCAGTGCCTTCCCTTGCTCACTTGGCTTGACAGGGAGCTTTCTCTGTGCTCCTGCCAGCATTTGCCACCTCCCCTCCTCAGCATGCAGCAGTCCTGAGCATCTGTGGGGGGACACACTGCAGTTCTGCAGTGTGTGTGTGTGTGTGTGTGTGCAGGGGCTGTTTGTTCCCAGCCCCAGCTGTGCAGGAGATCCTATTACCTGACCCAGAGCAGGAGCCAGGAGGGGGAAGGTTGGCTCTTGGCTTTCTTTTCCCATCAGGTTTGCAGTCACCCTGCAAACACATTAGTTTTCCTAAAAAGGCACCAGAGAGCTTGAACAGCAATACCACCGTGGCATTTATTAATTTTTTAGCATAGCTCTCCCCCCACCTCCACTGTGATTTGCATACCTGTTAATCCTCTCCCTGCTGCAATAATTCTGTGAAGGATAGGGAAATTATATCTGAGCAATAACTCCTTGACTCTGAAGCTGTGGAAGGCCCTGCATGCCATCATGAGCAGAGCAGAGACTTGCAGTGAGTGAAAGCAGGAGGTTTAATCTCCTAAGAGCTGCATGTCACCTACAAGACCCAAGGAAAGACATCCAGCTTGAGTATGTGGAACCCAGCCCATGCCAGTCCCAGATGGCTCTGCCTCCAGGAAAGCCCCTGCCCTTGGCAATATTTTACCTTGACAAAACTACTGTTCCCTACTGGCAGTGTCCCCCCTTTAACAAAGTTGCTTCCCATGGGAGAGGGGAGGAAAACTCCACACTCCAGAGGTTTAATCACTTCTTCCAACCCTGCCTGGGGAGCTGGGAACACCACCAGCTTCCTCCACCTGCTGGGACTGAGCATCCCATGGCAGGGCTGTGCTGCAAGGCAAGCTCTGACCCCAGCCCTTCGGATGGCTTCTGGTGAGTTCTGTGACAGTTTTAGCCAGCAAGAAGCTGCAGAACCCAGCAGCTTAATTCATCACTTTTCTTACTGCTGTCTTTTTCCTCTTCCTCTCATCTTTTTATTTCATCCGGGCTTGTGGATGAATTATACCTCTTCCAGTAAAAATCCTAAAGAGGAATCAGTCAGGTCCAGGTCCAGGTCCAGGTCCAGGTCTAGGTCCAGGTCCAGGTCCAGGTCCAGGTCCAGGTCCAGGTCCAGGTCCAGGTCCAGGGAAAGATAAAAAACTCCTCCAAAAATCCCTTGAAAAGCTGAGCCAGTTTTTCTTGTCATCCCACTTCCTCTGCACCCAGGAGGGGACAGGGCAAGTAGGCAGGGGAGGAAGGACAACACGGTGGTGAGTAGGTGGTGGAGAGCTCTAGGGAGCTCACTGCCCTTATTTGGATCCAGCAGCGTGGGTGGACAACAGAGGGAAGCAGAGGAGAAGAGCAGGAAACTAAGTTTCAGGAGGAAACTTTTATCACATGATGGTAAGTCCCCAAACAGCAAGCATCTCTCAGTGAGGGAGTGACTGAAACCACAGCTTGCTGCAGCTCTGTTAGAGCTGTGCTATGCTCTGGCTTTGCTGGAAAAATAAATAATTTTTAAGGTCTGAAAGCTGCACCTTTGAGGGCTCTGGCATCCTTGTGTGCTGTATGTGCCCCTAGTGCAGAGCTGTATAGACTCAGCGTGCAGCGGTGAGGGAGGCGAGAGCAGAGAGGTGATGCTCACCATCGCCTCTGTGCTGGGACCATGAGAAACAGCCCCTGGTGCTTTTTGCCAAGCACAGGCAGGGAGGATCAGAGGCATCAGGACAGCAAACCCGGTGTATGAGCCGGGGTGAAGCAAGGCCACACCACTGGGCCACAACAGGGAGTGTCCCCGAGCTCTCTAGGGACAGACACCGAGCTCAGAGGCTCATGCCCCAGGCAGAGGGCTGGGGGATTGGGCAAGGCACACGTGGAGCAGCAGACTAAGGCAGGCTGGGTGTCCGTGCTCACACCATGCCCAGCCTGAGGCAGTGGCTCACCAGGAACACCAGCAGCTGCCGGCAGCGTTTGCTGCATCAGGCACTGACAGCGAGGTCTGGGAGGTTCCTCTCTCTGGGCTATATTAAGGCACACACAACGGCTCGAGAGCAGGGTGAGAGGACAGCAAGGAGTTGTGAAAGAGCACCACGCCAGAGCCTGTGAGTAACTAAGGCCTTTTGGCAGTGCTTCAGAAAATGGGGTGGTCCAGTTAGGGAGTTCAGGAAATTGTCTGAGTTAGATTAAACATTTTCTAAAACCTTCTGGGTGCTTGAGAGCTGACTTGAAAGTTGGCAAAGTTAAATAAAACAAAAGTTAACACATTCCCCTCAAATTATTTTGTTCCAGATCTAGTATAAAATAAGCCTATTTTTCATTAGTTTCAACATCCCCTTCCATCTGAAAGCAGGAGTATCTGCACAGTAAAATCCTGTGATGCTTGTACAGCCATACAGGGGGCCACATGTGACACATAAGAGCTTTAGAACACATTCCAAAAGCCATAAACCACATAACTTTTAGGCAGAAAATTGAATTTCTCTCTAGTTGAAGCCCAGGTGTAAAAGAGTCTCTGTGGGTTTGAGGCTCATGGCAGTCTTCCTTCAGCACCAAACCCCTGGAGTGCCCAGCAACAAGGAGGCTGCTCTGGACATGGTTCTTGTTCTCCAGTAGCTGCACTTCATCCCTCAGGGGGCAGGACTGCCACGGTTTGGGCAAGAGGACCATCAGCTCTCACATCAGCCCTGCACAACAGCAGCAATGGAAGCAAAAGTGGGGTTTCTCCCTGGAGAGGATTTGACATACTGAAATACATAGTGCCTGAGCAAAACGAGCTCCTCTGCCCTCATGCCCTCTGAGAAGGCTGACCTCAAGCTGTGTGTGTCCCCTTCCCTTTGGAGAGCAAGAGGAGTTTGAGCAGCCTGCAGCAAAGGATCTCCACTGCTCATTTGGGCTGCGTGCAGTCGGGAGCTACAGAGCAAACCCACAGCCTGCACCTCTCCATCCCCCTGGTGCAAACAGCTCCTGATGCAAAAACCCCACCAGCTTGGGAAACTACTTGCTCCTGCCTCTTGGGAAAAGTTTCTGCTCATGGAATCGGAAGTGGTATCAGGCACAGAGCAGATGTTGGCAGCTTCCTCACTCCATGGAAATAAGGAAGTAGGAAACCCATTTAGACAAACAGTTCCACATAAATCTTAGCCTGATGTTTCTTGCCTGTGCGATCTCTGCAAAGGGTAAATTGAACTCTGCTTCATTGACGAAGCCCGGTGCTATTAGTTATACCTGTCTTTATGGCAGAGCTGCTTTGGGTGAGAAAAGAGAAGCATAGTATGGCCCCAGGAGAGAGAAAGAAATCAGAACATAAATGCAGGTATCAAAGCAGAAAAATGCAGAGAATGGTATTAGCCCAGGGTATGTCGGGGAAGAAAACAAACTCTTATCACAGCAAGAGCAGAGGAAGCCATCCCACTGAAGGGAGGAGACAAGGAGGACAGCTGACATCCTGCAGAGAGGGAATCTGAGGTCTGGGGGAGGGAGAGCACAACCCCAAAGGCATGGCACTGGGAAGGGATGCGGCTCTTAAAGACACAGCTTTCCTGAGGCTGCCAGGCAGCCAGAGCGAGCCAGGGACACCAGCAGCTCCCCGGCAGCCAGGGAGGCTGAGGGCGGGTGAGTGAGTGCCCAGGTTTCCAAATGATGTGGTCTACAGGCTCCTTGCCATCCACAAAGTCCCAGGAGAAAGCGAGAGCCTAAACACCCACCTGGAATCTGGTCAGATGAAAACGAATTATTAAAAGAAGTGAAGATTTATTGCCTTTAAAAATTTATTAACAGGACGAGAGAACAACTTTCTGCAAGAGCAATGGTTGGAGGAGGCAGCAAGAAACAGAGTTTTGAAGGTGGCAGTCCCCAGCAAGGAGCTGGCAGCTTGTCTCTGACCATGCAGGGGTCAAAAGCACTCCAGCTCCCACTCAGTGCCCAGTCCCTTTTGGCAGATGCTGAGCATCCAAAGGACAATGCAGGGGGACCAAGCAGAAACAGTAAGGACACCTCCCGTTTCAGGGTACAAACCTCACGAGTTATGGGCACTTTGGCTAAGCCCTGCACAAGCACAGCAGCCTGCTCGCTCTGCTTTTGGAAGAAGCAGCCACCAATCTGCCCTCAGGCACTGGGTTTCCAAGATATCACATTTTTTATAGCCAGGAATCGAGAAGTGATTCCTGCTCTGACCTCTAGCAGAGGAGTCTCGCTGTGGGGATGAGGGAGGGAGGAATGATCCAAGGGAGGATTCCCAGCAGTGAGTCAGAGGGGAAAGAGACCGAGGTGGAACTGAGGTAAAAATAGTTCGGGGAACAGGGACAAGTCCTAAAAGAGAAGAGTCTTTGTGCAAGGAGGATAAAATAAAATCAGAAAGGGCTGGAGCAACACTACAGAGATAGAGTTGAAACTGAGGACCAGGAAGAAAAGGCAGGAGGGGAACACAGAGAGGTCCCTGTTAACACCATTGTAACATTTTGTAACTTGTAACACCAAACCTAACGTTTTAACACCAGGGCTGATTGGAGCGCTTGCTATTTCCAGCCATCTGCCTGTGCGGTCTGCACTGGCAGGTGGGGTGAAGATACTTTCCCTCATGACTTCAGCTTCCAATTGTGTTCTTTATGTCCAAGGGTGGGTACTTGAGGCAGAAAAGCTAAAGGAGAACTCTGCTCCTGAGCGCAGATGCACGACACACACAGACCCCTGCCCTTGCACATCTTACCTATGGCTGGGTAGAAGAGGGAAGATTACCAGGGTAACCCTCAGGAACCTGACTGCAGGAACATTTTCCCATTAATGCTGTTAGTGGGGCTGGGATTGTGTTGTTTAAGACAGCCACAATCGGCCAACAAGCAGAACTGAGCTCTGTACCCACACTCTGTGTAAAGACATTCTGCTTCCTTTGATGCCTGGGGTCTTGCTAAGAGAAGGGTTGAAGACAGCTCAGTGCTTTAGGATCTTGCCTTGTCAGATGACCAAAATTCACCTGTCAGTGTTCACGTGCCTGGCGTGAGCCTGGCCGGGCCAGGACACACACGGACCCAGCTGCAGGCGCAGCCGTGGGCCAGCAGTGCACGTCCAGCACCACCCGCCAGCCCAGGGCAGTCTGTACATCTCACCGTCTCACACTCTCAGATTAGCAATAGACAACTCACAGGGCAGCACAAAGAAGACATGTTTTCTAAACTGCAGCCACTTTGCCCACTTCTGATATTAGCCACACTCTGGTGAGTATTTTCTGGTGAGTCCGCCTCATCTTGGAGATGGTAAGGAGTAAAATTCCTACTGGCGACCGTACCGATGTGAGCTACTAAAAGCCAGCAACTACTCTGCCAATTTGGATTCCATCCTTCAGAGCCAAAACCTATGAAAATGAATGTAGCCATTTGTCTTGTCACTTTCCTTCTTCTCCAGGGAAGCTGCCACACAAGCAAATTACAATCACAAGGAAAGGGACTAAATCCAGCACGCTCTTGGACTTCCCACAGGTCCATCCCTGCACCTTCACATGTCCATCTCTGGCCAGCCACTTCTGTGGACCCTGCTCTGCTTACACCATGCATTTTCTTTTGAACTTTAATTTTTGCTGCCTATGGTTGAACATCCCTTCATGCACATAACATTTAATTTGTGTACATAACAGTGAAAGTGGCCACACCAATGTTCTCTCTGCAACAGAAGCAATTTGCTCATCTTGATTTACTTTTTAGAGCTCCTTTCGTTTGTTGACTAAGATGTGAACTTTTGCTCATTTCTATTGAGGCACATGAAGACACAGAGCTGTGACCCAGCCCAGAGGAAGGTGTCTTGGAGCTCTGACAAAAGCTGCAAGGGAAGTCCCCCTCTGATCCCTGAGCTGTGGTTTACAAACCAGATGGTAACTTCAATGTATGGATGGCCTTTAGCAACACTAAGGCACTTATTTGCAGAAGACCTGGCCTGCTGATAGAGGCTCTGCATTTGCAAACAAACAAACTCGTCAAGATAAAAACAAAGTTCTGCTTTAAAGTGTGTTTCACTGGAAACAATACCAAACCCAAGTCCAGCCATTATATTCAAAAGACAAGCAAACTCTCTCCCCAAGCCCATATCTTGGAAATCCCATTATCTCAGCAACAAAGACTATCAGGAAGCAGGCTCTTTGTCAGAGCTGTCCTCTTAGAGTTAAATCACATGGTGTCTGCATCAGGGTGCTTTGTAGGTGGGGGAACACCGCTGTTCTGAACTGGCAAAGTGCTTGTCTTGGGAATGTGGATGTAGCAGCAAAGCTAGCTGGATAAAACTACAAAAACAGCCCTGCCAGAAAGCAAAGCAAGGAGCTCCAGCAGCCACCAAGCTCACTGTGGCTGTCTGGCTTGATGTGAATGTGCCTGCATGGGGCAGGATCACAGCGATGCTCGCTCACAACTGGCGTGGCTGCCGTGGCAGACACACCTGGTGCAGAGCTGTCTACATCACAAGGGATCTCATGCGCTGTATTATTCCTTGCCATGGTGTGTACAAATACTCAGCTATAAAGGAAGCTAAAATAACAAACATCCTGCACACGGGAAGTGAGAGGAGAAAATGGGATTTTTCTGTATTAAAAAAATAGGACAAGACGCTAACTCATCGATTCTTATTAGGCTAGTTAACATACCTCAAACAGGTACACAACAAGGCCAAGTAATTGTGGAGTGTGTTTGAGCTGAGAACGAAAAACCAAAAAAAAAAAAAGAAAAGTTCTCTAAAGGAAAGTTCAGATACATTTCAAAGCACTACAGCTCTAAAAACACCAAAGGAGTTTTATCAAACTTCCCAGCAAAACTTTCCTCTGAGAGGAAATAGGGCAAGTGAAATTTCAAAGGGAGACATCTGAGATGATGACTGAAAAAACCTCCAGCCCTGAGCCTCCTGAATGTGCATTTGTCCTGAGCCGTAAGTAGCATGGCTACTGTCAGGCTGTAATTAAGATGAGAATATGCACTAAACTCATTGACTAAAGTTCTGTATTAATCTTGGCTATAGTTGAGACCTTAGATTCACCCGAAGCAGCTGAGTTATCACAAAGCACTGATTCACCAACCCTTAAAAAGAGCACAGCCTTTAAAAAAAATTTATTATTTAATTTCTCTTCTAATTAACAGCAGGTAGTGAATAGGAAAGTGTTTATCCCCCCCCACCTCAGCTCACTACCCTGCTGTGTTATGACAGATGGAATGTTAATTAACGCGACCTGGCATAGAATATTTAATTCAAGCCAGAGTATCATGGAAACATCTGACTGCCCCAGGGCTGGTCACCTACCAGGTACACCCTGGGAAACCCTCCTGTGCACTGTCCCAGGAGTACCCACGGCTTTCAGTCGAGCTAACCCAGAAAGAGGTGAAAGGCTGTGCCCACACTGGGTTTTCTGAGGGCTCTGGAGGGGCTGGAGCTGCACACTGAGAGGAAGGGGCTCCTTAAGGAGGAAAGGTTCGTGGAGCAGCCTCAAGGCAGTCAATCCCTGGGTGACCTTTCCATTCAACATCAGGGCACCTCTGCAGTGGGAATGTCCCTCCATGGTCCATGGCTCCATGCTCCATGGTCTCTGTGGCTGCCTCCTTGCCCTCCTTGCAAGCCCAGCACTCCTCCTCCTTCACCAGGTGCTTCACTAAGTGAATGCTGCTCCCTCACCAGTGTGCCCAGTGCCCCCAGTGTTCCCAGCATCCCCAGTGTTCCCAGCACCCCCAGTGTGCCCAGCATCCCCAGTGTGCCCAGTACCCCCAGTGTGTCCAGCATCCCCAGTGTGCCCAGGATCCCCAGTGTGCCCAGCATCCCCAGTGTTCCCAGCACCCCCAGTGTGCCCAGGATCCCCAGTGTGCCCAGCATCCCCAGTGTTCCCAGCACCCCCAGTGTGCCCAGCATCCCCAGTGTTCCCAGCACGCCCAGTGTTCCCAGCACCCCCAGTGTGCCCAGCATCCCCAGTGTTCCCAGCGCCCCCAGTGTGCCCAGCATCCCCAGTGTTCCCAGCACCCCCAGTGTGCCCGGCTGCAGCCAGCCGGGAGCCACAGGTCAGGATTCCAGCTGGCCCCACCAGCTGCCAGGGGACACGACCCCGAGCACAGGCCCTGCCCCTGCAGACCGTCCTTCCCAGACCGGCTGTCCCCCCAGCACATGCCTGAGGTCTCCTCCGACGGAAACTGCAGGGAGTATTTAAAGGGAAACCACATGGAGCATGACTTTACAAATCCTCAGACTAATGCCAATACGTCCACGTGGTTGCAGAGTAAAGCAACAAACAAACAAACAGTCAGTGGAGGCTCTTTAAAGGTCTGTGTTGCTACAGAAGGACTTGAAAGGGGATTTGACTGAAAACTTGACGTGAAGAAAAGCACCTGACTCCGCTATTTTCACTCGGTTGGCTCCAGCCCAGTGAAGGCAAGTGCAGAATTACAGGTTATCGTATTATTTTTGTAGCAATTGGTGTGATGTTATAAACACAAGTAAAAGAAGAAACTTGTTCCCTAGGCCTGATGCAGGCACCAGGACAGCAGCTGCTCAGAGAATGAGGGGTGCTGAGCCCCTCTGTGTCCTCAGCATGCTGAGCTCAGCAGGAGCTGAGCGCACACAGCACCCTGCAAATCGCACAGTTCTTACACCGGTGTCAAAATGTGAGCACCTCAAAGTGAGATGTTGAGACTGAGCAACTCAGATATGATTTTAAATTGAGGGTGTTCCTCTAAAGTAGTGCTGTTCCTTTGCAAATGCAGGAAGACACTGACATGGCAAAGAACCTTGGCAGAGCTGCCCCCAGCCCTGTAAGTGAAAGATGGAACTTTCTGTTATCTTTGAAAATACTAATTTAAGAGATGAGTTACCAGATGCTATCTCTTAAGAGATTTGGGACAGTGATTTCTAATAACTTTAACAAATATAAGCAGTGTCATGCACGCACACACACACACACACAAACACATCTTGAAATGTAGGAATCAAAAAGCTTCTCTAGCTGCAAAAAACTACATACTGTTATTGCCAGGAGCAGCCTTTCTGACCACAGATATCTAAAAGACAGAGTGGTCTATGGGTACTGTTTAGTTCCAAAGGGGCTATAAAAGGCAGATGGTCTCATTAGAAACAATTTATGCATATATATTTCTAGGAGTTGTACACTGCCAGAATAGGTTTAGCTCTTTCACCATACAGAGGAAAATATCACCACTTGCAAATGTTTCCAGTTTGCAAAATAATGACCTATCCAAAGTAGCTAAGCAACTAATTACTCAAATACTAGAAGGTTATATGCCAATATTATCACATTGTTGGTCTCCTGGGCAAACAACTTCACATTCCTCAAACTGCCATACAGTGTCATTAGATTGTGCAGGAAAGTCCTTTCTCAATAGTACAGCAACAGCAGCCCCAATGCCCCTGTGCTTATGCCATCATTTCAACTATTATTTCCAATCTCCAAGTCAAATCACTTATTAATTAGAGAGGCAACTCTAACAAACCCAATTACCCACAGGCAGTTTCTTCCCAGATGTGAAGCCCTTCTTTGAGATAGACCACGATGCCAGTTGCTGGGGAATTTTTGTGATTTTTCTCTCCAACATAACAACTTTTATATTCAACTCTGACAATACTTCCCCTGGCCCCTGCCCGTGACGTGTCTGCTGGATGCATTCCTCCTCCGAGCTCCAGATCCTGGGGAATTCAGCCCATACAGCCTCAGGATGTGTACAGACAGCCATGAGCAGGTCTGTGTACTTTTTAAGGCCTGTACTCAATGTCTTTGAATGTTTCTTGGGGGTAGAGAAGGCAGAGC
Organism: Climacteris rufus; assembly: GCA_013398175.1. NCBI lineage: Eukaryota > Metazoa > Chordata > Aves > Passeriformes > Climacteridae > Climacteris > Climacteris rufus. Next base: position 599,000 of record VZRZ01006732.1, on the reverse strand, counting down.
ACAAAGAAAGCAATGATGAATTGTGCAGAGAAGTGGGGTTGGCTCAGGAAATTGCAAAAGACAGAAGTTCGAAGACTTGGTTTCTGGATTCACTTAAAACAAATAAATACTTTTGATGATGGATTTTTCATCAAAAAGGCAGGGAGAAGATCTCTTCTGGAAGGGGGAGGGGAGACAGTGCATGTCTAGAAGTGTTGGAAGATTGGATGTGGTGCTTATGGTCAGCCTATGGTTTGTCTCATGTTGCACGTAGGGTGGCAAATATTGGGTCTGTCCTTCAGAATAGCTCAGGAACAAATAAACACTTGGGACTGTATAAAAGAGGTTGCATGTGGGATGTGATGGGGATTAGGAGGATACACCTATTTTCTTAGCTAACCTTTTCCTGATATTTTATCTTCAGGATGGCTGAGTTCCAGTTCAGACACTCTCTCGGGAGACGGTCACAGGCACTAATTATGCCCATATGAAACTGAAGTGTGCTTGAGACATGGAACTATAGAAAAATCTGTGTCAGCACAAGCAGTTGCAAATTATGGTCTAGTTTCCTGAAAATAGCCTTGCCTTTGCCAGGCACTTGTGTGGTACCCATCCCCACAGCACCCAACCTCCTCAGTTTGTAGTATATATCTGCACCACCCCAGAATTGTAACAAAATATTTTGCCATCACTTTCTCTTCCACACTCACTTCAGGTCCTGTCCCAGTCACCTCCTGCTTACCCTGCTGCTGTGGGCCAGCAGATTCCCTTGTAAAGAAGCTGGGATTACCAGCCAGACCATGTGCCTTCATTCCTCTCACCTTTCCCTGAGAGAGGGTGATGCTACTTTGCAGTCTGTGAACTCAAGCACAGAGGCTAGTGGCCATATTCAAGGATATTTACGCATCAGTGTCACATGGAAAATCTGCAGCAAGCAGAGACTCAAATCCATATCTCCTAAATCCAAGGTTAGTAGATTAATCATTTCCTTTCAGCCATCTGTCCAAAAGCAAAGTATTGCTGAATTTGTATTGGATTTCTCCAGGAGGAATTAACCACTGACATTCTTTTACCTTACAGGTGATACAAAAACACAAAAAAAAACAAGAAAAAAAAAGAAAAAAGAAGTAATTACATCATAAATATGTATAGCTTAAACCCTTGGCTTAACCTGACCTCTCCAGGACTGATCCTCAATTTGCTGCAAGTTATACTTGCTAATAGAAAACAAAATGTACGGCACCATTGAAAACAAGTAACTAACTTAGAAAAAGCTACCCTCACCAAACAACACAGGAAAATATGGGAAAAAAGGGATATGAGCTGAAGCTTGATCTTCTTATGTGTTTATGAATCAGCCTAGCAGATTTCTGGGAGCAATTCCCAGTTGTACAGCACCACTGGAGAGGTGCAGCAGAGAGCACCCAGTATATCTGTATGTCCTGGTTCATGCTCTCACCCATGTGAGGTGATCCCCATAGCAACCTCCTGCCACGGCAATGCAGAGCCTTGAAAGGTCAGCCAGGAAAACAACAACAGTATTTCACAAAATCTCTAAAACAAATACTATTTTATTTCAGTGACATCGAAATTAAACACACTCTAAATTCTACTAGACCAAGGACATTCAGGCCTCCTTTCAAAGCATGGCAAGGGAAGCTCCCCAGCCTTTCTGTACTACAGAGAATACACTTGATAGACACAATTCACAAGTGAAATTTCTGATAAAAAACAAGTGGGCAGAGCATAACTGAGCCCTTCTTGCATAGGAGGAAAAGCTGCAGGTCTATCTTTTACAGCCCATCATGCTTGATGAAACAAAAGAATTATGCAGAAGACAACCTGCAGTTCTGCAAGCAGATCCTCCTTATCCACAGGAAGGCCAGCAAAAATGCAACCTGCAACCAGACTAATCCTTCCTCACATGGAGCACATCAAGGGAAATCCTTATCTAAAACTGAGAAACCAGCTAAGTAGCATTTATTCCAACAACTACAAAACGGTGCCATTTAGAGAAAGTTCATACCTTTTTTAGCAATTGTGCCAAGGGGGCTTTTTAGCTATCAAAGGGCCATCAGCCACTGCAGCTCAGATATCTGAATGACTGGGAGGGGCACATGTGGGCACAGGCAGGTGGGGAACACAAACTTTCAACCTTTCATTCACAGAAGAAACCTCTCCTGGCATCTTTGACCCACGATCAACCATTCATATTCTCACAGAACTGCCCTCCCTTTCAGAACTCTCCTCTGCTTCTGTGACTGGTTGAGGTAGGCAAAGCCAGGAATGAAGACCAGCACAGCATCCCTTGGTGTTATCTACTCCAGATAGCAAACCACATGTAAACACCTATGGGGAGAGTTCCTGAAAGCCAGTGTGCTTAGCTCTTGCACAGTGAATGCTCTGGAGGGAGAGATCATTGCTCCTGATGCCCTGGAGATGGGAAGATCCACACACCTGTCTATTTTACACTGGAGGGTTATCTCCAGAAAGGTATCCTTTCCTGATTCTTTCTCTTCCTGCCAGATTTGTCTCTGTTAAATCAACATTACTGGCTCAGGACATGAGATAAAGCCAGAGGCAGGGGCAGCCAGATCAGGTTAGGACAATGCAAAATTAGGACTCATCCAGGGGAAAATAAAAAAAGCAAGCAGGAGAAAAAGAAAGGAAACCCTGTGCATTTCAGTGCTTTGAGCTTGAGCACAAAGTATTCAGGGGAAGATTCTTTCCCCTTTTTTCAGCCTTTGTTTTCTACTTGGGTGTGCAGGGGCTGTGAAAGCTCCAAGCCCAGAATTTGAGCACTGCCCTGGTTAGGACATAATATCAGGGCACTGTAGGCCAAGTTGTTCTTCTTTTCTTCTCCTCCACCCCCAGCCCAGGAGTACTGTGGGATGGAGGAGTTTCTGCAAGGTGCCTGGGGATGAAAACCCCCTTTATATTGGAGGAACTGACTTTTATCAGAGGGCTGTGAAGTTCCTTACTGTGGCCTGTGTCAGAAGGACACATATTCCTCTTCGTTCCCCCTTCACTTCAACTCTGTGCCCTTTACTGCCATTCCCAAAGTCAGAGAAGAGAATTTTGGCCCAAGCCTTTACAGAAGATAAAGTCTAAATGTCAGGTGTCTCCCTAGGCAAGCAGCAAACATTCTTTTCACTACAGAGCACCAGAGGATGAAAAATTAAATCCAAAAGAAAGCATGAACCATCCATATATCACTCCCTAGGCTTCACAGTACTAAACTCTTACCAGTGCAACAAACATCCTGTGCTCAACCTGAGAAACAGTCAAAGCACTAAAACATTTAAAAGGCAATAAACCAGGTCAAGGAAAACAACCTTGACCATAGCAGGTTACTTTTAAGGAAGTGACCTGACCTTGTGCCAGTGGAAAGGGCCTAAAATGGGGTGAAATCTCACCAAAGACACTAACCATAGCCAGAAACTGGTGATGGCAGCCAGGGAAACCCAAGGCAGAGCTGATTATGCCACGAGTATGACAGAGAGAAAAGAAGTGTTTGGTTTCTTTTAAATTTTTCTAGTGTCCAAAGTGAAGGAAGGCATAAAGCAGCCCACTGCAGTGTTAAGAATAAGAAAAGATTTTGAAAGTTAAATCATGGGGTGTATATATAGCAGGAGGAGAAAACAGAACAGCTCTGCATAATGCCATCATCTCTGTTACTTAGAGGTTGTTATGTCTTCTCACTTATCTAGGATATATTCTGTTTGGTGCAAGGGTCAGACCATGATCTATTTTCATACATCAGACACAATGGTGCAAAAATAGAAATAAATATAACAATTTCTTGTTCATTTTATAATTTGCTAAATACAAGTGGACAAAGCTGAATAAAGGCCTAAGCAGTCCCAGTCTCCACTCCCAGCAGACTGAATCTACCTCTAATGAAGATTTAAGGGATCTGTTTCTTGTTTTGGCAACCACAGTGTAACTTGCCCTGCCAGCAGAGCGCTGTTGACTTGGATAGCAGGAAAATCTGCACAGGATGTGAGGATGTACTTGTGGTGCCTGAGTTCCACGGAGTTTGGGAAGTCACTCCTGTGGAAGCGTAGGGGTTATATTTGGGATGCTTGTAGAGGAATGTACTGTCTGTAAAGGGTACAGGTGTAGAGCTAGGTGGGCAGTGCTTGGGAGAGGTGCAGCACAGCTCTGGAGCCAGGGCTCATGTGTTTGCACATGTGCAGCCAGGCTGGTGGAGAGGTATTTGTGATTCAGAACCTTTGCTTCTGCCATAGGGTTTGTCCATTATAGCAGTGATGGAGAACTGCCTGGGTGATAAATGTCAGTGGGGCACAGGCAAGTGGTGAGCACAGATGAAGACCTTGTGATGCTGTGGGTAATGGAGCTGGCCTCTGGCTGAGGTAGATGCAGTTGCCTATGTGGTAACAACACTTCCTAAAAGGCACCACGCTGCTTCTGACTGGGTTTTAAGGTCTCCCTCCACTAATGCTCTGATCACACCTCCTTGCTGCCTTTCCCCTCAGTCTGCCTGTACAAGATCAGTGATTTGTACCTCTGCTGTTCTGGACCTACAGGTGTGTGCAGGCTTCAGGTGTGTGTGGCTGCATTCAGGAGCAAAGGGGTCTGTCTGTGTAGGGTGTGGAGTAAGTCTGGTATGCACAGGAGGACAAAAGAGAGGGAGAAAGGGAACCCTTTGCATGGTGTGAGGTGCTGTCTCTGGCAGTTTGTAGCTGAAGGGTGTCTCGTCTGTATTCTGGCGAGGCTTGCAGAGGCTGGCCCTCATGCACAGGGTGGTCTGAGCCCTGTGTGCAAAGGAAGGAGGGCAGATGGGAGGCTGTGGGTGAAGGGAAAAGTGTGTTTGGCTGCTGGGCCATATGGCCAGGTGGGTTGTGCCTCACTGAGCGTGTGGGTGTCAGCAGCAAGGAAGGCACTCGAGAAGCGCTGACTCTGAAGGAGTTGGTGGGGGCTGGCTGGAGAGGGACTGTGCAGAACTAGGGGGTGTGGGGCACAGAAGGTTGTGGGGGACTCTGTGAGCCTCAGAGGAGCAGCACTGGCAGTGTGAGCAGTGCCATCATGGGGTCACAGGGAGCAGGGCAATGTGGGCAGGGTGTGGGCAGCCTGGGTAGTGGGCCAGCCTGGGCAGGGTGGTCAGTGGGGCAGCAGTGGGGCACAGGCAGCCCAGGCAGGGTGTGGGTGTCAGGGGCAGGGTGCAGGCAGTCCCAGGGCCGTGCTCAGGCAGCAGAGGTGACAGCAGGACAGTGGGCACTGAGCCTGCAGCCACCAGGGCTGCGTGGGCAGGGTCGGGTGGCCGGCAGGGACCCTGCCCTGCCCGGGAGCTGCTGTGTGGCTCAGCCGTGTTTGGAGAGGCGCCCTGCCAAGCAGGGGTGGCTGTGCCGTGTGCCACGCATCACTGTCATACTTGGCAGTGCTCTAATTGCCACCTCTGGAGGCTGTGTCCCATCTCTGGCAGCAGTGTGGGAGACTTGGCAAGCCAAGGAGAGCACTTGCTGTCATGCAGCTTAGCAATACGGCCCTCACCTCTCTCATGTTGTGTGCATTAATCCTCATAGGCATTCCTATCAAGAGCTCTTCTCCGCTCATAAAGGGGAACTGGAAGCTTGAAAAGATTGAATGATCTGTTCAAACTATTGGGCAGAGCTGAGAATGGAACCTAAATCTTTGAGGGCCTCCTGCTGTGTTTTAACCACAAACGGAATCCGTCCTTTCCTGGTGTGCTTGTGCAATGCATTGTTTTAAAATTATGTCCTGGCGAGGTTGTACAGATGTTGCTGGAGGTTGCATTAGACCTCTTGAGAGATCCCTAATGGGGAAGATGTGGAGGAAGGACAGAATGCAGCTTGGGTCTCCAAGTCTCATTTGCAGGAGCATGAAGTGGAATCATATAAATGCTAAAAATGCAAGATCTTTTTTCTCTCTCAGCATAGAAAAGCCCAGTATGACTTTCAGTCATATTGTAAATCTGAGCCAGAAACTGAAGCAAAACCTACTGATGGTGATGTTCAGCTGATATCACAAGCCCACCCCCTTCCCCAGGTAGTTTAGTCTCAGGAAAGAGACAAAGTCCCCTTATCTTCCACTTAAGAACATCCCTCACTGCTACACACTGTCTCTCACCATCCATAAGCTCATTGGAAGGTTCCACTTGGAAAGTGGTATCAGTAGAAAGATACTTTGACTGGTTGTTATGTTTTTCTCTACCGACTTTCCCTCTTTAGGTGGATATTAATTCATCATGAACAAAATTGTATGTTCTCGTCCACCAAAAGAAAGAGAAAGCACTGATGAAGAAAACTGGAGAAAAATGAAAACCTATATAATAAAATGAATAGAAAAAGGTAATGGATGGGGATGAAGACAACCATCAAGCCATGTGGGGATGCCAAACAGATGACTTGTGTCAGCACTGTTGTTCTCCACAACAGTGGAAGGGTCTGTAAGGTGCCCAGTGGTGCAATTGTTGTGAGCTGCTGGAGACATGAGTAGCATGGGAAGAGATGGGGACTTTAATCTTCTGCTGGTGTTGTGGATGGCCTCCACTTAGCTTAGTGGAGGACAGGGAACTGCAAACCTTTACACTTGAGGTGTGAATATTCCTGTTCTTTCCTTAGGTTTGTGGCTGTTTTGGACAGTAGTACAGCAGAACATTCCCCTGAGGAGCACAGATTTTCCCTAGAAGCTTGCTCAGCTGTGGTGGAAAAGGATGATCCTGAACTTCTCCTTGTCATGAGCAGCCTTTCCAGACATCTGTGAACCGCAGTCCAGTCCCAGCAGGGCACACAGGACCCTGGGCTGCTGGGGCATGGCTTTCTCAAAGCAGCAGCTCTTGTAGACCAGTGGCCCTGTGGCCAGGGTAAACTGCAGCCCAGCCAAGAACAAACTCAGCCTCAAGCCTTGCCTTGCTGCTCTGCTTTCCTTGACCCCACACAGTGAGTCACACTGCCCACTGCCCCTGCCTGCATAGGGAATCTGAGACCAGGGGCTGGCTTGAAAGGGTCTTGGCCTGACCGGCTCCAAGAGCTGTTTCTGTTCTTACAGGCAATGCTAAAGCAGTGGTCCCAGGTCTCCTGCAAAGACTTCTACACTTGACATGTTTTGACCTATAGTTCCCAAGGCAAAGAAAGCAATTATAGCCTTTCTCTTGCCATTTCCATCCGTTCTGGTATAGTTATTCCTAGTGTCATGGTACAGGAGCCCCATGGAGACCCCCCTGCTCAGATGGCATTTGTGACCTGTCTTCATTCAGACAACAGCCGAACAAGAGAACAGAAAGACAAGAGATGAAAACATGATTTGTGTGTTAAGTTTTGTGGAAAAATTGGAAGACCAACTCCAAACCCTATGCTACTTGCAGTCTGTTTTGGTTTTGAAGGCCTGTTTGAAATCCTCCCACAGAAAGATGTATCTTTCAAGGAACTCCAGTGTCTTGAACAAGGTGAAAAAAGAAAGGTATTCTCCATTCCATATTCTACCCTCTGTCAGTTAAAATCTGTGGGTACAGAACAGCAATCAGAGAGGTTTTTCTTTGGGGTAGAGGGTGCACAAAGCACGCAAGATCAGAAAGCTTTCTTAATGTTGAATTTGAAGTCTGCCTCTGTGGTAAATTAAAAGAGAACTGCCACCCAAAGAAAAGCAGATAAAGAAGCCTGCATTTGTCTAGTGTGTTGGTCTTTACAACTCAAGAGTTCAACACTAATGAGTTATGGGTTGGCCCATGAAAACATAATGTGTAAATTAGGAATTTAATGATGTGTAAGATTAAAAGCTGTGCGGGGTTGCATTTATTTAAGGCTGCCATCTTGTGTTCAAAGAGGAATTACTTTATCAGACAATGTCCCTTTCACTAGGTTTAAATTGATTCCGTTATGCCTGTTATGGAGGGTACTCAAGTGCCCGAGACTGCCAGCTGACAATATTTCCCACTAAATGCCCTTTCTGTAGCTCCGCTTGCAGCTTCATAATAGCAAACACACTGAGCAAGCCATAATGACTTCATCCTAATTTCCAGAAATAAATAAGTGTAGATTTCCCTCCCTGCATCCCTACCCACGCATTTAGCTGCAGGAAAGCTGGGATTAAAGACAACAGAGGTAAAAATGGAGGTCTTGCTTGTCTATTTGATTTGCTGTCCCAATGCTCTGCTGCCAAGTCTTCTACACCCACCCAAAACCTCTTCCCTTTCAAAAAAAAAAAAAACAAACCAAAAGCCCTAACCCAAACCATGCTAAACAATAAGGGGGACCTCTACATGTCCATTTCCACCGCAATGTGTGTAGTTAACTTCTATCTACTTGCATGGCAGTATTTTGCAAACCAGGAGTCCTAGTTCTCAAGTCATGCCCTACTGATGTTAGTAGCTGACAAGGAGCTCTTTTAGGAGCTTGACACTGAGCCAATCCTGCATGCTAGAGCTTCCTGGGATGGCAAAAGGACTCATGGTGGGGAGGGCTCAGCCTGTTTTGTACACTCTGATCTGCAGTTTTTTTAAATTGCATAACTCCTTTGCAATGCAGCAAAGAAAAAGAAAGGTTGGTTGAGTGTTCAGCTCAACTGCAGAGCCTTGATGGAGAGCAAGTCTGATCTGATTTGGTTCACTTACGTACCAAACTTTTAAGATAAGGTCCAAATCAGCTGAGGCATTCAGGCTTCTAGTTAGGTAAGCTGAGAGGCCCACGTTCCCCACTTAGCTACTTCCTGAGCTTGTGGGCACGTTCCACCCACCATCCATTGGTTAGAGCAATCTTTCAACAGATGGAAAACCTGTTTTCAAAGCCTCACCCTGCCTACTTTGGGCAGATCTACATGTTTCTCACAGTAAAGTGGCCTGACCATCAAGCTCAGGACTCTGTAGACTGATATTAGAGCTAAGATGATTGCGAATTCTGTGGCATCTCCCTGAGCTATAGCTGAGCAAGGTGTTAGTCACTGCTCCAGGGAAAAGTGAAGCGGAACAGCAGCATGAGGATTGGCTGCACCCACAGAGATTCAGGCCTGGGCCAAGTGGATTTTTAAGACGAATGTCCCCCTGCCAATGTGTGTCCTGAACCCATGGATATTGAGGAAAATGTGACAGATGGTTAATGGCAAGGCAGTGGAGTACTGCATCTCTAGAGAGGATAAGCTTCTGCTGCAAGCCTGAAGTTGGGAAGTTGATGCCGTACAAGAGATGTGGTTTAAGTCTTACCCCTTTCATTAGCATTTCCTCTTGAGATAGATGGGCCTTTATATTTAACATTTGAGCTGCTGTGAATGCACAATACTGTGTTTTTAAAGTTGGGTTCAGATAGGACAAGTTTGTATGTATCTGTGTTTTCAGGTAACCAGATATGGATGACCCCCACCTGAAACTATCCCTGTGTTTGTATGCAATTATTCCTCATTACTTCTTTACAAGATCCATTATTTTTAATAGCTGAATGATGCAGATTTTCATACTTTGTCTTCTTTAACTGGAATAGAGACCATGCCTTACTATCTGTTTATCCAGTGTTTACCATTGAGTTGCTCAGAATCCCAGAGGCAAGCTCAACAGAAATATTAGCAAGAAAGATATCTGTAAACATACTAACAGGACATAGTTCATATTTCTGTTTTAGCCTTGTTTCCTAGGGACACAAAAGTTACACAAACACACTGTTTATCTGCTAGGCCCCAACTATGAGCTTTTGAGCTCCACTGGTCAGCATGGAATCAAATTTGGCAGAGGGCCTGGGGCAATGGCAGTACTTGGGGAAGACACCAATTAGTACTTCCACCAAAAAAACGCTGGAGAGGAGACGCTACACATGTTGTCTGACATCTGACAGCTCCTGCATCTGAATGTACATATTTTTGGTTGAGTCACAGCATGTGCTGTCTCCTGCCAAGCTGAAAGGCTGGAAAAGTGGTGTGAGGGCACCTGGGATCATGGTAGAAGCCACACAGGGCAGGAGGAGGGCACTGCAGAGATGAAAAGAAGACTGGGCTTGGGGGTTTAAGGAGCATGGCAGAGACCTGAAACCAGAACAGCCTGGAGACCATGGACTGGGGAAGGATTTGGGATGTTGCTGTGGAAATTTCATAGTGAGAGAAAGTTTCAAGTGTCTTGGAGAGGATGTTTTGAGGTCTACAACTGAAATTTGTAAGGTTTTATTAGTTCTGCATACAGAGCAAACCACATGTGACTGATGTGCTTAGCTTGTAGTTCTAAGTGTTGGGAGCATTTTTTTGAAAGGTTTGCTTTCCTGTCTGTAATCTAGCAACTGTTTTATAGGAGTTCTTATGAGGGAGGGAGTTGCTCCAGAAAGCTCAGAGTAATGTTTGTTTATTACCTGCACTATGGGAGCCCAAGCCTCCAATGCAGCAGGCGCCATGCAAATATGCTACTGCTACAATAAATGCAGGAACACTGCTGGAGGAGGCAGGGAGGCAACTTTTTCCCTTGAGTACTTCACACAAAATGAGGATTTGGTGGTAAAGCAAACAAATTTAAATTATGCCCACAGGGAAAAACTTGATTTTGGCCAAGAGAAGCTGGCTCCAGTACCTGCTATATACAAAAACCAGAGTCAACCAAAACATTCTTCTGGGCTTTCTTCTGCCAGCTCCTGAGGTATCCAGAGGAAATTCAATGTGAACTGAAAACCAGGTTACTACAGAGGTTGTTCACTTGCAAGAATAGCCTGAAAGCCTGTTCTGAAGCTGAACGCCAAAATGCCTTGGCAGTGCAGTCATTGACTGGCATTCCTCCTCAGCCAATGCATGTGCCTGCTGCTCTGCTGCCTATTTTTAACAGGATGCAACTATTTATCATGTTTCTGGCTGAGATTTTTATAGTTGAGGCTCCTGCCATCCATCAGCTCCAGACGATTTATGTGGGATAAGGGTTTCTCTCAGGATCGCTCCGCGCTCTCCAGACGAACAAACTGGCACAGCACTTTGCCATCGGATCTGGGGACAACTCGAACGTTGCAGTGCAGTCCAAAGCCTCCATCTGGTGCAGCCACCAGTGTGTGTCACACAGCCCCACCTCCTGCTCCTGATGGCACGGGCAGCCGTGCTGCTGGGGATGCCTTACCTGCTGCCTTGGCTCAGCAGCGTCACAGCTCTGCCAGTGCGTAGGGCTAGGAGCAGGCCCAGGCTTCCTTTGTGCCTCCAGCCCTTTGATGCTGCATCTCTAACATTTTATTTTAATTTTTAAAAAGGTTTGGGTCAGAGGTGAGAGGAACAGAAACATCCTGGTTGCTGTTTCTAATGTAAGACAGTGTCAGGGGACGTGGTGAAATCCAGCTCCTGTTTCCTGTCCCTCACTGAGGGCTTTCCATTGACTACAGCAGGGCTAGGGTTTGCATCCCCTCTGCTTTTAAAGCTTTTCTGACATGAATTTAACAGGCTTTGAGATCCATGGGTTGTGCAGGGGTTGGAGCATTCTGTTTCTTATTTTGCTCCAATTTCTTTTCAATAGATATAATATTGCTACTGTTAGAAACACAGGGAAGAAGCAAAATCAAATAATTTTACCTCTGCCATGACAGACTAAAATAAAGCTTTTAGCAAGCATGAACAAGAAAACCTTATCTCTTATGCATTATAAGACCAGATTCCAATACCTTTACATCTGTTCCTTAGGCCACAAAATAACCTGCCCTTTTCATGGTGCAAAATATACAGAGCACATGCAAATACGAAAATCTGAAAAGCAGCAAAAATCAAAATGTAAATTTATTTTCAGTAGGAGTTCCCCTCAAATGGTGTGATGATGGCAAATACCGTAAGTTTCTCAGCTGCTTTAACAAGTCAAGTACAAACTCCTTTTATTTTACTTCATTACTATTGCAGACTTTCACCACAACACTCCAAATACAACAGAAACTGCTGCTGACAAGCCCTCCTTTGGTGTTGTACATTGTAGAAAACTCATCCCTGCCCCTGTCCTGCTGTCTGCACATCGTTTTCATGTATGGATATTAATTTATGTGTTCAGCAGAATACAAACGCTCCCCTGTCTCTATAAGTTATAGAAGCAATCACCCAAGGAAGCATCAGAAACTCTAGAGTCAATTCTGGTGTCATAATTTCATACTTTAACCTGAGATGCCAAATCACTGGCCTTTATAGATGAGAAGCGGGTGTGTGAAAGCACTCCCTTTTCAGAATTGCAGACTTTATTTCTCTATAAAACATATTTATGCTGGGAAATAATAAGTGGCTAACATGGCAGCAAACAGGGGGATCTGTGTTCCTGGGATAGCTTTGGGAGCTTGCTCTGGTTCTGGGGAAAGGGAGCACTTGGAGTGCTCTTGGGCAGGGGCTGCTCCTTCTTGCTCTGCATCCTGTGCACGTAGCACAGTGAGACTCCCAGGATCAGCCACAGTCTCTGATACAGATGCATTAATAAATAAACAACAGCAACAGCAGTAATAACGTTGAGTAACCCTCTTAGCCTACCCTATAATGTTATGAGCAAGCTCAGGAGGGAGGGTTCATCTGAGCCTTCTCAGTCACATAAATCAGCCAGTCTGGCAGAAGGTTTCTGATGCATGCAAAACCCCCATCCATTAAGTCCTTTGGGTCCCTGATTTTGCAGCAGCTGTCCCTTGGCTAAACCTGGCCGTTTCTTGGGCCGCTTCATCCTCTCCTCTCAGCTAATTTTACACCGCACACTTTCGCACCTTGACTTATGATACCTTTCAGCATTTTCCTCCCCAAGGTAACACAAAAGTCCTCTAGAAAGGAAGTCATAGAGCAGTAAATACTATCTGGGATAACATTTCAGTAAGAAGAGCTTTTTTATGGACCACCTAAAACTATGCCTAATTCAACCATGGTCAACCCCTTCCCACATCTGATTTGTGCATGTGGGAATGCAATTTTTTGTAGTAGTGGAAAGGAAACGTCTGCTGGGATTTTTGTTTCATTCCTCTCCTCTTTCCCTCCACACTGAGCTCCTGAAGGTGACCAGCTCATCATGCTTTGTCTCCAGGTGTTTCTGGAGTTACTCCAGCCACTGTCACAACTGGGGACTCCTGAGAGTTGCCAGTGTCTCATCTTGCTCCTGGGGTAGATTACACCCTACCCAAGGCATGTCTGAGTCCTGCCAGTCGAGGGTGCTTGTGACTGACTCAGATTCCCATACTCAGACCATGATCCTTTTAAAACTGTGCTCTGGCTGGAAACCATGCAGCACCTTCTCCCAGCATCCACAGCTTTTGCTATTATAGGATTTGCTACAGTGCTCCTGAGTACCAAGTCATTTTGGATGATAACATATTACCCCACTTACAGAACCTGGTTTAATTACCCAGTGTGGAGAAAGCAGGGGATGGGACACAGAAGGAGAATCTTTCATGTAAAGCAAATTCCCAAGCAACCAGCTAATAGGAGAACATTGAGGATGTTAAGCAGATTAGACACATCAATAGAATCTACATAAGTGATGCCAAATTTAGTAACAGCAAAGGGGAAAACATTTTTATTTTAAGTCAGACTCCGCTAGAGCTGTGGCACCAGGTCTATTCAGGGTTATGTACTGTATTTCTTTGTAGCACACAAAATATTAAGTGCTGAGGAAGAGTTAACTAAAGTAAATGGGGTTGAAATTTCTGCAAAAAGAATGATGTACTGTACCTATGCATTTTATAGCATGAGGTAAGTAGTTTAATGCCTCAGCCAATATCAAACACTTCATTTGCAAATCTTAGTGTGCTGGGCTCCCTGGTGACTTGTGCAATAAAATGGGATGGTTAAAGGGCATGTCCTTGCATTGACTATTCCTTCTAAATTTGAAGGGCCCGGCCGCTATGTAAATATTTACTATAATTAACTGCTGAAGTTCACTAGTTCCTAGTTTGCAAGAGTTGTCTGAAGTTACTGTTATCCATAGGCAGGGAGATGATATCTGTAAATAATCACTTTTACCTCACCATGTCAGAGTGTGGCAGACGGGGAAGTTTGCTTTGTCCTGCTTGTCACACTTGACCACTGTAGTCATAATCACCCTGTTTTAGTGTCCACTTGCTGCCAGTGCCTCACTTTAGGCAGTCTCATTGGTTTGTGGATTATCCTTAAGAACTGGCCTTGTACATAACAGCCTGAGTTGGACTCTGTCCCTGTGCTGTGAGGACGCAGCTCTTTGCTTCCAGACCAAAACGGCCCCAGACCCTGAGTGTCCCCAGAGTGCTGAATCTGTGCTAATAACCTCTGCAAACCTGAGGTGGTTTTGTAGGCAGGGCTATCAGGGTGTCTCTGCACTGTGTTCCCAAAAACAGATTGAGGCTGGAGGACAGAGGCACTGCATACAGCCAGCTCAAACACAGGTAGGTTAAATAGCTTCACCTCAGTACAGGCACAGCTGCACCCAGGTTTTTTTCCTGGAGAGTCACTTGGACACCTCTGCACCGTGCCCCGCAGTGCTCTGCAGCACTTCACCTCTCTGAGGGGCTGTGCTATATCGAGCCTCAGTGCCAGCAAAGGCCAGCACTGGGCTGATGTGGCAGCCTGGAGCCCAGAGCGCAGCTCGGAGACACCTGGGAGCTCGTGCTAACCCAGGTCTGGCAGAAGTAGCCCCAAGCCAGAGCTAATGAGCTCTGCTGGATCTGACCAATTCTTTGTGGACCGTCTCAGCTGTCTTCATGTCATGCAGACTAACATATTCGGAGGATTCTCATTACTTATGTTTCTTCATTGCCTGGGGTGCTCCAGCCCCTCTGACTACACTGCTCTGTAAAAAAATGAAATAAATCAATCTTGAGCTTACAGGTGGAAACAGGAGAGGAAGGGAAGGCCAAAGGGTAGCAGATGTTGCATGTGGTGCCACGCTTTTCCTTGCGCTGCATGCCAAAACATTCTGGCTGTGCTTTTTATTCCCCCATTCTCCCTTAAAATCTCGTCTGACGCATTTGGCTGCTACGCTGCGCTGGTATAGATGTGTGGGCTTCTGGAGCTGTCTCGGAATCTATGCCCGGGAGGAGGAAGGAGTCTTTAAAAATTAATACTGCGAGGCAGCTTTAGTGGCAACGTTGGCAGCGCAAACGGAGTCGCTGGCAGGGAGAGCCCAGGATCCGCAGCAGGGAGCAGGACCCGTGGCTCTGTGCCAGCAGAGGTGACACCCGCTGAGAGGAACACTGCCTGCTAGCAACGCTGGTGTTTGACCCTTCTGTGAAGCTGTAAGGATGAAGGCTCTGAAAATAACCACTAAAACGTCCCTTGCCTGCCCCCTGTGATAGAGGCCCTCTCTCTGTCTGCCTTCATCTGCCGTGAGATCAGACACTCAACAGCATTTCCTGGCGTGCCTTGCCTTGCCCTGCTCCGTGTGTGCCACAGCGCCTGGGAACGCAGGCAGGGGTGGTCTTTTTCTTAACACAGCATCATCTGGCTTTAGTAGTGGAAAGGACTTAAACCCTGGCCCTCTCTTTACCTCATGTTCAAACCTGTCCTGTGTGTCTGGTCACCAAGCGCAGAGCAGCGCTCTGGCTCTGCAGATGCAGCTGCAGCGGTGGCCGATGTCCATGCTGTGCTAATACTTGCTCTTGCTTTGGCCAGCCCTGTTTATTTTTTTCCAGCTGCAGGTGCCCTTTGGCTTAGTGTCTGGGGTCAATGCAGCAAGCAGAGCTGGCTGGGAAGGCAGGAACGTGACCACTATTTTTTCCATTTCCATTTCTTTTTTTTTTTTTTTTAAACGATCTCAGGCTTTATTAAAGCTTCTAGCATTTCATCTCAAATACATCTAGAACACCTTTAGCAGTCCTGGCATGCAGCTGAAGCACAGGGACATTGAATTGTCTGTCTAAAGGATTTTGGCTGGTGTGACCCCTGCATGTCTGATGACTAGGCTGCGGAGGGAGACGCGGTTTTATGACATTAAATATTAACAGCTGGATATTAATAATGAAGGCTGACAGCTCCTTTCCCAGTTCCTGAGGTTGTTTCTCCCCCAGCTGCAAGTCCAGCAGGATTTGTGTTTTTTCACTGCTTGAGCATTATGGTCAGGGCCCCCTGATCTCCAAGGGTCAGAGGAGGTAAGGAAAATACCACAGAGGTGTCAGTGCTGTGAACAGGAGTCATCACTGCCTGGCTGGGCCCTGCACTGCACGGGCTCTGGCTGCCTCTGCTTAGCCTTGTCACGCCATGCTGATTGGAAAGCAATTTACCATTAAAGGCAGAAAAAATGTAGGAGGTTAATAATAAAACAGGGGGGAAAAAGAGTGGCTTTGGGAGACCTAACAGCAGATCTTCCTGCATTGCTTGAAGCCAGAGGAGAGTAAGCTATTCCAACACATTTGTGCTTTATTGCTGTCTGGCCTGTGCAAATAATGCACTCAAAATTTTCATACCAAGCCCTCCAGAATCACATTTTTCTCTCTTCCTTCCTCCTTTCCATTTCTTGTCATCAGCTGTAGTTTCTCCCCAGCCTAGGACAGCTGAAATGCTGCTTCAGTCTGCAGCTATACCAGTCTCGTTCCTAAGATAATTTACAGGAGATGCTAATGCACAGGGCAGACTATTCCCTCCCACCAGCAGCATCACCACAGCCCAAGAAAGTCATGGCTATAGCTCGGATCAGGTGGCTGGAGGATGGAGGAACACAAGTCCTTTCTTGAACTCGTGACCCTCAGGCCCTGTCCTGCCATGTGCTAAATGTTGCTGAAAAGTCACCTCAGAGGAATTTGAACAGGGCTTTATTTGAATAAAGAAATATGGCACAATGGTTGCTAATAAATCACAGGTTGGTTTTATTTCTCTACTGCAACTCTGCCTTATTTTTTTCTATATTGGACTTTTCTCCAAATTACATTTTCCCAGTTGTGCACTTTTGTTCTTTTTACTATGTGACAAATGGAGGTGCTGTTTATTATTTATTCTTTGGCTTTAATGTTGTGCAAGCTAGATCAATTCAGTTTTTGATAAATAAGTCTGCTTTTTGCAGAAATTACCTAGTTGGATCAGTACTCTTTTGTTCTTTCTCTGCAAAGGCTGACCTCTAACCCTGTCTACTCTACGGTGAAACTCCATTTATCCAGATCACTTTTAAACTCTGTCTTGGTCAAATCTAGACCATGTCCTCTACTCTGACTCCTGTATCAAATACCAGCCTTGAAACCTTTTATGGAAATAATTCCTAATGTTCCTCATGCCCATGGTTAAACAGAGTAAGCTGATGCTTTGGATTGACAGTGCATAACTTGGAGCAAAACTCAGTTTTATTCTGAGTAAAAGTAACTTACAGCATGTTGCTACAAATACATGCAGGGAGAGCAGGACAGAAGGTTTGAGCTGCAAGAGGTACACCTGAGCCATGCTGTGAGGTGCTGGGAATGAAGAAAGACCTCAGAAAAAGGTAAGGATGCTTTCAGCTTTTCAGCTCTTCTGGGTGCTAAGGTCTGCCTTCAGTTTGGTATTTTCTCATGTCTGAACACAACTGTGTTTGCTGTGTTCTTTGACAGAACAGTAGACATGGCTTTTGGGTCAGTCAGAAAGCAAAAGGCATTTTGGAAGCTTATCTGTTGTCTGTATTTGAGTCATTGTGCTTACAGTGCTGCTGAGTCCAACTAAAGTCAGAAGTCCAGTTACTCCCTGGGTCATGAGGTAAAAAATCTCAGTGAGGAAGAGGGTGTATCTATTTTTTTGAAACATTAATGTTCACAAAGTCAGGAATCTATGTGAGGGGAGAAGAAGGCACAAAGAAGTATATCTGGAAAAGAGATGGAGGTGATATTCTCTAGCACCCAACTCTTGGAACACAGGCTTTAAAGAGTATTGGGTGCCACAAGATCTTTGGTAAAATTGTGAGATTTCACAACATGGGAGTTAAAATTGATCCCAATTTGCTTTTGCCTGCACCTAAAGGCAAGATTTGTTCACTTGTAGTGATTTTTTGGTGGTGACCACATTTAAACCCAGTTACACGCTGTAGTAAGACTTATCCTATGGACTTTTTCCTTCTGTATTTTCCATCCAGGTACCTGTACCCTGTTTGGAAGAGGTACAGGCTGCAATGAAACAAGCACTGGCCTCACCAGCTCTCTCTAAACAGAAGGCCTTGGCAGTGGCCTGACAGGGATGAGCACACAGGGGAGGAAGAGCTTTTGGAGCTCTGACTGCAGACTGTGCCTCTCCACTCAGCTCGAGGGATTCTCTCCCCACCCACCTCTTTCCTTAAACAGCAAGAGGCCGTGTTCCTTGCTGGCAGGAGCAGTCTAGAGCCTGTTCCCTGGAGGCAGAAGTGGCAGAAGAAGCAGGATGGGGAGCGTGGGTGAGGATGACACCCAGCCCTGGTGAGACTTTTGTTGGAGAACTTAGCCACAGTAGTAGAAACCCTGTGAGGGAGGGGATGATAGGGTCCTAGGGGGCTGCATGGCAATCCCTGGGGGAGGACAGGAGGAAAGGGACAAGTAGCTTTGTCCTTCCCTACCTGAGACAGTGGTGGTCTTGTGGGACAATCCCTGACACTGCTGCTGTCGCTCAAGTAGACTGGCAGGGAAGACAGATGCTGGAGCAAAAGCAGTTTGAAAATTAAATGGAGATGGAATGTTTCTGTGAGGGAAGCACCCTGGGTCAAGTCAGTGTGAAGCCAGGGACACCTGAGGGCCTGCAAAGCAGAGGGTGACAGAAGTTTCTTGCAACGCTGTATCTCTGAAAGCTGCCTCTGCTCTGGTTCAGGATGAGCAATGGGAAGTGGGTTCGAGGGTGTTGCCCTATGATCACAGGCAGGGTCAGTCTGCAGGGAAGGGGTGGTCTCCTTCCTCACAGCCTGAGCCATTTCACTTCCCTGTGTGCAGTGGGTGCCAATGTTTTGGTGCCCAGAGGCTGAAAGAGTGCAGGCACCATGTTACACAGGCAAAGGGATATAGGGGTTGTGCATCAGGAGATGGCTGTTCTGGACTTCTGTTCCAGTGGCTGGAGGTTAGGGATGAGAGGCAAGGGGAAGCTAGACGTGTTTAATTGCCTGTAACTAATCAGGCAGGTACACTCATCCTTCCCCTCCTCGTTCTTCTGAAAAAGCACCCCCTCAGACTCTGTCCTGATTCCTGTGGAGCCAGTGATGAGGCAGCTTATGCAGACATGGACACTGAAGTACAGAGCATCCCTGGCCTTGTGCTCAGTTCCTGCAGGCAGGCTGGATTTTCAGGGCTGGCATCATCAGGATGGCCATAATTTCCGTGCCCTCTCAGCAAAATGAATAGCAGCTTTGACAAACCCCAGGAATCATGAGGAGAAGGACCTAGGTCTATTTCTCATAAAATCATGTAGTATTGCTGTGGCGTAGTGCTTTTCTGAGACCCTGAGGTGGAGAAAGGGTGCAGGGTGAAGGGATGTTTGTTGGTAGCAGGAGCTTAAAATGATGTGCAGTGAGTTCCTTCATACTTGATATTGGTTTTGAGCATCTTGGCACCTGGATTTTCAGTGGAAATAATTAACTATGACAAACTAGAAATTTTAAAACAAGTTGGACAGAGGTAATTTTGGATAAAATGGGAGCTGTTCTTCACAGGGAAAATGTTGATGGCAAAATTCCCAGTCCTTGTAGCGGCAGCGAGCGAAAGGCAATTAAGAAAAGTTCTGGGGAAAAGCTCGTGGCACCCATTCACATATTTAGCTGCTCCTCTAAAAAAATATCAGTGTCTCAGTGGAAGGGGTGCCTCCTCAGCATCCACAGCTTCCTCAGGATCCTGCCACCACTGCTGCTGCCCGGCAGCTCCCAGCAGGAGAGGGAAACTGCCTGGAACAAAGCAGCAGGCAAATCTCTGTGCATCCTCTCCAGCTTGGAGCTGGCTGCTCTTCTGAGTCGCTGTGCTGGGGAGGCTGAACCCCTGGGCTTAGAGCAGTGATCACCATCCCCGATTCAGGGTGAGACTCTGGCTTAGAGAGAGGCACGGAAAGCAAACACACGGCGCTGCCCTGGGGAGTCCGGCTGGTTGGCAGCATTAGCGGTGAGGTGGCTATATTAGCATTTTAATCAAATAACTAGATATCCTAGAATTATATGTTTGAATCTCTGTAGGCTAAACATAGCTTCAGAGGCAAATAATTTCCATGTAATTTTAGGGTGGAGAATGTCCTTTGGGTAACAGCTGCCTGCTCTGCATGGGCATTAAAAATCCCGTGGCACTTTATTGAAAGCAGAGGTTTGTCTCAGAGGCCTTGCTTAAAACATCCCTCAGCGTGCTGGCTGCCTGCCCAGCTGCAGTCCTGACACCCAGGAGGGCGTGCAGCCCAGGGGGAGATACTGCAGCTCCTGTTCCCTGCATTGTTTGTAGGGTGCCATGGCAGCCTTGATACAAACATGGACAGCTTGCCCGGGTCACAGCAGGAATGACCTTGCTGGCATCGGTCTGAGCACATTTGCTCACGTGGTGCAGTGGGTGCCCAAGCCCTGGGAAGAGTGAGATCTTTGAGGATAGGAAAACAGATTGCCCCATCACAGGCTGGCCCAAATCCTGCCCTATCAGCAGTATCCAGTGGCTGCTTCTATTGACCTGGGGCAGTCCACTGGTTCCTGCAGTGGACACGCATCCACAGGCCCAGATTCGGTATAAAATAATTTTCAGGAGGGCTTCCTGGCTGTGCTAGAACTGACCATACAGATTTTTTTCCTGTTTTTTTTTCATAACGTCAGAGATTAAAAACAGTTCTAATGATAAACCATCTGGAATAGGTTTCTTTTCAAAAGAAAAGAATGAAATAGATGTGAGTTGGCAGGAGCTTTCAGAGAGATTTCCCCCACCCCCCTCTGTTTATATATTATGCAGAGAACTCTACAGGAAAATGGGATAGATGAAGTTGAGCATTTCATGACAAGTTGTCACATTCTGTGCATAAATTTCTCTAAAGTGTTAGGCACCAGTGGTGGGAGGAGATATTAGGTCACTCAGTGCTATTCCTGGAAAGTTTAGGGGACTTTACATGTCCTTTGAGAGTGTCCCTTTAATGGAACAAACATCACCTGTCCAGAATTATTCCTTCATGGTACATATAACCCATCCATTTATTTGATAGAAGTACCCATAAAAACCCAGAAATGACCCAACACTCCCAATACTAATAATCAGTCCTATCCTGCTGTTCATTTTTTATACCTTCCCACTTTCTACTGCATAAAGTAATTAAGAACTAAAAGTAGTACTCAGTCTGTTTTCTTCTGAAAAGCACATTACAAATACTAACTTTAATTCCTCTCCTGCCTGTTTTCAGAAGGCTAAACACCACTTTTTGGGAGGATTTAAGTACCCACAGTGCATTTGAGGGGTTTTGAGTGACAGATGTTAAGAGCCTCTGAACATCTGAGTCCTATTAACCACTCTCCATGTTCATGTGAGGGACATATCACAACCAGCATCAGAATTTGGATGGTCCCAGCTCCGAACCCTGGTCTAATCACCCCTCTCTCTTTCAGATGCTGTTCTTAGAAGATGGCAGGAGGGCATCACATTTCTGATGACTCAGCATCTGCAGGGGAGGCTTGCTTTAGGTCATAGCTCTTCTGCAGTTATAAGCTCCTGTATTACCCCAGCATTACTTCTGCATGGCATCATCATCTTTGATCCCTGGGAGAAGGGTAATGCTGATCAAGTATTGCTATAGGGGGTTAGTGGGAAAAAAATTGATTGTTTTCCCTCTTAGCGGTGTCAGGACAAAATTTCAGCCTCTAATTTCTCATACCCCCTTCCCTCACCCCTCTATTTCATGAAAACCTCTCATGAAAGCAATAGTCTTTCTGGAGGTGTGTTTGGAGTGCTGCTGCTTAAGCCCACAGGGAGAGCACATCCCTCACATAAATTGTGGCTGATGGTGGATCTGGACAGTGCTTATACTGGTGCACAGGCACTGTCTAGGTGTAGGTCTAGGTGAACTGCTAAGGCCACCAAACCTGCAGTTTGCCCAGATGTTTTCAGTGGTACGCTCAGAAGAGAGTAAGTACTGATAGAACTGGGAGCTCTGTAGAGCCCAGGACATATTTCCCTCTCACTCTCTAAAACCCCTGGTAGAAGTGCCCTGAGTAAACCTTGCTGTTGTAAGTGCCCCCTCCACAGCCTGTCCAGCTGTGGAAAAGTCCCTGGAGTAGGGGAATGCCAGGAGGATGTACAGTATGGTGCCCTCAGCCTCTTCTTGGTAAGAACAAGTGCCCCAACCACCCCAGAACCGAAGCCAAATCCCTTTGGTCAACTGGTTTGCTCCCACTCCATCCTCAGTCGTAATATTAGACCTGTGCCCTGCTCCCTGTCCTGCAGTATTGTCTGGGTGAGGAGGAAAGGAGAAACTTTGTTTTCATTCCCTTGTGAGTAATTCGAGATTGGTGTGGGGGGAGGGCGCATCCAGACAGGAACAGGGGTTATTGTGTTTCATAACTGCATCTAACCAAGGGTGTGTTGTGCAGAATTCAGAGTCAACAAGAGTCTCTGGTATCAGGGTCAAGCCAGTACATCCTCTGTAACCCAAGTAATTCACCTCAGAACGATACCTGTGTGGGAGAGAGGGCTGGGTGGCCTCTCAGACTTCAGCTCTCTGAGAAGCCTGGTGAGGTATTGCTCACTGGCATGCACAGCAGTCCTCTCCAAATGTGAGCTCTTGGTGCTACATTTTCTCTTTGCGTATGTCGTATCGAGAATGCAAGTGGTTAAGATTTCCTCCTCCTTTTTAAAGATCACGTTTAATTTTTCTTTTTTTGCACTAATGATTTAGATGAAATATTTAAGCTCACTGCTGCAAACCCCCTTGGGGCACCTGCCAGGAGGTTGTGAAATCTGGGTGAGGGATGGTGGAGGGGTGTGTGCTGTTAATTAGTGCAGGTTGGCAACCCCCTAACACTTCAGCTCACGCTCTTGTCGACGGCTCTGAGGTCTGGCTTTGCAGGAGCCGGTTCACGCAGGCATTTGGAAATAGCCGGACTCTGGCAGCAACTCCCACTCTGACAGAAGAGACCATGACAGCCAGCAGCCAGTTTAATAGGTTGCTGCAGCCAGAGAAGTCCTCCGGTGAGGAGCAGTGAAGTGAAGAAAAACAAAGCTCATTCCAGCCGCTGCCACAGCAGACAACAACTGAGAGCGAGGAATCATTTTATTGCGTACGGAGCGGGGGAATGAGGAAGAGGAAAGAGAATGAGATGGCATTTCTTTCACAGCTAAGGGTTTGATGGTTTCTTTCCTTTTCCCCCTTCCCATGAAATGGGATAAAAATACACAGAAAGAGAATTCCACGCATTTTTATTCTTCTTGTAAGAAAAGGCAGCGCAGCCAAAGCTTGTCCCTCACATTAAGTTTTCAGAAGGGAAGTAGCTTCTCCTTTCTCTGGCTCCTCAGAGCGGCATTTTTCTGGCTCCAGCAACCTAATAGGTTGATTGCTGAGCCTCTTCTGTTTCAATTACTTTTGATTGATCCTCAGGTCTATGTGAGCCACTCGGTTCAGCCACCATCCCAGGAACAAATCTGCAGCAGCTGAAGATGAAAATAGCTTCCATGACCACTTAAGAGGGGAGTTCAAGCATCTTTTCTAAGCCTGAGGTTACTGTAGCCTTCCCTCAAAATCATCTCTCTGGCCATCTCTCTGCTCACTATGAGGTTCCTGTTCCCAATGTCTCGCTGGGCTGTGCTTAGCCTCAGCTAGGGAGGAGGGTGAAAGGACCTTTAATTAGGCTGCTCAAGTTGCAGTTCTTGGAGGGCACTGATGTTACTTACCCCTGGGAGAGAAACTGGGGCAGGAGTCCCTCTAGGTTTAGGGAGTGGAGGGGACAGGGAGATGTGGGATTCAGAGCCTGTAGGGTAAGTCCTGGGGGCTTGCTTTCTTGTTCAGGTGTTTACTGAAGGAGCAGAGAGAGAGGGAAGGGAGAGAGAGAAAGGGAGTTGGGGAAAGGAGTGGAGGTGATGGTGAGTGGTTCCTCACAGAAACAGCCTTTGCACTTGCTTTGTACACATCTGACTCTTAGCAGTAGCAACCTCAAGCCTTCAGATTGGCAAAAGAGTAGTGAGGACAGATCAGAGCAAGTCTGGATTCCTGCATAAGTCAGAACAGACAGAGGATGAAAGCAGTCTGGAGAACTGGGGCTGTTTGTGTCAACAGTAGGATTATATTTCTGTATTTTTAATTTCCTACTGTTGCTATCCAATTCAACTCAGCATGGGATCCCAGCATAATTCAGGCTGGGCAGGACCCTGAGGGGCTCAGAGCAGGGTCACCCCCAGACCAGACCTGGCTGCTCAGGGCTGTGTCTGGTTGGGGCTTGAAACGTCCCAGGATGGAGCCTGCACAGCTTCCTGGGCTGCCTGCTCCACTGCTAGACTGTCCTCATGGCAAAATTCTTTCCCCTGCATCTAATCTAATCTCTCTTGTGTCAGTTTATGCCTGCTGTCTCTAGTTTTCCTGCCACACGTGCCAGTGAAGTTCTCAGCTCCCTTTTCTTGATGACTTTCTGTAGGTATGGGGAGGCCTCATGTTTGCCTTTAGTTTGCCTTTAGTTGTCAGGGGAATCCCTGGACTCTGACAGTGTTTTGAACATGTTAGGGAGTCACAGTGCAAGGACAGGGGCCAACTCTCTTGGCACTCTTGGATGCAACTGTTGAATCTCGTGGACTCAGAGACCAAGATCTCTCAGGCAATCCCTGAGTCAACACCACTCTTTGTGCTGGTAGCTCTCCTCCGAGCCAAGAGCCCTGAAAGACCTCATTGATGAAGAATGACTTAGAGAAGGCATTGAGTAGCTCAGCCTTCCCTGTGCCCATGCCATTAAATCACTTTCTCTGTTTAGCAGTGGGCCTACATTTCTCTGTTTAACCTTCATGGCTAATCTAGTGGCAGAAGCTCTTCTTGTCATCCTTGATGTTCCCTCCAAGGTGAGCTTTGGATCACAGGCAGTTGTGGGAAACCCTCCAAAATGCAATCAGCTCATCACATTCCAAGGGCTGGGCTTCTAGTCCCAGCCTGAGGTGGGCAGATGCAATAGGCTGCTGCTTTAAGTGACTCCTGGGAAGAATTTGTACCATTGTCTAAAGCAGCAGGCATGCAGTGGTGAGTGTTCATGCTGGAAAACCTGGAGCAGGTCTGCCAGGGACCTGCCTGTCTCCTGCCTGTGGGTCATCCTCAGCAGCCAGGCAGAGGAAGAGGCTTGTGCCTGTTCCTCCTGGGTGGTGGGGTGGACAGGTTCTGTCTGGGAGGTGTGAGTTCTCTTGCAGTTAATGTGTCTTCTAGAAATGCCCCCCGTGTGTGCCGGGAGGATCTGGTGCAAGGCAGCGGAGGGGCATGTAGGGTGTGGGATCTCACTGGGGCCTCTTTCCTCCCACCCTGACAAAAGGCAGCTGTGGTGACATGAGGTGATCCAGCCCCACACTCCTGCCCAAACCCCACGAGAACTGTGCTCCCAGGGACCATGGGGTCCCATTGCAGCTGAACAGCCAGAGTCAAGGCGCTCCCTCCGCTCCTGTCCCTCCCATACCAAGGCGTGGCAGGGAGGGAAACAGACTGCAAGGGCAGGTTAAATAGGAATGGACATGCTGTGAAAAATGGATACTAAATTATACCCTGCTCCAATAAAACTCTCAGCCCACGTTCTCAGAAAAGCCTCAGTGAGTAGACAGGCCTCACGAGTTGCTCAGCAGCTCAATAAAATCTGTCTCTGCCCTGTCAGATTGAAAAGGAAACAAATGGCAGAATTCGGGACCCTCCCCTGAAGAGGCCTTGCTCCTGCATAGGCGGGTCTGCCTGTGCCACCAGCTCCTGTGCCACCAGCTCCCTGTGCCACCAACCCCTGTGCCACCAGCTCCTGTGCCACCAACCCCTGTGCCACCAGCTCCTGTGCCACCAGCTCCTGTGCTACCAGGTCCCTGCCTGCAGCCCGAGGCGACCACATCGCAGGACCCTGAGCTTGGGAGAGTTGCCCTCCTTCCTCCTTGGCTCCCAGTGTTGTCATGGAGAGGGATTTCACCCACACCGTGGGATTGCTTTGAGGTGCAGAAGCCCCCAGAGCCTCTGCAGCCAGTGCCAGCAAAGTCGCTGCAGCAGAGGGGAGCAGAAGGAGGGTCAGCCCCCCGCCCCACACCAGCCCTGCCTCGCACCTCATCTTGCTCAGGTGTCTGGAAGTGGCTGCCTGGCGTGGGAGCACCTTTACAGGGCTGTGCTTGCCCTCACAGGGGGCTACAGTCGATGTCCTGCCTGGAGAAAGGGCTTGATGCTGTCATGCCCACAACCAGTTTTTTGTGCTGTCTCTGCTGGGGACTGCTGCACCTGTGCACATGGGTGCAGGAAGATTCATGAGCATTGCAGGTGTGTTGTGTCTGCACTCGGGCCGTGCTAATCCTGTTTAGTCATTTTTCAGAGGATTTCATTTAGATACTGGGCAGGGGCTCTGCGTGTCCTTGACAATACTGAGCAACACCATTGCTCATATTTAAACTCTCTGACATAGCTAGTGATGGTGAAATTAAAAGAGACAATGACATAAAGCTCTCACCCAGCAGTGGTTTCCCTCCTGCCAATCACTACTCTTGCATTTTCCCTGCCTTGCTGAAAGCCAAGGATAAGGGGCAGATTTTGCAGTTTACATGGAAGACCAGCAGGTCTGAGCTCTTCTGCACTGACCTGCGTGCCCAGCCTGTTCAAGCTAAACCCACGGAGCACAGAGGAGCACCGGGCACCACCTGCAGTGCAAACCCACTGCAACCCCCTCACAGAATGTAAAGCAGGTGATTTGTGCCAGCAGAGATTTTGGGCCCCACTGCTGCTGCTGTGAGCAGCTCACTCGTGCTCACCCAGCCGGCAGCAGAGCCAGAAATAGCCTGGGCTGCTGGGGCACAGCACCCAACTATCGCCTCCGCTCCAGCTCTGCACACACCACTTTGCTGTCGTGGCCCCTCTTGCTGGCTGGCAGAAGGAGAGGATTGCTCCCCAAAATGGCAGCTGAAGACACAGATGTTCCATGTTTTATTCTGTGGCTTTGGATACCAAGCAAGCCACAACTGGTTTGCCACACTTTTCTTTCTTTCTTTC
>VZRZ01006732.1:551972-571976 GCA_013398175.1 Climacteris rufus | reverse complement strand
TTTAACTGTTATCAGAGCTGAAAATATGGCTTCGATTAACACTGCAGCAATGGAAAGAAAAGTCTTGTCCTGCAGTTCTGGTTTAAAAATAAAAACAACTAGAGAGAAATATTTTATGCCCCTTGTGAGTAGATGGAGGCTTTAATTTCATCTCAGGTTTCTACCGCCATACCACTCAACAGCAAGTGCTGTAGTCATGAGGATCTAGATTTGGAAGGGCATTAATGGTGTCTACTTTTCACGGGTTTTAGTGAGCAGCAGGTACCTAAAAACCTTTACTATCTGGTCTAGGATTTCTGTGACAATACCCTCAGAAACTGCTTCTTTCTATTAGATGCGTTGTGTCCTTTACTGTTTTTAAAGACTATAGAAACAGGATTTGTGAAACTTAGCAAGTAATAGTAACTGGCCATAACGTCTAAGTAATTATTAGCTACCCACAGAATAAATGAAAGATTAAAAGGTAGTAATCTTCTTTCCTCTTTGTTGCTCGTTATTAGTGGCTTCCTAGCCTACATACTAAATGGTTATCAAGGCAGTGCTCCATTGCAGAAAATCTGCACCATTAAAATTTGAATTTATTTGGAGCAGAGAATAGGTCCACTTGGACAGAGAAGGCAAAATGATAAGGAGTTTTGGTTTGCAGGGACTTTGTCCCAGTCTAAATCCAAACAATGCTTTTCACATACTGGTGGTCATTAGTGTCACTTGAAACTGGGAGCAGACAAAGCCCTTGCAGGAGCCAGGGGCAATGCTTGACAGTCCATGGATCTCTAAGGTAGCCCCATGGCTACTGAATTTTCAAAGGGGATTACTTCTACCTTGGAAGATATACAGGGTCTACAAATTAAAAAGGTTAAACCCAGGACATTAGGAACCAAAGAGAGTACTTGGCATCCATCTGACATGGGAAATGCTGATGTGAGATGAGGAGCCATGGCTAGGCTAGTCATTGCTGTGTAATGGGGAGGCAGAAAAAATCAGCCTTTCCAGCTCCATGCCTCATAAAATTCAACTGAAATCAATCCACAGTTTTGCCAGTCATGAGTTATTCAGCAAACCCGAGGTCAGACCAGTGGAGTCTCCATCACATGTCATCAGCTGTTCTCTTCATCCCTGTGCTGCAGACAGGAAATCAAGGGACAGAGCTTGATCACTGCAACACAGGCAAACATTTGGGCCCAGACTGCAAGGTGATTAAATGTGCATTAAGGTCCACTCCCATTTAGCAAAGCCCTTATGTACATGCTTAAGTGCCACTGGAGCTAGACACACACAAAGAAATGCTTAAATTCCTTTCTGAATCACTGTTAACTATGGTATACATATTTAAGAATAAATTTAAAGATTCTCTGGATTGAACACAGCTCTTACTGCATAGATTAGGGCTGGAAGAATTGGGAGTTTCAAGTTGCCATTGCAAGTTGAGGTGCATGGTAGGTGCTGGAGGCAAGTAGCCAGCATGGAAACAGGGCTTTCTGGGTGAGCAGGAGAGCAAAACTGAGCCAAAAGAGGTAGCCAGATTTACAAGTGCATTTTATGTGTATTTAAGGTTGAAGGTTTATACTGAGATTGTTGCACCTATGTTGGGAGTGATCCTGGGAAATGGAAAAAGTAGAAGCCGAAACAATTGCTTCTCTTCTGCCATGGTGTGTTCTTTCCTTCTCTGATACAGCCTCCCAATGTCCATAGAGGTGAAGGAGGACAGGACCTGATGCAGGGTTTTGAGCTCATGGGGCGGCAGCACAGTGGGTCAATCAGCAGCAGGGTGGTTTCGGGGATGTATCACCTCTCCCATGTAAAAGCACACATGCACATCTGTCCAGTTAATATTCTCAGTAGAAATGGCAAGTGATTGCTTGAACTGCTAGGTGGGGAGGAGGACCAGATCCCTGCCCTGAAGAGTTTGCAGATGAAATGTGGAGACTACGGTGCTGCAGGCGGAGAGCGAACACAACATGAGCTGAGGCACAGTTGTTATTCCTGGCACATTCTGAAGCCTCTTTCCCAGTCTGTTGCCTGCCTTTGATGTGAATCATTCCTCCTTTATTGAAACGCTCTCTTCCTGAGGTGCTCCAGAGCCTTTTGTGCTCCTGGTTTTCATCCTACCTCTCTAGGTGTTCCTGCATTGTCTTCTTTCCACGCTTTTCTCCTCCCTGCTATCAGACTTCCTTAGGACATTGCCTTAGTCCCTCTCCTCACTCCTCGCTTTGTCCCTGGGATAGCTTTATCCTGCCGCCCACCTCAGTGATTGTTTTTGTGCTGACAACTCACAGATCTATTTCCTCAGCATTACTCAGTCCATTCTACAACAGCTCCTGCAGCATCTTCTGCTTTTTTTCCTTTCCCCCCTTCTCCCAAGGATTCTCTTTTCACGTTGGCCCTCAGTCCTCTCCTTTCTTGCATGTCGCCATGGGAGCTGCAACAGCCCTCCTGCATGTCCCAGAAGGTGACTGGGTCACTGCAATGTGTCTTCTCTGTCCCCTTCATCTCACACAGCAACATGGACAGGCTTAGGAGCAGCCACCATGCTTAAGGTCACCAGGCTTTGTGGTCCTACACCCCTTGGGGAGATCCACCCCCTTGGAGAGCCTGCCTTTGTTCCTGCTAGTTTGTCCTGGCTACTTTGTCTGCCCAGCAGAACACTCACAAGCCCTGCTTTTCAGCTAAATTTCATGCCCTTCTGAAAGAAAGACCTCTATTTAATCATTCCAGCAGTGTCTAAGCCCCCTAATTCCTTCAACATAGTGACAAACAGTTCTGATTATTTGTAGAAAAGCTTGAAAAGCATTGAGCATATTTTGTTACCCACAAAAGGTGCCAGACTGGCAGCCATGGAGACTTGTCCTCTATTTATCTCTGGAGCTGGACAGCACAAGCAGTGCACATTCCTCCAGAACGTCTCTCTGCTCCCATTTCGAAAGGAACAGGGTGGCCCATCACCATGGGATGATGGTACTTCCTGCCAGCCTACAGAGTGTTTGTTGAGTGCCTGGAACAGCAATGGTCAGGTTGCTCATGGGGGCAGCTGGGGAAGCCCCAGAGGGACTCACCACAAACACAACTGCCCTCCCAGAGGCTGCGTCTGCTCCTGTCTTTTCAGGCAGGCCAGGTTGCATCCAAAGTGAATTGAGATCTCTGGAAGTGCTGCTTAAGGGGCTATGAATTGTCATCTGGGATGTATGGAGGCAGCAGACCTCATGCTTCCTCATTAAAGCAGTAAATGCAGTAGATTTGCTGGGAAAAACCCTGGAGCTTCTCTTTTGCCACCAAAAGAAGGATTAGAAGATTAATTCCGAGAACACTTCACTGCAAAGCTTAGCTGTTACTGTTGTAAACCCACAGAAAGGCAAGATCTCACAGATTTTATCTGCAGGAGAAGCAGCAGAGGTTATGGGCAGCCTCACCAGTTCCTGGTGGCAGTGCTTTCTCAGAGGCCAAGTGCTGCAGCAGGACCTGGAGCCTTCCTGCTGAGGCACTGCCTTGCCCATGCAGGAGTTCAGTGTTCATCCCTACTTTGCAGCAAGTGCCAGAGAAATTATTCAGCAGAGAGGTAAATAGCTTGCAGGATCTCTGCTCTTCATGTTCCCCCTTCTCCTGCCCCACTTTGCAGCAACACACACCAAACACAGATGTGCAGTGACATTTTTAAATTATGCATTGATTTGTTGGGGTTATGCAAAGAGAATATTAAGCACTCATTGCTACCATTTAGACTGGGCCTTATATTTTGTTTATGTGCACTGATGTTAAAAATACAAAGAAGCAAAACTTTTGAGCACAGTCAGTCTGGATAGAGTTGTTTTTTCTTCCTAAAATAAAGCATAGCTTGGTTAGAGGAATTTTTTCTTTGTCAATAATTAAACAGCTCTGCACTTGTTGAGGCAGCCCTGAATTAGGTACCAGGATCAGCCAGCCTTGACCACAAGAAGCTAAAACTTTCTACCCCATCTACAGCGTGGATTTTTTTTTCCAAAGAAGAAAAGTCCTTTCAGTATTAACCCTGACAACTTCACTGGAGACAGCACCCCTTTACAGAAGATGGGGCACCAAGTAGCCATTGAAAGAGATGTCTGGGTTTGAGCTGAGTCTCACGTGGAGGTGCTTCCTACAGGCAAACCAGGCATAGCTGGTTTCTGCTCAGCCTTTCAGTGTTGAGGTAGAATTCAGCTGCTGCTAGCAGTGCTGGGGCTGGATTGCAAAACACCTTCAGTGCAAACAAGGGAGGGATTTCTGTCAGCAAGTCAGATTTATATTTCCCTCAGAGTGCACTTTTGAAGCACAGTAATGAAAGATCAAACAGTATCGCACTTTCTGCAAGTTCATTGTATCCTTGAGGACGTCACTGTGAACGCAGTTGAAGATGGGCAGGTGAGAGGGTTGGTACAGAAACAGCAGAATATTTGACCTCTGGTTAAGGCCCTGCTTTAAAGAATAAAAGAAAATAATAAATGTGAGGTCTTTATTTTTGGTCCACAGCAGTTGGGACAGAGTTTCAGCAGAAGCAACCCTGTGCTGTCCTCTGCAAAGGCCATGATTTATTTATTTCAGAAAACTGATGGGCTACAGGTGATCAGCTTGTACAGGGCAGGGAAGCAGAATGTTCCTGCCCATGGGAAGGGTCAGTCCTGCAGGGCTGAGGGGCAGAGGAAGGGACAGCCTTCTGTCTGCCTTCAGGCAAAGCGTTCCTTCTGCACCACCACTCTTGTTCATCTGTTCTTTTGCCCATCACCATTTGGCAATATGAAGTGCTCTCCTTGTGGGAAGGACTGTGACCCGTTCAGGGGCAAGGAGGAGTGGGAGAAGGAGAGCTGAGACAGAGATGTGTGCTGTCTCCCTTGCCCATGGGTAGCAAAAGAGGTGGAGGGATAATAAACCAGAGGGAATGTGTAAGGGCAGGTCCCTGAAAGGCAGCAGGGGTAGGAAGGTCTGGAGTCGGGGCTGTACTGGAGGGCTGGGATCAGGGAGAGAGCCCTGCTTTGCCCTCAGTCACCGAGCCTGTGGCAGATACAGTCAGAGGAAAGCGCTGATGGCCTGAAGGCTTCTTCCCCCAATGTAAATGCTCTGGGAAATGTGGGGACAGAAGGTTTCCTGTGGCTAACTTTTCTTCTTTTCAGGGCCTGTGGTTCTGCAGATGGCTTCAGAAAATCCCTCAATGACCATCTTCTTCTTCTTCTGCTCTTCAGCACATTATGTTTCTTTATCATACTGGTTTGTTGTTATCTGACCATGGTTCTATGTCTACTAATCCCTAAGCAAGACCCACAGGGCTGAGGAGGCTGATCCTACCTGCTGGGAGCAGATGGGCAGGCTGCAATGTCCAAGCACGGCTCCACATCCTTCCTGGAATGTTGAGGAGTCAGGGCTGCTGCCAGCAGAGGCAGGTGAAAAACAGACCTTTCCCCTCCCTCCTTTCCTGCTTTCTATTTCTCCTCTTTATTTATGTTAATGTGTTCTGCAGTGGAGTCATAATTAAATACATATTCATATAGAAAATGTACAAAGCTTCTGCCTGTACTGTGAAGCTCTCTGGAGCTTAACTGCTTGAGACTTGTCACAGGAAAATATTTCTCCCCATGAAAACAGGCTTCCTACAGCTGGGCTATATTATTGCCTTTTAATATTGCTGGCTCTGCCTACCCTGGGAAGGATTTTCTGACAAACTCCTACTGGAGATACAGCTTTTGCCGGTATAACTTATACCAGTTTCCTAAAGAAACTGGGGCTTTCATTGCCAGAGGTATCTCACTGATGTTGTAATTTGTTCCCACACTCTTTGCTATGCTGGCAAAACTTGAAAGTGCGGTTCACTGTTTTTCTTTCTTGGTGCCTTTTCTCCTAAGTTAGCTTTTCTATCCCTGTGCTTACCCCAGCTGTTTCCTTGGGCACATCTGATCATCTATTGTCTTCAGAATAGCTCCCAGTAATGAGAGGGGTGGGAAGCTAATGCTATTTGGAGGGTCTAATCAGATGCTGGTTCCCTGGAACAGAGCTGTATTGAAATCTGGAGCCTGGTTACACTTCAGAAGGGAATGCAGTGATGGAGGGAGCCAGGACAGCAGAAATGGGGTCTGGCAGTTGGGTTTAAATGGGAAGTTGGGTCACTATGGCACAGAGGAGCTGGGGAGAGCCTGAATGGAGGAAGCTTCCAGCGGAAGGCAAAGGCTGCAGACAGCGAAAGCAGCTGGCAGAGACAGAAGCATTATCAAGGCAAGGCAGGCCATGCTTACCATCATGTATCAAGGCCATTTCCATTTCCAGTACCTCAGCCTGATGCTGGAATCAGTTTTGTTCAGACCTGGCAAGATGACTGGCATCATACATAAACAGGCTCCACCTCAGGCATTTCATATTCTTAGTCAAACACTGCACATTATGAGTTGGGAAACGGAGTCCTGAATGTGTCAGTGATATGCATAAACCCTAACCTGCATCCCTGCTACAAACCCAGGATCCCAGACCTTTAGCTTAGTTTGTGCTCTGTCAAATAAAACATTCTGTTCTTCTCTCTGTGCTGATGAGATTGAGGAGAAAGGCCTGAAAGTTTGAAGTAAGTTCCTGAAGACTTCTGCCATTGAATTGTTTCAAAAATTCTTAGTGCAGTGGATATTTTCATTGTACTGCCTGGAGAATGGAAGAGATGTTGGGATTATGGATCAACTGTCTGCTTGGTCTAGGGCTACTGGATATTACACCTCAATCCTTCCTTTACAGCAACCATCCTACCTAAGAGGGTCAAACCCCTCCACCTGCACATGCATATGCCTCTCCTCACTTCCTGTGGTCTGACTCATCCTCATATACGTGATGCAAGTCTTGGGAGATTAAAAGAGTTGTGTGATGAGGTGACATCCCAACCCCTCAGCCCCGTCAGAGGCATGGCAAATGGCAGTGTTGTGTGGGAGGGAAAGGAGCAGCTTCCTCCATCCTGAAGGGAAACTTCCCATGCTGTGCAGCAGAACAGGTCAGAAGCAGTGGTTTCCTGCAGCAGCTCTCTGCACTAGTTCCTTGATGCCTGCAAAGCCACATACAACTCCTGGATGCTCACCCTGCTGGAATGTCCTTGCATGCTGTCAGCTGGCTTGGACAGTGCTACCCCCACGCTCCCGGCTCAGTACTGGAGGGATCACAAGATTATGTTGAAAGAAACAGTTTAATTTTGGGGCTTCATGATCTTGTTAATGAGAAGCAAGTGAAGTGCTTTTGGGTAACTCCTTGGTGTGATGTGCTTATTTTCAGAAACTGCACAAACCCTGTTCACTGAGCAAGATAGTGATTGATCAGGCCTGAGCTTCACACTCATTTCAAACAGACACATATAGCTACTGCTATTGAATGCAGTGGTCTCACACACAGAAAAAATCAACCAGACTGAGTCAGAACAAAGCCAAGTGTTCTATTACTCTGCTTTGCCAGTCACCAACAGAGCAGCTGCACACAGGATGTTTCTGTACCTGATATATTGCTGTAGGCTGTCCTACAGCACGAGTGCAAGAAGTTCAGGCTATCTTGGACCTCAGACAATGGGACAGATTAGCTTTACACCTAGAAATTCGTGGCAAGAGGCAGAGGAGGCCAGTACAGCTTCCTCTGGCAGGGGATGGCACAGTCTGTGATCACCAAGCTGTAGTCTCATCTGCTGTCCCCTGCCAGGGCCAGGTTGCAAATCTGTCTCTCCCTGGCCTCTCACAAGACTACAACCCCAACCATCTCCTGCAGCTCAGTGAGTGCAGAGAAGTGTTTCTAGCTGAACCATGTGCTGCTGGTTGCTTCACACTCAGAAGCGTGAACAACCCAGCCCCTGCTGCTGCCCTGGCCGCGCGCGGTTCCTGTGGTCTGGACAGGGTCCATCTGGG
This sequence comes from Climacteris rufus, assembly GCA_013398175.1. Taxonomy (NCBI): domain Eukaryota; kingdom Metazoa; phylum Chordata; class Aves; order Passeriformes; family Climacteridae; genus Climacteris; species Climacteris rufus. Next base: position 564,120 of record VZRZ01006732.1, on the reverse strand, counting down.
CCCTGCCTTTCCCTCTGGGTAGCTGCTGGCAACACAGAACCTGTGTTTTCCCCATCTGACTGGAAGAGTGGGTTGCTTTAGCCTTTTTAAGATGTCTGTATCTGAAGTGGTTAATCAAGGGCCAAACAGCGCTTGCATGGCAGGTCGACAGCATTTTCCTCCGAGGTTGTGCTGTTGCAAAGCACAGCTCAGGTGGATGAGGGAGTCTGCCCCAAAAGCTCAGTGCTGCTGCAGGGAAGTAACACAAGACAAGATAACAGTACTGTCTCATAGTTACTGTTTTTCTAACAGTGGTTCCTTACTTATTAGGCATCTCAGACATGCAGTGGACACAAGCAAGGTAGAGTGTATTGCAATGCCTGTATAGGTGTCTTGTAATCAGACTTCACCTTCCTGCTGGGGCTTCCTCTCCTCAGGTGTGGACCTGGGCACAATCCCTTCATCTAGTCTGAGTCCGAGGAAAACTGGTGAAAACTTTTACTGTGTTTCATGAGAGTTGGTTAGGGACTGGTTTCTGAGAACAAAAGCAACTGGACTTGTGTGACTCTTACCTATTTACTGACCAGGAGAAGATAATCAATACTTCAAACTTACAGCAAACCCAGTAAGACAGAGAACTTCACTTGTTCCTCCTTTGAACTTCTCAGAGTACTCTGGTCTGAGTCTTTGTCATTTGTTTTTCTGCTCCACACTGTGCTACCTGCTGGGTTTATGTCTTTACTAGGTGTTGCTTGTGCTGAAGTAATGCATGAGGAATCACATAATGATCAGGGTGCTGTGGTTTAGGCATGCTTTAAAAACAAAATTTAATGCTTGGGATTTCACTTTGGGTTGGGGACTTCCTTTAAAGGCTCTGGAGCTACTCCTGGGAGCCTGAATTTTCCCTGGTGGTGGGTATTTCTAGGGCAAAATCATTTGTCTAGAGACCATGTGTGTCTCCGTGTTTGGTCCCTTACCCTCTTGAACAATTTCTGACTCTTCAATAATACTAAAAATAAGTAAGGGTTATTATTAATTCCTAGGTTCATTGGTTCCCTGAACAAGGCAGATAACAGTAGTTATTGGTGAGTCTAAAGTTCTGCTCAAAGAATTCAGTATAGAATGAATTCTTTTCTATGGAGGAAGAGAAGGATAATCAATGATGCACATCAATGGCTGGGGATGGGAGGGCCGCAGGTAAAAAAATGATCATGTGGTTCAAGAAGCTTCAAACATTGTTAAAATTAGAGATGAGGTGAGTTAACCCTTCCCTCTGCTCCTTCCACTACAGAGGAGAGTCAGAGGAGGATTCAAACTTTATAGCTCACATTGTCAAAATCACCCCTGGAGGAAAAAAGCTCAGGATGTACAACGGGCTTAAAGTCAACCAGACAAACAAAGAGCACAGAGATGGTAGATCTTCAGATAAATAAATAAACAACCAAGCAGATAGCCTTGTCAGGATGTCTGCCTGAAATGCGCACTTAGGGAAGTTTCCAAATCCTAGAAAGTCCACGTTTCTCCCACCTCACACGTCTCTCCCTGCTCTTCATCCCCTCACAGACAGCAACAGAACCCCCCTGCCTTTGATTTACAATTAAATTAAGAATTACTTTGGTAAAAAGCGGTGCTTTCCCCCGCCTGCTTTGTTTTGTGCCTGCAGGCTGTGCAGACCCCTATTGCTTGCTGTGCAAGAGACAGCGTCACACGGCGCATGAGGAGCTGCAGGAACTGAAACCAGTTCTATGATTTATAGCACTAATAAGGCTCAACTGCCATTTCTTGTGGTTTCCTCCCAAGTTGTCTTTGATAATTTCTGCTTGTACCATGTTTATTGTTGCTGCTGCCAGGGTTCAGCTGGCAGGTAACTTGCACTGTTTTGCAGGGCCTGTTCCTTTTTGGCTCTCTTTATTGTGTGATTAATAAACATTTATGTTTGGGGAGTGCCAGAAGGGGTCAGCTAGGCACTGTCCCCGTGCTTCCCCATGCTCAGTGTTATCAGGGGGATGAAAGATGTCTTGCCATGAGGAGTTTACAACCACATGGAGACAGCCTCTCTTTCCAGAACATTTCCATGGCAGGAAGGCTGTGGCAGCTCTGCTGGTGACCATCTCATGTCTGGCCAGCCTGTGTAGGGCTGTTCAGGCTCACTTCAAGGTCTCTAGCTCATGATGCCCTGCCAGCTCACACTGGGATGCTTTGTAGGAGTTCACGCCTTGGTGTGTTGCTGGAGGGTGTCACCTCTGCAGGTGAGCACCTGTGAGGGACTTGTAGCTGGTTCTTTCTCTCCAGCACAGATTGGCTGTGAGATGCTGCAGCAAAGACAAGGCACATCCCCCTCTTCTGCCATCAGCATGGCAGAGTCAGTGACCATCGGAGGAGAGGTCCTGTGGACAATGTGCAACTGTCTGCTTTAATACAGCCCCTCAAACTGCCCCAGCATAAACTTGCAGGGTTGGCACATGGATGCCTCACCCTGGCTGAAGCAAGTCTCAGCGGTGGGGCCAAGTCCCAGCCTTTTGGTCACAGGTCATTGTGAGCATCAAGAGACTGTGACAGAGGAGAAAGAGGATCCTGCTCCTGCAAGGGGAAAAACGCGGTGTTGGAGGGATTGGACATGGATAGACTTCTTGGGGAATGGCAGCAACAAAGGTGCACTGCCTTCACTACAGTCTGCTGGTTGCAGCAGAGTTGGGCAAGAGAGAATCCATCTGTACTCACTGATTTATGTGTTTCTCTTGTGCTCACTTTTGGACTGCTTTCTGCCTGCTTCTGGAAACTTGGCTCGAGCAGAGACTGTGGAAACAACAGAACATTATCACCCAAGGGTACTGGAGAGTCTTTGCTGACACTCATGGCTCTGCTTTGATAATTTGCCTGGTGGAACATGTGTGGGGGACTACAGACAACACCACAAAGATGCTGATGAAGAGTGGCTGTGCCCTTTTTCCATGCTCCTGAGCAGCAGCAGCAGTCCATGGCTGGCTGGAGCTGCACAGATCATGGCACAGCTGGGTCTGGGTTTCCCCACCTTCATCCCAGGTTGCACGCAGCAGGAGAGGGCAGAGAGGTGGAATTACTGCTGACCCATCAGGCAACTCTGGCTGAAAATTTTGGTGCTGCAGAAGAAATACAGCTGCCAACTCTGCTCTGCCTGGATCCATGTGTCTGTGAGAGCCAGGCAAGACAACATAAGGGTTGAGTGAGGAGGGTGATGGCCACAGAGGTGAGAGCAAAACTCCCTGCTATATCCCACCTGCCCAGATCTTCAAAGATAATGAAGTCATCAGATTGCCCTTGGCAGTTGGTCTGTTACCTTAACCAGGGCCACAGAACCTTTCTTTGTCAGGCTTTCCCATTTCAGTTGCCAACTATGTGGCAGAGGGCTACTCCGTGTTTGACTGAAGGGCAGAGGAGGGCCCTCAGTGTCAGATTTATCAGAGCCATGGTGTTGCCATGAAAGTGATGCAACCCTAATGGCAGAGCACCTGAGACTTGGCAGTACCTTGTGCCCAGGAGAAGACAAAACCACAGAGGAAAAGAGAAATTAAAGGTGTTGTAATATGAGGGCAACAGCAGGAGTTTCGTAACCCCCGTTTCTGTACCTGAATGAACTGCATGTGTCTGCTTTCTGGAGCCTGTTGTGTCTCAGGATGTGTCTGGTTTTGAGAGGCTTGTGGGAATCCAGTTTCTTTCTTTTTCCATGGTTTGGCTTCTCAAGGCAGTTTGGTCACTTTTCTTTGAGCCTTCCTAGGAAGAGGCACCGAAGCCTTGGCTGGAGGACAGCCTCAGATCCTCAGCCACTGAGCCTCACTTCTTCTCCAGAGCTACATCCAAGGGTAGCTCTGGCTGTGGCCAGAGCATCTCACTGAGTCCTGAAAGGAGACAGCTGAGTCAAATCAACAACTTCAGGACCAAACACTTCCAATAGCAAGGGAGTTAGATCCATCTGCTGCTTTTTGGAAAGCAGCAAATTATTGCTTCTTCCCCTGCTGCACACATACACACACAAACACCCACAGACTTCACAGTCTGAAGATCTGCTGTCTTTCCTGCTAGAAGGGCAATTTCTACACTCATTTTCTATGCTCATTTGCCAGTAAAACCAGCTCTTCTCTCAGATGAAGTTTTGAAATTATTCTTGCAGGCAGCTAAGAGGACTTGCAGTTACAATACTTGACATGAACCTTTGTGCCTCTGCACTGGGGTTCATTTCTCTTTCCTGCTATCCCTGTGAAGATTCAGTGGGACAACTGAGGCCATTCTGAAGGTCAGCAACAGAATCACCATTCATGGCTCTAATTTGCCTTCCAGACCATGTAGAAAGCTCTAACCTGGGTTGATGTTATGAGAGGCTTCACTGAACTGTTCCCATCATCTGATTGCTTGTGGCACAGTAAAGCTTTTGAATCAATCTGCCAGATACTTATGTTTGGGAAAAGAGCATTCACAAATGAGGTGGAGAGTTTTCCAGGCATTAGCAGGTAGAATGGAGCAGACAAAACTGCAAGTCACTTTAAACCAAGGAAAATGTTTTGTTGTAAATTTTTCTACAATTCTGATTTTTTTTTTGTTTGGACTTTCTAAAATTAAGAAATGTTCCAACTTTCTTTCTTTCTTTTCTTTCTTTTCTTTTCTTTCCTTTTCTTTTCTTTCTTTTCTTTTCTTTCCTTTTCTTTTCTTTCTTTTCTTTTCTTTCCTTTTCTTTTCTTTCTTTTCTTTTCTTTCCTTTTCTTTTCTTTCTTTTCTCTTTCTTTCTTTCTTTCTCCCCCTTTTCTTTCTTTCCTTCTTCTTCTTTATCTGTCTCCCTGTTAGACCTTTCCCACTTTGTAGAATCATAGCATCACAGAATGGCTTGTGTTGGAAGGGACCATAAACATCTAGTCTCAACCTCCCTGCCATGGGCAGGGACACCTCTCATGAGATCAGTTTACTCAGAGCCGCATCCAGACTGGTCTTGAACACTTGTGGGGAGTCCACAATGTCTCTGGGCAACCTGTTTCAGTGCCTCACCACCCTCACAGTTAAGAATTTCTTCTTAATATGTAATCTAAACGTAGCATCCTCCAGGCCATTCCCCACTGTCCTATCACTGCATGTCCTTGTGAAAAGTCCCTTTCCAGCCTCTTTGTAAGCCCCCTTCAGCCCCTATTGGAAGGCTGTTAATAAAGAGTTAAGAATGATATAAGTAAATAAGTGATCAATTAATTTATTTAGCTTTGTTACTAAGGAAGTAAGAATAAGACAGGGAAGGAGAAAAAAAGGGTCAGAAGACATTAGAAAATTCAAGTGGCACATGAAAATAAAAAATGAGTGAGATTCAGCTGCTTAACCTTAGGCAACAAGAGATGTATGAGGTATTTCAGGACTCCCTTTAGCCACAGCTTTGTAAAGGCATGGTCTCTGTTGGGTCCTCTGTCATGTCTGCATCTGTGTGCAGATGTCTCATGTCCTCCACCACATCCCAGGGCACACCTTGGCCTGGGCAGCAAAATCACCTCAGCTTCTGCTATCCTTGCTGAAGAGAACAGAAGTTTTCTGACAGATGCGTGGAAGTTTTAGGATTCAAAGAAACACCTACATATTTTGAGGGACTGAAAAATAACATTCTGTCTTGTACAAGTTTATTAAAGTCTCCGTAGAATCAGTGTCAAGGCAGTAACGTGTGGTGTGCCAGCCCAGCTGTATTTGCTGCCATCTTCTATAAATGTGCCATTAGCTGGCAGGCATGCACAGAACAGAGGTTTCCATAAGCTGCTCTTTTTAATGTAAAATTACCTCTTAGTGTGTTAAACTCATTTTTGCCTTTAGCTTGTAAGGTGTTAAATGCAGGAATACGGCTTTTCTCTGGCAGGCTCAGCCTCTTGCAAATATACCTGCCTCAAGGTATTGCATATATAATGATTATAACTATAATTTTAAAAGGTTTTTTTGTGTTCAAAATGTGATTGGTGTTGCTCATGACAGGATATTCACTATTTTCCTGAAAAGCTCATAACTTAAATAAGCATTTACCATCAACCTAATCTAATCAAATCATAATCAATACCGATACTGTGGGATCTTGTAAAACATGACCCACGTGGCAAGTTCTGCCACTTGTTAATTATGTCCTTGGAGGCAGCAGTCAATAACTCCCAAGGGTTCGATGGTTCCTACTTAGTCAGGTGTTTTCATGAAGTACCACTGACATTCAATCAGGACTTCTGCAACCACAGAAAACTTTATGCTATGACAAACTAAAAGGCTTGGGAAAGATAGCAATTACAGAACTGCTTAAAAAAAAAAAAAAAAAAGCTGTCCATAGGGTCCTGCAGAGCAGGACTACAGGGAACTGACAAGAAAATTTTTCTTTTTCAGAAAAAATGTTGAAAAGAGGCTTGTGTCTCATCCAAAACCAACACAGCAGCCTGGACTAGCATGTAAGTCACCGCAAGTACTGTTAAAAAAAAAAAAGCCAAAAACTTTGGCTTGCGTATTTCAACACAGTTTCACAGAAAGAAGCTCTTCCAGCATCTGGCAGATGAGAATGTGTCCAAATTAGTATGTCTGCTGATATTCAAAGCAGATAATCTTGTTCTTTTCTCTACACTTAATATGAGAACATTTGTGGTGAGAGTAATTTATGAAAGAGAAAGACTTTGAAGAGGAAAGGATAAAAGCAAACATAAACTCATTGCCTTTTCTTCTCCTGGAGAAGCTTGTTTTTAATTTTGTTTTAAGATGCTGATTGAAGTGAGTGAGTCTCATGAACAAACACATGTGTCTGGGTGTCTGTGCCACAGTTTGACCACCTATGTTAGTTAGTTTAGAAGAGCACGAGGAGAGAGCTGGATGGCTGCATATACTGTAACATTCAGTTATAGGTGTTGTTCTTTCCTAATTTCATTGATTTGTTTACAGGAACAGATTGAATAGCTCATCTATGCAGTATGAAGGAAACGGCCCCTGGAAACAAAGACCAGGGCTGTACTACTGATGAGGAAGCAATGGAAAAGGCACAGGAGATGCAAAGTGAGGGGAAGAGTTGGTGCCCTGGTCTGTGATTCACACAGACCTGCTCCAAAGGCAGCGTGGAATTCCCGGGGCATCCAAGCCGTGGCTCCCCACTCACATCCTGCTGGAGGGGCAGGCCCAGCTCTGTGTGTGACTGGGAGATCAGTGCAAACTCCCACCTACCTCTGTCCACAGGTGAAACTGATGCCACCCATCAGCCATGGGGGTACTCCTGTGCTAATTGACTTTCATCTCATTCCAGCTCAGCCTGTGTTCTGATGGTGCCGTGTGTCCTACCACAGTAACTTAAGAGCTGTGTGCCACTGGAGATGGCTGGAGATGGCTGTCTCCCAGGAAAGATGTGAGAACTGTGTGGACTCCTGGTTTATTGCAAAGGCAGAGTGAAACAGGTTAGTTTTTAGCATGTCTGAAACTCATCTTACTTTCCACTACAACAAACTGAGAACTTGCACATGGCCAGTGACTCTGCATCAGCAACCAGGCATTTCTCTGCTAGGTGTGGCAGCATTTTTAGCCCTTTATAACATGGTTATAGGGATAAGTCTGGTCATGTCCTCATCTGTCTTTCTTTGCGTTACCTGGTAGACAGCGGTCCTTTCAGAACAGAGACAAGCAATGTGACATTTCAGGTACTGCTGCAATCTTAATTGCACGTCATTCTAGTAGCTGAGGTTAGTAATGTGGTAAAGACACACACGTACATGGATACAGACAGCACATGTTGCAAAAATGACTTTGCCAGTCATTACTCTTAACTAACTAAAAAAATACTGTGATATGTATTGTGCTGCTGAAGTCTTAGCAGTGACTCTGAATAACATAAAGCTGGACCCCATTCTTCAAAATAGCAGCAAGGCATGAATAAATGCAGGTCAGTTCAACAGGAAAGAAGAAAACATCACCTCAGTAGGAACAGAGGAGTTTGGTTAGGTTTTCTCTTGCTTATAAACTGCTAAAAAAATAGCTTTGTTTCAAAGTGAAAATTGCCTTTAATTCAAAGTGAAACATTCAAACACCCACAGGAGAAGTGAGAGGAAGGGGTTCATTCAAAGGGGGAGTGTGGAGGTGAGATGGCTGTCCCTATCCTGTCTGGAGGCCTGGCTGTCAGGGCACAGTCGTGCTCACTTCAGGGGAAGAAGCGGGCTCAGTGAGTCAAAGATGCTAACATGACCCTGACACTGTGCAACATTAAACACTTACAAAGGTTTTGGGTTTTGAATTGAGAGACCTCAGCCTACTTGGTTACCATGGCAAACAATCACCAGTAGAAGTCTTTTAACCTTTAATTAAAGATACACAAAAAGGAGGAAAAACAGTTTAAGGACTAGAAAAATAAAGTATTAAGTAAGACTTTCCTTTTAAAAAACGTCCATTATTCCTCTTCTCTTAGCTGTCAACAGTTTTTACAGCAATCTTCCTTCCCTTTATTTAAGTTCATAGCGGCAGAAACTGTTCTTGGGGAAAGAGGGACACTCACTGAGATAGACTGGATCTGCTGTTGCTACTCATCTTGGACTCTGCTCACTTGAAGACACACTTTGCACAAGGGAAGAGAAAAGGATAGCACAGACAAAAATTACTTCCTTTTCTGGTGATGACTTTTACTTGCAGCTTCCCTGCTAGAAAAGGACTAGCACAAAACCTGGCCTTAGCCCCTCTGAGATCCAGGAGATTTGTACCAGTGTCTGCCTCCTTTGGGCATTGTTTTTAGGAGTCTCCCTGAAAGTCACTCACAGCTGGGTTGCTGTTGACAACCCCTATGCTTCCTGTCTAGGCTAGTTTGTTTAAACACAAGATGAAGGAGAGAGAGCAAGGAAAGAAGCATGTGAGGAAATGACAAAACAACTAAGAAAGGGGTCATGTCAGGACCTCATCTTCCAAGTGGGTTTCCAGGGCTGAGTTGGTGGAGCTAACAATGACATCCATGTGTCTCCTGGCCAAAATGTGGCTGGAAGGTCTGATCAGATCAGGTAACTAAGTGCCAACAGTGTCACGGTGTTAAGTTAGGTCTCAAAGCTGGCAATGACAACTATCTGATTTCTATTTTCTGACCTATTCTATCATCAGTATGAAAATAGATGTTCCCAGAAGATGATGAACATGCCAGTAGCCACCAGTTAGGTTTAGCTCCTGACTCACTTGTTTTGGTCCATTGATTTTGGCATTCATCTTGTGTATCTGCCCTGACCTCAAAACAGCGTTTGTGTGATATCAGGGAGACTTTCTATTTGAACTAATTTGGTCTTCCTATCTTTAACTTGTGCTGACTATACAAGTAATTTTCTCCAGCAGACAGAGCTGTGTTTTTTTTTACCTTATGAGCTTTAGTATATGGCCCTGGCTGTTTGTGCAGGACATGCAACGCCTTCTGCTGCTGCTGCTTCTGCCCTTCTGATTTCTGAGGAGAGTGTCACAGCCTTGAGCACAGGAGGATCCTGGTGGAGCTAATCTGTCAACAGCACTTCCATGATCCTTAATAGTTCAGTACTCACTAGCACAGCTTGGGGAAGTCAGGTGAACCATTTCCATGTGAGGGCCTCAGCTGAGGGTCTAGAAAGACCTTCTTGCAGACCAGGACACACCAGTGGCAGAGAGTAAGAACAACCCACCTTAGTATGCAGCACAGCACAGCCTTATGGTATTCTCCTGAGAGATAAGTGATGCTGGTTCAAGTTCCCCCAGGCAGACGAGGAAATTAAACCCAGGACTCCCACATCCTTTATGAGGGAATAAAAAGTGGCTGTCTTCCTCTCAGCTTTGTGAATATAATCCTGACATTTTTTTTCCAGGAAAGCAATTTGGTAAGTCCACACTGAATTCGACGATCGTTTCAGGACAATGGAAAAAGCATTTTTCAATGAGAAGAATACCAACTAAAAAAAAAAATTTCTCATGAACATAGTGACAATAAAACAACTGGACAGACCCCACCACCCTGCTGCTTTATATCCAATAGCTGTGGGACATGGGATCTCTATGGCTTGCAGGCAATGAGGGAACTTACCTCATGTGAAATCTTAGTAGAAAAAAAACATTTTGAGGGAGTAATGAAATGCTGTAGGAATGGCAGATGAAACCTGAGCACTGGTGGGACTGCTCTGAGTCCTGACACAACTGCAGTGGTGTACAGGAAAGCCTGTGGGCATCACACCCACTCTCTTTGCTGAGATGTGACCAATGTCCCTGGTTCTAATTAGGTGCTGAAGGCCTAAGGAAGTTCAGACTCTGTGTAAGAGTTCAGAGACAGTTGTATGAGGCCTTGTCAGCACCTGTAAGACTGAGAAAGGAAGCGGAGGAAAAAGGGTTCTTTACTTCTCTGCCCTTCTTTACTGAACTCAGAGCTGTGTCTACTGGTGGCTGTGTTCAACATGGACAGTAAGAACCAACAGGAGTCAAAACCTGAGGTGCTCTGCTACCACAAAAACAAACCCAAATGTCAAACAACTGTGGGCTGTTTCCCTAGCACCCTGTCATTCCACTTTTCTCCTGAGAGATGAGTAGGTCACTCTGTATGTGTGTGTGTGCATGGGAGACCCTGGGGGAGAGTAAGCATTGATGGTTGTCTGGAAATGGGTTATGACTCAGTAAAAAATGTTTGTTTTTTTCCAGCCAGATGTGTTCCCTGTTGTAACTTCATGCTAGGCCACCCAGATGTTAGCAGCAGCATGAAGGAGCAAAGAAAATGTGTGGCTGGAAGTGGAGGGGTAGGATGGAACAGTTTCAAGCCTGTTTACTATGACCATGCAAACATAAGCTCCTCTACTCCTTTATCTAGGACTCATTCTAAATGCCACACTGCTTCATAGCTCCTTTATTTTAGGGAAGGGAGAGACTTCATCAGGTGAGATGAAGAGTAAATTGGACTGCAGAAGGCCAGGCCAATGTGGAAGAGCACACACCTGCCTGTGGGAAAGCCAAGTGGTCCTCAGCAAAGGGGAATGGATGTAGAGGTTGGTAGGGAGGCTGCAGGGTTGTTCTGATGGGCACCTTCCTCACCCCTGCAGCCAACCTGAGCTCATTTCTACACCCGAACACACACACATGCTGTGGTACAACCAGGTGTGGTAAGGAATGAACAGGGACAGAAAAGAGAGGCTTGTCTGGCCCCAGTGGCCATAAAACAGAATTGCTGCTGTGCTGGCCAGCACGGGCAGTGGCAGCAAAGCTCTCTTTATCATGCCTGCACTGGGTGCACTGCACGTTCTGGGCAGAGAAGGAGCAGAGGTTTGCTGAAATTGTGCTTGATCAACTTGGAATCAAACTTGTGCAGGTACAGCAGTAAAGATTCCTGGTGTGCTCACAGCTCTGCTCTGGGGACGGAGCTTTTGCTCCTTTCCCCACTGCCAGGCTGGTACACAGGGTAGAAAACAAAGACTTCTGTGATCAACCTTACATCAACACCTTAAACCACTCTGAGTCCAAATGAAGGTCAGTAAGGACAGCAGGACTGCTCACCGATGCCCTCAGATACCAAACTGCAGCTCTGTGAGAGGCAATACACAGAGCAATGGCAGTGTCTTAGAGACTACAAACTCAGCCCTGCAGCTTTAACATAATCCCTTTGATCAGCAAGACTGGGGTTACTGTAGGGTCAGGGTTGACATAAAACCAACCAATCAAGCAAGACCACCTACATATTTAAATTAACCTGTATTCTTTGGGGCAATACGATGTTCTTTAAGGATTTTTTTCTTTTTTGCATGCCACCCTGTTTGGCACTGTTTGTCCCTGCACATCATTGCTGTGATAAATGCAGGCATTGTTATTCAGGTATTTAGGCCCTTAATACTGTAGAGGAGCAATAGCAAGGTTACCAGACATTTGGTTTTAAAATAATCTTTGGAACTTGAGGAACTTTCCAGTAATTGTTACGTACTTCTGCTGTAAAAAAAAATAAAAATTGAAGGAACCAACCCCCAAATGTTTTTAAATTTTACATGTAATTTTAAAAATGCACAAATATTCTTTCATTCCTTTTTTTTTTCAGAGAGGGAACAGAATCAATTTGCCATGGTTATGCCTCCTGCCAATTGTTTAGAATTTCCAGGATTTAATCTTTCATCCATGTGTGTATCCGCTATTTACCTTTGAATGAGATAATGCATAATGCATTGGGCTTTATGGAAATGAACCAAGAAAACCTGCGGTTTTT